>JALBCR010002580.1:0-235000 GCA_030710515.1 Abscondita cerata
TCAGTGTACTTCGTTCAGTTACGTATTGCTATCCTTAATACCATGTTTTTACAGGACTCAAATGAAATAAATTAATAAATCATATTATTTTATTACTGAAATTGCTAGTAGTAATACCTAGTTAATTAAAAAAACTTATACTTTGTATCAAACGAAAAAAAGAGTAATTAATGCAGGTTAAAGCTAATTTCAATATAAATAAAAACGATGAAACTCAGTTTAATCCGTTTGAAGCAAATTCTGCTGATACTCGACAAAATCTAACTGCTCTAAGGTATGTATATAATAATAGTACGTTTAAAGTTTTAAAAATGAATGGTTATTTATTTACTGAATTTGTGTAGAGCTACTCAACAAATATGAGAGTTTATTATTTAATATAAAGTGAAAAATTTAAACCTTTTCATAAAACCTTGCAAACTAGATTACTTATTGGACAAGACTGTGAAGAAAAATAATTAATCAAAAATGCGAAGAAGAAAATCAGTCAAGCCTTTTGGAGAAAAAATGGAAAATGACTCAAGGAAACCAAAAGCTATTCTATAGAACATTGAAAACTTTATGAACAGAAGACGCTGAAAATATAACGGAAAAATAAAAATAACAGAAAGATGGAAAAAAAGAACACTTTGAAGAATTTACTAAATGTTCCTAAAGGAAGATATTGAAAACGACAAAATAGCAAAAAAATCAAGGAACTGGTAATAAGGATGGGAGAACTTGAAGAAGTAATAAAGATCTAAAATACGGGAAAGCGGTTAGGTGTGACAGTATAACGGAGTAAATGATTAAAAGTATAGGACAGAAACGTAGAGATACACTATTAAGTATATTCAACAAAGTGTGGGTACATGAGAAAAGATTACACAGCAACATTAATCGTTTGCAATCCACAAACAAGGGATATATAAAAGAATGTAATAATTATAGAGTAAGACTTCCTAAATATATCTATGAAAATATTATAAAAGATTAATAGAAAAAATAAGAGACAAGGAAAGAAGAACAAAGTGAATTCAGACAGGAAGACGTACACAGGATCACATGTTTACAATAAATGCTCTATAGTTTAAAAAAAAAAAAGTTAGTCAAGATCGGACAATACATGTGAAATTTTATGAGAGTGTGACGGTTTTAAGTGAGTCATACTATACAGGGTGATTCATAACTATTGGGCCATAGGCTAAGGGCGGGTTATTTAGGCTAAATGTGACCATAGGACCCAATATTCCTTAATAAAATATTGCTGTGTGAAAAAGATACAGAGCGTTAAACTAAAATTTTTTTATTTTTTGGCATAGAAGCATAACTTTAGACCAAGAACATTATTTTATATACTATTTTAAAATTTTTTGTAAGGGGCGCTACGTGAATGATTCCTGATGATGAAATCGACTGGTAACTTTTGAGAAAACTTTTTAGTGATTTTGATTAGAGAATATGACGTAAACATCATTTCTACACAATATTGGTACTCCTGTTTTAAATACCGATAATTTCATTTGTTTCGAGAAAACGCAGTTAAACAGTTCGTAGTGTCAGAGGCGATTTCAAATATTACTATATTTATTAAGGGTACATTTAGACTGTCAGATAATTATGCTTCTCTGTAGATTTTGATAAGAATTGATAAATTTACAGTAAATTATTAACAAAAAATGAAGAAAAATTTTTATCTAACGCCTTTTATCTTTTTCCATGGCAATATTTTATGAAAGCCTAATTGTGTTTTATAGTCATATTTTGGTTATTTAGACCAAAATATGACCATAAGCTACAATATGCTAATAAAATACTGCCGTGAAAAATACAAACGTTAGATAAAAAATTTTCTTCATTTTTATTCAACTACATTTTCTCGAGAGCAAATGAAATTATCGTATTTAAATAGGAGTACCAATATTGTGTAGAAATAATGTTTACGTCATATTCTCTAATCAAAATCACTAAAGTTTTCTCAAAAAAAGTTACTAGTCGATTTCATCATTAGGAATCATTCACGTGCGCCCTACAACAAATTGTAAAATAATACATAAAATAATGTTCTTGGTCTAAAGTTATGCCTTTTGCCGATTTTGATAAATTGATAAATTTCACAATATCACGTTGCAGTCGCAGATTCTACAGTAAGCGTTAAGATGACAAAGGTCATTTCGTTCATTTTCGGGAGAGCGCTCGGCAAAAATGTCAATGAAAGTTTATATTTTCTGTTTAGATTGACAATTAATAATAATTGTTGTTTCTTAAAAATTGCAATGTATTGATAACATTTTTCTCTTCAGTTGCTATGACAATTTAAAAAAATCTTAAACAAAAAGTTATTGTTGCTAAATTTCCAACAAAACTAAAATTAAAAATATCTCTCGTAGGCGTGAAATCAAATACAGTTTTGAGTATTGTTGAGTTAAAAAAATTAAATAATAAGTTGTCATTTAATTAAAAAAACAACTAATTACTTTCTGATATATTTGTCTCTGTTGCACACTGTGCTATAAAAACCCGTCCGGTTTCGCCTTAAGCTTGTACAAAACTTTCCTATCCTTAGATCATTTTAACTGCTTTTCTCTTTTTACCAATGAATCCTCTTTCTGACACAGTTGAACTCCGTGTCTTAAGATCCCCGCGTTTGCTAATAAAGTAGCAAATGTTCGGTGAAAACTATATTGTCCGGTGTACAACTCGGGATTTGCAAATCTAGAAATGGCGTCATTTTCTTAGGAACTTCACCAACTGTTTGAATTTCAACGCGCTGAGAAATGCATTTGCCGTTACGATATCCTACGGATAATTTTTGTTACCTAAATCCTTAGGCCGCAAGACAACGTATCCTCGGAATTGTTCCAACACACTTATGCCGTCCACTTCATTAATCACCGTAAAGACTATTCTTTTATTCATTTTGGAGAAAGGAATTGTGATTACCAGTTGAGTAAAAGTCTACTCGATGTCATCTAAAGATATATTATGTTTATTTGTTTGTGGACACTAAAAGTTAATACACAATCAACATTGAATAAACAAATGTAATAAAGTCAAGTCAAACATCAATTCATTTGCGTCGTAGCGCCAAAATATCCTAACGCCAAAATAATTCGGCTCCAAAAAGTCTTAGCGCCAAAATTTCTTGGCGTCTAAACATCATGGCGCCAAACAGGCGGTGCCAAAACGGTTGCGCCAATATGACGTCCCATTTCGATTCATAGCGACTATTTTCCAGTACAAACAATTTCGATAACAGTCTGTGGTCTGTGGGTCTGTACAACTCGACTTTGTCTCACAATAACTACTCTTATTTGTTTTTAATTATTTAGAATAACTTATTCGAGAAGAATACACGAAATTGTGAAAGAACAAACGTTTGTATAGCAGCATTCAAAAGATGAAAGAAATAGAGTGTGTTTAACATGTCTAGACAGACACACCTAAACTATTACTAGACTCGCAAGCGTGTTAAAAATTGCTACAAAATTTCAGTTCCTTTAATGTAGTTTTTAGTAGAATTTGAGTCAATTTGTAATTGCATCAAGGCGGTAGATTTATCTAACAGTCCAATTTATATTCTTATTATAACTGTAAGGAGTAATAAATATTTTGCTAAATTGTCCACAATATTCAATTCATTCGCTTTCAATTTGCCCGTTTCACTCTTCTCCTTTATTTCACTTTTAAAATTTATTCTCTAACAATGCAGATAAAAAGTATGTAACAGTTTCCTCTCTGTAGTTTATATTTTATGTAAACCACATAAAGAGATTATACTAAACCCTACAGCATTGTGGTCTTTAATGAAATATCTAATTTAATTTTCGCGAAAATAAAGCGGTACTACATCCATTATATAAACTTCTTAAATTGTATTAACTAAATGTATAATGAAATTAAACATGTGTTTCTACTCGCTCGCTTCATAATACCATGGACAAAAAGTTGAATCTTCAATATGAAAGAGACCTGAAATAATATAATGCAATTTCAAATTCAAATTGTCGACGAATAAGAAAAAGAAAACAAAAAAATCTAATATTGATATGTACATATATTTTCAAATAAAAATGCAGGTATTGCAAATTGATAATTTAAAATACAATTACATTTTGAAACTTTATTATACTGTGCACATCAAACCACTTCTGAAAATTTTACTTACCGTTTGCTTCGACAGATTAAGCAGCTTTACGTGCCAATTTTCGTTAAAAGGTATACTGTTTTCGTGCGCAACCAAGCATTTTACATCTTGTTAAATACAGAGCATCTCCAAAGAGATGCAAAACGATTTCTCTTTCGTATTCTTCCAGTTAATTTAGTATTTCCACTCAATTCAACTTCAGAGAACACTGTATATAATATTAAGCTATATAAGTTTTTTCAATCCATCTTTCTAACGTATTAAATCTAATTTTATTTTTCTAACTAAACTATAATCAGATATTTTTTGTAATGTTGAAAATGTAGGATTACATCGTCTTAAAATATACATGTTTATTGATTTGTGCATTATACGATTACTTATCGATTTTGTAATTTAAATCGTATTGTGGAAGAAGTAATTCTTTAATAATTTATTTCGGAACTACTTGAAAATGTAAACGTAGCTTTATTCAATGTTGTTTTAGTGAAAGTACAGCAATTACTGTTACACATTCGCTCCACCTAAAGCTTGATGAATTTACGCTTACAATCTATACATTATTTAATCGAATGGATTAGGCAATCTGAAAGAGACACAATAGGTATGTGGGATAAATCGGAAATCTATAAAATAAATTGTAAAGGCTGTAACAAAGTGTATGTAGGGTAAAACAAAAAAGAGGCTTAACAAAATGTTACGTTTTAAAAAGAATTTAGTTTACGTCAGACATGTCAAATTAATTAAGAAATTAAGAACAAACTTGAAACAAAAACTTTTGTTATAAATTATAAAAATCATAGCAATTGGGATTTTTGGCATAACATATTGCATTTTTAATTATATTGAATGTGAACGTGAGACTTTTATTATTTTAATCGTTATCATTTAATTTACAATATCCCAAAGGCTTGGATTCTTAATAATAATGTGTTTTATGATGTAATAATAAACGAATAAACAGAAGCTTTCCGTTTACATTCACTAAGTTAGCATAAAAGTCCTCGTTGAACATTACTTTGCTATCACTCATGATTAAAACTGCACACAAATGTATTCTAAAATAAATTCAAATTTAACGTAAGAAAATATCATAATTACATCAACGTTCAAATTATTTCGTACCTTAAGTTGAAGTTCATCAAAATATCTCGTATACTATGTTAATTTTGTGTATGTATAATTGAATGTAAGCGCAAGTGTTAACGGGACGATGTCAAACATTTATTAATTCTTAATTAAAAATACACGACCCTGAACATAATCCTAAATAACGTTTCGTGGACGACTTTACGCAATAATAATTCCTTACAATTTTATTTAATTGTTAACACAGAGATGAAAATATCTAACATGAACTAACCTTGTAAAATTGAGCCTTCCTTAGAAGCGACTACGTTTCGAAGAGCTCAATTCACATACGATCTTGTTATGCCGACGTTTTGACTGAATAGATTTTTAATATATTGTATAACCAATTCATTAGATTTACTTTGACATGCAACTTAATTTTCTAATGTCTATTTCCGTATACTGTTGTTATTTTATAATATTTAAACTTATGTGTATGTAACTGATGTTGAATTAATAAATAGATGTCTTTGAAAAAGATTTGACTACCCAGTCGAAACGTCGGCATAACAAGATACTATGTGAATTTTGCTCTTGAAACCTAGTTATTCCTAATGAAAGCCCAATTATTACTTTTGGGAAACAATCATTAACTATAATAAAAAGAGGAGTAACAACTTATCTTCTCGACAGATTGCTTCAACAATTTTTCCTTACTTTTAGTTGTTTTTTCCTTTTTTCCTTTAGGCTTTAAATTGTATATGCTTTATCTTCACTAACAACTTTATTTAATTCTAGATTTACTACAACTCCGCGGGATTTTACTACTTTGCTTTAGTTTAACCATTTTCAATAACTAGGTTAATTAATTTTATAACTATAACACTTCTTTTTAATAATTTACGAAGAACATTCTGTATTACTTGTTTTATGCACGGACTCAAAAACTACACGTCCATCATTCTGTACTGCCCAAGAGCGTCATTACCCCACTTTCACTTCGTTCCCTCATGTACGCACAAAAATCGATATATCCTCTTAGCATACAATAAACCTCTAGTATCTTACTACTAAACATTATACAGTGTCATTGATACTCAATGGTAGGTTAGACGTTTATGGAAAACGGGGCATATGAGTAACATGAAAATTTGGCTATTACCATAAATAGACACGATCTATCTTTCTAAAATATTTTTATTTTAGCGGTGTTGCTGCTTCTACTCAAAAGTAGTAAGAACTTAGTAATTTTAATAAAATACCCAGTATATTATTCAATTTTTAAAATTTACTAATAATCTTTTCTGAATAGTTCCTATACCTATCTACACCGGTTTTCAAGATAATAATTATTTTAGGTTATTTTTTCTAAATATGATCCCACAAAATTTAAATTTACCTGATATTTGAACTTTGTATTTAACAGATACCTAAGTAAATTTATTTTATCTTATACAAGCCGGTTTAAAATTAATGATTTTGACGTGACATACAAAAAAGTCAAAATTTTATTACTTCAAATGGAATACTCTGTATATTACTTGAAATTCTGATAAACAATTAAAATGCCTTCAAGCTGCTCTTCTTCTCCACAGTAAACTCGTTGTCGCCTTTATGTCGACGGCCCATCTTTGTTGGGGCCTTCCTTGAGTCCCATATCCTAGTTAAATTCGCCGCTGATCTACTTTAAAGTTCCATTCACTGCGCCGTTCTGTGAGCCTTTTTGTGATGCCTGTTACTTTGGTTTTGGCTCGTATCCATGCATTGGTTTTTTCATTACGCAGAGAGATGTCTAGCATGCTCCTTGTTTGAGGTCCATATGTGAGAATCGATAGGATGCATGTGGCGAACACTTTAGATTTGAAGTGATGTGATATGTTTTTGTTTTTTAATAAGAAAGAAAGCTTTCCGAATGCGGTCCAACCAGTTTTATTCTCATGCTAACTTCTGCTGTTGATTTTGTTTAGATGGTTTGGTAATCTGACCTATGTAAATGTACTCGGTTACTTTTTAAGCTGTTTTGTTGTCTATGACGTGTCCTTGTGGCGACATTTCGGGCTCAAAGTGAGATTTTGTGGATCAAACCAGGATATTTTGTTTTATACAATTCTTTTAGTTATAATAGCATGGATTTTCATTTAATTGGTCTTTAAAATTGCAAATTGTTTGAACTGAGTTTGGCCACGCATTAAAAATAAACATATTTTGATTTGATCTACAAAAACTAAGTAAAATTGGCATGAGAAAGTGTTTACTTTAAGCACGAAACGTCGCCAAAATCACACGATAATTTTTGGGTTTCATTGCCGCTCTTAGAAGAAGGTCGACAATCGATGTTGGTGTAACTTTTGTTTTCATTTTGTTCATGTTCAGACTCACTCGAATGGAAGCGTGGTTAAGTTTTTTAATCATTGTTTGAAAATCTCTGTACTTATCTGCAACTAATAGAACGTCATCCGGATTGTGATATGATTTAAGTATACTCCGTTGATATTAATGCCTTTTCCGGACCAATCCATACTTTTTACCTTTTTAATGCTATTTCCTAAGCAGTTTCAGTAATTTTTAATTTTATTTGAGGTCGTTTAGTTTCTCCCACAGTTAGTGCTAACTTTTCGGATTGGGCATTCAAGAGCTGTGGTAATTGAGCTATTCATATCTTCTATGTTTATGTTGGCAATAAATTTTTTCCTGCAGATGCGATCCACTTTGTTTTTTTTGGTGAAAAATTATTTTTCTTTTCAAACTAAGCCTTTTGCAACTGGTCAACTAGCGTTGAATTGGTTTAGATGCGTTTATTGTTTTATACTTACAGTAGACGAGATGTTGTGTTTACATGAATGGATGTATTGATGTGTAAGGTTGTCGAACAAAGTTAGTGTGCGTACTATGTGCTGAATGTGCGATATGAGGCACTTTTCGTGTGGTCAGCGTCGCGAACTGGTCGATGTGGATTGAGCGATGTGAACTGTTGACTGCTCACTGAAGATTTGGTACTCAACTGTTGAACCAAACTGAATTCGTAACTAACTTTGCTTATCGTACCTACCCCATTGTATACGTATTAAGTAGGTTGTTTGCTTCGTCTGCAAGGTTGTGTAAATGCTTCGTAGTCGTCAGCGTTTGTTAATCGAGTTTTTATGTTGATTGCGTGTTTGTTATCCGCATTTCAAATGTTACTACATACGGATGTAAACTGACAATGACGATGTCGATGGTGATGGGGTTGAAATCGACAACATCATAGTTTGATAGCCTTCTACGTTATAGATATTGTGATATTGGTATCAAAGACTTTTGTTTTATTTTATACAAGGAAGTTGTATTCTGTATTTAATTATCATAAAATAAGAAAACGAAGTTTCGACCTGTCGAAAATTAATTTTAAGACTTTAATAGTTGCTTTATGTTACGTCTACAACAGTTAAAACCCAGAAGACGTAAGGGCGAAAAGTTGCAATCTATGAATTGTTAGTATCACTAAACTTAAAAAAAAAGATTATCAAAACTAATTATTTGATATGAAGAAATGACTCAGCAAACATTAACAATTATTAAGTAAAGTACAAAAAAAACTACCTTACGGAGTACTGCGTGATGGCTTATAAGAGGGAGCACTATTATCTAGAATCTAATAACAGAACGGAACCACCACCTATTCAAAAGATGCCATCACACCTTTCCCTTAAAGGATAAACGTATTGCGATGATTAGAAATTGTTTAAATAAAAAAATATTAAATTGTAATTCGAGACTCTCTAATTTGTTTAAACTTTATCTTAGTAACTTGAGTTTGTTAAATAAATTAATGTCATTTATAGAATAACAAATTTAATCGAAACAAAATTTCAAAAATAAAATATGATTATGATGCGTGCACGAAAATTAAAATTTAATTAAAACAAATACACTTTTTATATGGAAATACACATTTAATTTATAAATTTAATAAACCGACTTTAATGCGCTTAATGATGTCATTATTTCTGTAATTACGCGTTGGTGACGTCAGCAGAACTATAAATTTAATTCTAATACAGATTCGGTTCAAATAAACAAAAAAAATTATTGTTTAAAATAATTATTTCAGCGCAATATAAATGAACATATGAATACAAAATAATAAATGATGCACAAATTATTAAATATTAATTAAATGGCACTCAAGTAATTTTTAAATAAAAATAAATTGTGACAGTTTACTAATGTCAATACCATTAATGACAATGACAAGTACTAAAAACAAATCAAAAGTAGATTACAATTATTAAAAATTTTTCTTTAAAAAAATCCATATTTTCATGTGATCCGTTGTTACCGTTATTACAATTTCTTTTTTTAAATTTTTTAATGACATTATTAGATTCAGCACATTCAGAATTAGTATACATAATAATTTTCAAAGGAATATGTCAATGTAAACCCTACATTAAGCGATGTTTGCCACTGTTGTTAGTTAGACACTATACTATCAGTCATCATGTTGTTTGAAGAGTGAAAGACAGAATAAAAAAATATAGCAATTAAACATGCGCAAAGCTAAGCGAATTTACGTCTCAAATAAAAACTGTCTTTCTATATTTTATTATTTCAAAATTTTATTCTTACCACTGACATTATTTTATGTTTGAGTAAAACTAAATGGTTCTAGTTGCATTGATTAACACTTTTTTATAATTGATTTTTACAAAATTTCGTAATTTTATTTCCGAATTCTAGATTCACTGTCACATTAAATTTAGTGGCACCTCAATTAATAAAAAAACTATTGAGCTTTAACTTATCTACTATCTGTCAAGCCACAAAGCTCTTTCAAACAATTGTGCTACCAGGTGTATATTAAGTAGAAAGAATGTGTAAATTAATGTAACAAATCGAACAAAAATAACAAAACCCAAAAGCAAGAAATAATGAGATTTTAATAATATATCCAATTACAAATACTGTTTTAATGTCACAGCATTTCATCAAATTTCTTTACCTGAAAAATAATATTAAGAATAAGATACAGCTTTGCACTTCTACTCTGGCTGAAATATCAAGTTACTTATAAAATGAAATACATTTACTATAGAAAATTCGACAAACTGTTATAAAAAAAAAAAACTCGTACTAATTAGAAGTTGTATAATCTCAGAAGAAAAAAAAAAAGTGCAAATTTTATATCTACTTAATCAGATAATTAAGAACTTTAAATTATGAGCAGTATTAAAATTGAATTAACATTTTAAATACTTTTTCTCAGCGTAAAAGTTTGAAAGACTTTAAATTACTCAGGCATAAAGTGTACAGTAATTGAATATTAGGTAAATAATTTTATTTTAAAGAATTTATATTATACAAACTTTATCAGAGCAAAATTAACATCACAAAAAAAACCATTGAGAACTGTATATCAACGTGTCCAAGATAAGGATGCCCACTATGGGGATCTCGGAAACGGTAAGAGTTGGAAGGTCGGTTAAATAGAACAAAAGTTGCGCATTTGAGGGTATGTATTTATAGTCTTTGAAGAACTCGGATATCTCTTTTAGTCTTTGAGATATTTGAAAAAATTAAGTTTTCTGATTTTCGTTTTTATTTTTCTGACCTTATTTGAAGAGATATCAAGAAAAGAATAGCACATTTCATTGCCACTTTTTAGCTCTACCTAATGGTTTTATCCAATTTTTGATACAACGTTTCGTTTGTTAGCAACCATCATCAACTTTATTTTTTAAATACACGAAAAATATTTTTTGCCATATTTAATTCTCTCCTTGATACTGAATTCAACGATATGTCACACTTTATATTTTGAGACGTTTCGGATGAGAAAATGTAAAAATATCGAAAACGTACAGTACCGAAATATTAGAAAACCGTAAAATTATAATAAAAATATGTTTTGTAATTTTAAATAATAGACAAATGAAAAACAAATTTATTTTAAAGGTTAATAAACTCACAAAAGATGTTCAAAAGATTCCCGTTATTCTCCAAACATAAATAGCATCTTCTAACTGTAGAATTTAACACATTCCTCAACATTTGAGGAGTAATACTAGCACACGCTTCGAAAACTAATCTTTGTAACATTACTTCGTTTTCAATATCTTTTCCATAAATGTAATTTTAATGTATCCCCAAAGAAAAAAATCCAAGGTGTTATATCTGGAGAACGGGTTGGCCACAGTACATTTGCATAAGTGCCAATACATCTTTCTGGAAATCTAACTGACAAGTATTCTCTGACAACTCTAGAATTATGTGCTGGTGCACCGTCCTGCATAAACCAACAACCTTCAACTTCTTGGATAGACAAATCATTCAAAGCTATCTCTAATTCATTTTGGAGTAAAATTTGGTATCGTTCAGAATTTAAGGATTCGTGGTAAATGAAAGGACCTATAATTCGAGTACCAAATATAGCAGCCCACATATTAAATCCGAAACGGTGTTGGTGTTTGGCCGTTTTGTACAACCGTGGATTTTCTCTTGCCCAATAATGAGCATTTCTACGATTAAAAATTCCATTATTATTAACTCTGCTTTCATCGGACCATATTATTTTATTCGGAAAATATTCATTGTCTTGACATTGACGTGTATACCATTCGCAGAATATTCTACGTCTTTCTGGGTCACCTGGTCGAAGTCCTTGGCAGATTCTAAATTTATATGGATGTATTTTCTCCTTCTTTAGAACGTAATGAGCTGTCGAATGGGCTATGCCTCTGGATTTTCCGTTACAGCTAATAAAACAGTATTGGCTCTTTCTTCATTGCAAGGTTTTTGCGAGATTTTATAGGTTTTGGAACGCACCATATTCTTTTAGATTAACTGCTAATCTGCGAAAAGTTCTTTTGTTGGTTGACGCCTTTCTGGATATTTGTTTAAATACATTCTTTCAGCTTCAGAACAATTACGTTGACACAAAATGTAACACGTCAGTATGTCGAATTTTTCATTATTTGAAAAATGTTCTCCTACCATATTGTTTTTAGGTAAACACAAAAGGTAATTCACTCAAAGACCACCAAACAAACGTAATATGTACAACAATCAATTATGACAGTTATGAAAACAAAATGCAAAGCCAACTTATTTTATCAAATGCAACAGTACGAGGGAAGATGTATTTTAACTGTTTAATTAACAGTATTTTCACTAAATACATACTTGTGAGTTATTTTATTGGCAACAGGAATTAGAAAATGAGAAAACATAATTTTATAATAATTTTAAGGTTTTTAATGTTTCTAATATTAGTTTTAACTGTACTTTTTCGATGTTTTACATTGAATATTAATTTTCTCATTAGAAACGTCTCAAAAATATAAAGTGTGACATATCGTTGAATTCAGTATCAAGGAGAGAATTAAATATGGCAAAAATATTTTTCGTGTATTTAAAAAAATAAAGTTGATGATAGTTGCTAACAAACGAAACGTTGTATCAAAATTGGATAAAACCATTAGGTAGAGCTATAAAAGTGGCAATGAAAATGTGCTATTCTTTTCTTGATATCTCTTCAAATAAGGTTAGAAAAAATAAAAACGAAAATCAGAAAATTTAATTTTTTCAAATATCTCAAAGACTAAAAGAGATATCCGAGTTCTCAAGAATGTATAATCCATCCCCTCAAATGCGCAACTTTTGTTCCATTTAACCGACCTTCCATCTCTTACCGTTTCCAGATCCCCATAGTGGGCATCCTTATCTTGGACACGTTGTATATTATTGTTTTTTAATTATCATTTTACTTTGGAAAATTAAGTTTAAATTTTTCTTTAAACAATGTATAATTGAATTCAATCAATTGGGATTAATTAAATTTAATATTTATTGATGAAAATGTATTTACATTATCTTCAGCGGTGCGGTTGTTTGAACAAACAATATTTAACGTATATATTTGCGCAAGGATCAATATTTAAAACATATCTGCTTATTTTAGGAGATGTATGTATTCGTTCAATTTGCATACTTGATAGTCATACAGCTAAACATTGGTCTGTAATGTATGTTAAATTAAACTAAACAGAGAATATTCAAAAAAAAATTAACCGGTATTGTTTGGCGTCCTACAACTACTGATACTGAACGTAAATTCGTTTAACAGAATTTACAACAGAAAAATTACTAAATTTTGTCAAAAAATGATAATTTAAATGTACTTACAGAAAATATTGTTACAGAAAAATTAGAGGGATCTCGAAGTTTTCTAATATAAACATTACCTGATCTCTCCTCCTTCGATGTTACACTATTTAAAAGAAATCTGGGGTTGTTTATTTTTATTTAACCATTTTCGAAAGTGGTAGAAAAAGTTTAGAAAAATTCTACCTTTACATTACTCAAGATCAAGTCTTGCATCAATGCACTGTATAATCTGCTTTTTTAACATATGAAATTTTGAATATGTTGTATTATTTTATTTTATCAAAATTATATTTGTTTTTCCAAAACATATTTTTGCTATTTTTATAAACTCAAGCACAAGCAATGTTAGCCATGGACAATCTTATCAATATTTACAAAATGGATGTTACTAATTATTTAACGAACTAACTAATTCACTCCAAATAGCAATGTGTTTATTTATTATAAATTATTGCTTTGGTAATTCTTATTTTAAATAACCCTCTTCACCAAGAAGGATAATCTATCAAAAATAATAATAATAATAAGTAATAATAATAATAATAATATTTATTGCCCAACAGATCAAAATCCTATTAAAGGACAATACAATAAATTAACAAATTAATAATACAATATAAAGTAAAGATAAAACCCAAAAAAAACAAAAAATAGTTATGTAATTCAAGAACGTAATTCTAAAAATGCGTTGATAATATATTGCAAGGACGAGAAATTAATATCACATTGTTGACCTAACAAGTTAAAATAATCCGCACATAGTTTGTATCGGTGATTTCACTAGAACATTTGTACGTGGGGTAGAACAATAAAATGTAATATTGCTGCGAAGAGGTACAGACGGCACATGAAAATTCATTAATGATATTAATTCAGCACAATCAATTTTATTATGTAATAAGTTGTAAAGAAATTTTATATTTATAATTCCCCGTCTGTTTTGCAAAGATTGCATGTTAAATCGATTTAATAGCAATATGTGATTACAACCAATTTCAGGATAAATTCCATCACACCGATATGATAGAAACTTTAAAAATTTTCTTTGTACAGCTTCTAAAGCATCAATTTGCTTTTTGTAGTATGGATTCCACACAAGAGAACCATATTCAAGCTTGCATCTTACCAATGAGTAGTACAATACTTTTAATGCATGAATATTATGGAAGGTTCGAGCATTTCGAATTAAAAAACCAAGCATCTTCATGGCTGACGAAATAATGCTATCTATGTGCTGCCTAAACGTTAGTTTTCATCAAAAAGTATACCTAGATCCTTAATGACAGTAGACCTTTCTATTACAGTTGAGTTAACTCGATATGGATGCATTATCCAACACTTTGCGAGTATAAGTTACAACTTTGCACTTAGATTCATTAAGCGAAATTTTATTTACAGTGCACCATTTTTAATTTCATTTAACTGTGTTTGAAGAAACTCACAATCACTTAATTTATTAATGACTGAATATATTTTCAAATCGTCGGCAAACAATAATTTATTGCAGTTAATACATTCAGGTAAGTCATTGACAAACATTAAGAACAATAGCGGCCCTAAATTTGACCTTGCGGAACTCAGAAGAAGCTTGAAATTCTGTAGAGTTAAACTGGTTATAACAGACATATTGGGTTCGTTCACGCAAATAAGATGCAAACAAAGATATTAGTGGACGAGAAACCCCGAAAGAATTAAGTTTGGACAGAAGTAGACCGTGGTCAATTTTATCAAATACTTTGGAAAAGTCTGTGTACAATACATCAACCTGCGCTTGTACATCAAGATGTTTTGCAATATATTCCGTTACACACACTAAGTTAGTAATGGTAGAACGATTACGACAGAATCCGTGTTGATAAGGTGTTATATATTGGGAGACAGCTGGGTACAATAAAAGAAAATAAACACATTTCGAAAACTTTTGCAAAGTTTGAAATAATACTTATTGGTCGATAATTACCTATATCTAAACGATCTCCTGATTTAAAGACAGGACAAACTCTGGCTTTCTTCCAACAATTGGGAAATGTAGAAGGAATAAATATAATTAATTTAAAAATTTTTGGAGAAACATTTCAAATTGATAGTAATTTTTATATATTATTTGTTTTCGTTTTTAGTTGAATCAAATCTTATGTAAAATTAGGATAAAATTATTTAGAGAAGGTGTTTCACTATCTCATTTTGTTTACTAAAACTTATTCTTTATCTTTGTGAAAATAAATTAATTTTAAAAATAATCAGTATTATAAATTTATCATTGATTTACCATATTAAAAAAAAATCTAAGATTTCAAGCAATTAGTATTTATGTAAAAAATGGATAAAATATTCAATTTCGACTAAAAACAATACCAGTGCAGAGACAATACAATACAAACTCGCCATTATGAAACAAGTCTTCTCAGATGGTTTCCAACTTTAAAGAAATAGTTAGCTATTTTGTTTCAAGAAAGTTACTAAAGTTCAAATAAATGATACGATAAACTACAAAAATAATAAACAATTGTATAACAAGGTCTCTATACCTATAATATTATCATCAGCGAACTAATACTCAATACGAATATAGTGTCAGTTAGTTGACGTCAAATCATCTACTACGGTGAAAATCATCTGAAACAGCAACAATATATATTTTTTAAATTAAAATGTTATACATAAGCGACAAAAAGTACCCCAACAAATAAATTATACCTTATTTACAAAATAGATGTCAAAACTGCAATAAATGTTACATTGGTCAAACCAAACAATATTAAGTTAAATGAACAAAATTTTTATTTGTAAAGAAATTAAACAACTAAACAGTGTTAGGAAACCTTCCCGGCAGCTCTAGTAGTCAGGAGTGGTCGTGGACTTATTTAAATTGTTAGAACGAGGCTTCTACACTGCACGAAGAATTTATAAGGTGCCACCTAGTATTGCGTATAAAAGATCTTCTAGAGCCAATAGGAACATGTAGACACAAGAAAGGTAGGTTAGTAGAAATACATAATCATAAGTGACTAGACTTCATTCACAACGCACATAGAAATACAATACGGTTTAGAGAAATGCACAATAGTCAATTACAAAATAATAATAACTCAGGAGAGCGAGTTAAGAAATATCGAATTTCAGATGATGTTTATGTAGCACCTTCAACAGACGGGTGAAGAAGGAGATGCGTCTTTTCGACCGCCTAATGGGAAGATTTATCCGATTCAGCAATATTAAGTTAATAAAAGTCCCTAGAAAAATTCATAACACATAATTGGAAGAGTTTCTTCCCCATCTCATAAGTGTAAATTGATCCACAAATCAATTTTTAATTACAATTTTCGTTTGTTTGTAAATAATACCGTCACAAAATCCACAGTCTTATTAGATCACTTCGGACCAAATTTACTTTAAAATTAAAACAACATCTACTATTGGAAATTATATCCATTAAAAATTACACATTTGGAGTTAATCATAAAAGCGTCATAGATACATTGAACTTAAAAACTACAACTTTTAAAAAATAATATTTAATAAATAAATAATAACTTTATTTCAGTCAAACTTTGATAAAACTACAACAAAACAATAATTCATTTAATAAAATTTAACTAAAATAAAAAATTCTTATATTATAAGAAAATAACATTATTCATATTCGGCCTTCTAAATTTAATCATACTTGACATAAAAATGTCAGCTTTCAGTAAAAAAATTTAAGAAATAATAATAATAACAATTCACAAAACAAAAGAATAATATATATTTTCAAGACTAGACAAACATAAAGAAATTAAGTTCAACAATATTGCAATGTAACGAATCAGGTGCGTAGACAGTTAATTATTTACTGACCTGAATGTCCTAAAAATGTTTTATTTTAGATGATTAAAACCACATATAATTTCATTATCTTGTACAAATAATTTTGAAATACCAATTTATTTTGCGATTTAATTACGATTAAATAAATACATTATAACAATTTTAATAATAATAAAGTTTTACGACAATGATTAGCTTCACTATCTATTGAAAATATCACACAGTTACTTTCAAACAAAATATTTTTTCTTAATTAAATATGTTTTCTATACAGGGTGATCTGCATAGAGCGTGCATTAAAAGTTTTTAACTTGTAGATAAATTAAAAATTTAAATTTGATACGCGACCGTAATCGATGATTTTCGTTGAACCTATAGTTATTTGGCTCACTAGTCCAGAAAATGATATTTTGCGAGTGTGAGGTGATATTGCGTAGCCGAGGCGGAACAGCACGAGCACTCGTAAAGAACCTGGACGTGTAATCCACAAAATTTTTTATGCTGACAAGTCTCAAAATACTTACAAAATTATTATTTAGTTCAACAATTTATTTCTAAAGGTTTATTCATTTCTGATTGGTACCCACTTGTCACTGCATACTTACTTGATTTTTACATTTAAATTTAAATAAAGTGACACTTTGTGGTGAAGAATTTAATGGAAAAATATGGAAACACCAGCTCATATAAAAGATACAGAAAAAGCGGTGATTAATAATTTATTACCAGCAAATATGTAACTCGGTACTGGAAAGCGTATGAAGAATTTAAGAAATTGTGGGATAGTAATAGTACCACTAACATTTACAACGAGTATGTTCTTCTTGCATATTTTGATGACAAATAAAAAAAAAATTCTGCAACTCTTTGGTCCATATTTTCAATGTTAAAATCAACTCTGAATATTAAAGACATCAACATTGAAAAATATTCAAAATTAATTGCTTCACAACCCACCACACATAACCTAAAAGTAATCACATTAGTTGAGGTTTATGTAAAAGTATTAGTGGTACCTACTTACATTAACGTTACGATTACATTTGGGTGAGAATTCCATAAAAATCAACGTTTATTTGTTTATTAAGCATTAAGCTCTTTTGTGTCCGTTTTGTTGACATTTAGAAAATTAAGTAACAATAGTATATACAGCTATACAGGGTGTGCCAAAGTTGCTATTAACTTTCTTATTTTAAATACAAACCTATAATTCCTTTTACATTTGTTGATTGGTAATATAATACTGAGTTTATATAACTTAAAGTATGCTATATTATATGACCGTTTTGAAATATGTCATTTTTTTGGTTTTGTAATAGTTAACAAAAAATTGCAAATCAGTTAATTATAAAATTAAATTTATGGAGCACTTAGATTGAAATCAGGCTTACTCCTGATGTCCTGGTGGTGGTTTCATTTTGTTGTTTGATTTTCAAATATCACAATCAAAATTGATCAAAAAGTCAATTTTTCAAATGGCACTTTCCGCTTTTTCTTACATCATTCAATTTAGATTAAATGTGTTTTGTTTGCTAATGAATCAAGAGGTTCGCTATGATGAAAATTTGAATGATTCCAAATTCTTAGAAATTCTTAAAAATGTTGTAGAAACGTATTTTGAGTCTATTTCTATGTCTATTCAAAATAGTCGACCATGTTTGATGACCATTGGTAGGAAAATCAAGGGTCATTCAAGTGCCTTGCTAGATTTCCAGATCTTACTCTTTTAGATTTTTTAATTTGGGGAAATTTAGTTTAATCTTTACCAATTTGCAACATAGACCATTTGAAACTGAGAATAACAAGATCCCAACGAAATCAGAAAACCTATGCAATCTGTGGAATGTAGAATAATACAATGCTTAACACAAGAATGTAGTTTTAAACATTTTGGCATAGCATTTCAGATTTGACAGAAACTAACTCATAGTATAGCTGGAAATGAATGGATACATTTTCTAGCACTTGTGTAACTAACATACCTATTAAAAGTCTTTATTTTTAGCTGATCCGCAACATATACTATTTTATTCAACATGACACACCAAGCCAATTTTTTCCAAAAAATATTGTTAGATTTATAATATTAAATACAAAAAAATGTTTGTTAATAATACAGAGTTTCTATAAATAATTATCTCATTAGATGAGTGTTGGAAAATTTAAAAATGCAAATTTGCTGATAGTGAATTAATTTATGCTAATCTCATCAACTATCAGTTATTTTATCGTTCAGTTGTAATTATTACCTCTAGTTGTAATTGCATTCTTTGTCTTCTTTGATTTCACTAATCCGCCACAATTTCCGTAATTATAAAATAAACTTCACTTACATAATAGATTGGTAGCGATGTGTAAGTGTTCAAGAACTAAACTACCTTTCAAAATTCAAAATCTATAAGCGCTTTTGCAATTAATTACAAAAAAAAAAAAACGCAACTCATCAAGAAAGTGTAAAATAAACGTTTGAGTATAATCCTTTCAAACTAAAGACTTGAAAAACAGACACGTCGAAAATGGACAAAAGATATCAACAATAACTAGGTATTGAAATTTTTGCAGCTGCAGTTTCTACAGTTTTACAGTTTCATCGTTAACTTTACAATTAAAATATTACATGCATAAATGCTAAATACTTCATTATTGACCATATTGACGGATAATTTTCTTTTCTTACAACTATTAGTAAAAACAAAGAGTTTCTACGGACTACTACAATTCAAAATTAGGGGTTTCAATTAACTGTGCGCAATAGGGGTGAAAAATTATTAATCACTGATTTGCTGCGCATGCGTATAACAATAGTTAGTTGTCCAACAACTGAAGAAAGCGGTTATTTTTTTGTTTTCTAAGTAAGTCATGGAAAAAGAATTTGAATATATCGAACTTTCGTTTTGTTTTTCTTATTTCTGGTGTTCTATTATGAAATAATAAAATTTATCTACAATAAAATGAATTGTATGGAAACACTGTTTTACGTTAATCTTAGGAAAAGTATAGTGGGCAACGTGTGGAAACATTCAAATTTCTCACTCGTGTGATTGTGACACTCCTTCCACATTCGTAAGAAATGGGTCACTTTTTCTACTTGTTGTAAAATATACTATTATTGATATCTTTTCCATTACTCTCATGATGCAATTTTCTGAATTTTTTTGTAAAAACAGATTACTCAATTTTCTTGCCGTAACATAAACACGATCTTTAAATATACCTCGCTGGGAAATTTTACTAATCTTAATGGGTCATAAGAAGTACCGATCTAGAACCAGGCAATTTTAAATGTTGTGGTTATTTGTTTTGTTTGCAAATGTTTTGGAAAGTTCTTGAATTAACTCCAACATAAGTGAACCTTTCAGAACAAAGACATTTTATATTGTATTTGTTATTAAAACATAAGCATAAGCTTTGCTGTTTATTTTTAGTATAGTATATAGCTATTTAGTTAAAGATGCCGGTTTTAGAAAAAAGAAAGACGACGTGGTGATTAATTATTTTAGTAGTACCATACAATGGCACACTGACCGCACTACTATTATATGTATATCCTTTTTTATACAAAATTGCGATACCGGTTGGCAATTTTTGTAGAAAAAGTTTATCGCCTTGCCTTCGCAAGTTTCTTTTACAACTTACTGAGTTAAAAGCTACATCTGTAAAATTAATAAACGCTGCTTTATGTTTCTCAAATTTATTAGGAATAAATGCGGGTCGCCACAGATACTCATGGACCAGTGATGAAGAAGTAATCACGCTGTGGGCATCTGTGAGGGCAGTAGGTGTGTTGAATAATTCAGCCGTTAAAAATGATGTGATGTAGGGCTATCCGTAAAACAAATTGAGGATGCTGCGTTAATTTTGCGGTGCTGCGGCTGCGGATACGTGCTGTAATGCTGGCGCTATTACAAGAAAATTGTGAGGATAATGTGCTGTATTGGGCAGCGTGGAACTGGACATGATAAGCTTCATGAGGTGGAGCAAATTTGTGTTTTATACCTTATCTGGCAGGTAGATACCTTGAAGACTTAGGGCCGGCAGTTCCACGACGAATACCTGCCCAAACTTGTTTGCGTCTGTTTATTCCAAGCGGTTGACTTCAAAACCGGGCCTCGCAAGCTTTGTGACCTCTAGGCGAGAAAATTGTTTTAACGTCAAGATTTAGGTCACTAGGTGCCATGACGTGTATGAGATTTTACGGTGACCGCTTAACAAAACATAGATAGTTTATTGATCTGTTGGTCCTCTGAGTATTCAAAGTAGCGATGCACTCGTTAAGTACGTATGAGATGCAGCGGAGTTAATTTTGTTAATGTTGCAGTAGTGGCGTCTCATCCTGACGGTGGTTGCTTGTTGGTTGGGCGATAGAACTGACGAAACAAGTTTGTTGTGTTGTACTTCGTCCAAAGCTATGAGATGCGTTACATCGCGGCAAATAAGAGATGCTAATTCTTCTTTGGTCAGTGATGGTGGTTTTGTCGACAGTGTTTATCAATTTCGAAAAATGTTTGTGGAAGTGGTTGGGGCTGTGCTACCCACATTATCTTTCATAGCGTGGACTGCGTTTATCTTCCCATCAAATCGAACGTCGAAAGTCACCACTTCGGTATAGGTAGTGATTTTGATGATGGAAAGACGATGGTTGGTAAATGATTTCTTTAGTCACATACACAAACTGAGTAAAAAAACACCTGCAAAGTTAATAAACGCTTAAATTTATGATGAAGTATGAGTGTTACTATTTCATTAACTATTTTGCGTGCCTCAGTGGACTAAATGACTGAAACTATGCAATAAAATGTGAAGAAAATGCATCTATGATTATGATAATCTATTTCAGTTTATAAATTTTGCTGTCATTATAAAACATTGTTTAATCAATAATCAGGATTGATAAATCAACTTGAAAACAACAAACTTACCTTTTTACCTGTTGCATAAAGTCTTAACCCTACTTTGAATTTTATCGAAACTTATCCATATTTAGTATTCATTCAAAATAATACTTCATTAAAATTAAAACCGTTTCTTTAGCTGGATATTAATTAATTATACAAAAGTATTTAATTCATTCAAATATTTGTGTATTTACTACAACATTAAAGGTCGGCCGTTCTTTAACTTTGTTCCAATGGTTAAGTGCTGCAAATTACGTTTACCCTAATTTTATAGTTTCCACTTTAACACCCACCCTTCTTGCTGATTTATCTCTTATCTTACAATAGTATTAGCAAAAAATGTTTAGGACTAATCGCGCGTAACATGTGAACTCACACGAAAAACAAAATAAACTTTAGCAATTAGTTTGTTATAATACATACGTTTATATTAAATTTAATAATTTTATTGCGCCAAGTTATAAACAGTTAATAAAATAAAAGAACACTTAAGAAATTTGATTAAAATCAGTACGAAAATTTATAACCTTTTTTTATACTACACTAAAGGGGAGTTTATTTGGAACGCTGAAGATATAACTTTTCCGCCTTATATTTAAATTGAACAGACTTGTGTGTATGAAAGTGGGAATTGAATGTATTATTAGGTATATTCTATTGTGAAAATATTAAAGTATATGAAAAGTTTTCGAAATGGAAATATTTGGTTTGCAACTAACTGCAAACAAATGATTTCATTTATTTTCTTTTTATTATAAAATTTCATATCTGTGTAAGTACCCGTTAAACAAAAAAATATGATACTTAAAGAACGTTATTTTTATTTTAGGTATTAAAATTTAGCGTCGTTCTTTTATGGCATGATATTTTCATTCTAACGACTAATAAAAAATAAGACAAGTTATCATGTCGACACCAATAACATAATTAAAAATTAAAGTTTTTTTAAGTTTGTTCTGCTTTTTCATTATTGTACATATAAACAATAAAATTAATTCTAGATGTCTTTAACTATTTTTTAGTAAACTTTGAATACTAGTTGATTAATTGTATATTCCATAAAAATGCAGCTGTTCAAGGCCACAACTCCCATTTATTCCACATCTTTTTGTTTCGCCATCTCCTGTTCTTAAATGTTATGTGGTTTACCTTCAATAATGAAATCAATAATCTGACGTAAAACAAAATTTTTAAGCGATTACAGAAATTTAAAAAAAGTAATTCTTTTTGGATTTTAACACAACATCTACGTATTTCTAATTGCATTCAATTTGTCTAGCTAAAGGATAACTATACATTCAAGTTGTCGAAAAGCGTCGGCATTTAGATTTAGCATCATACTAATAAAGTACTATTGTTATGATCAAACTGTTTAGTGTATCATAAATAAAGGATGAGGTAAAGTCAGAGCGATTGATAAAGCGCCATATTGATATAATTATGTTAAAAAACACAATAAAATTTTAAAGTACTTCGATAACGCGACCAAATTAAAGCCTGCTGAATCCGAAATTTCAGATATGCTGATACTACTGATATTCCGATATAGTATTTAAACGCAAGTATAATTAAAAATTGGCGCGCGGGGAAAAATCACAAGGACATCCGAATCGGAAGGTAAAAAACTAACTTCAAACCCAAAGAAGAGTAACTTTTATTATATTTCAAGAACATTCAAACTATCAACATATACACATGGATTTAGACAAAACAGATATACAATAGACGCAATATTTATTGTGAGGCAAAATCGTAGACGAAGTTGTGGAATTTAACTGCCAGGAATATATTATGTGCTTTGTTGATCCACCAAGACATTTGACAGTATGCAACTCAGAGACGCACCTAGCCTATGACAAAAATAAACATCTCCAAGAATGTAATAGGATTATTCGAAAATATATACACACTAACAATAAAACAAAACTAATGGTAAAAAATGAGGTTATAGAAGAAACACCTGTGTGTCAAGGTGTTAAACAATGAGATTCGTTGCCATTATTATTCAACATTAGTATGGAACACATAATAAAAGACAGAAGCCAATCGAAAGGTACCAAATGGGTAATAATAATATAAACATAGCATATTATGCGGACGATGCCTTATTAATAACGTAATGAAAACGATTTGCGGAGACTACCACATAAATTTAATATCACAGCTAAATGAAATTGTCCGCAAAAAACATATAGAATAGTTAAGTAGTAACAAAAGAACCATGTATAATTAGAATTGAACGGAAATCGGCAATGAGGTTTTATTACCTGGAAGCGAAGATATCAAGCGACCATGATTTGTACAAACACACAAACCAGAGAAACATGCAAAGTATAAGACGTTGTCAAGTGGTCTAAAGAATAAAGACAGCAATTGAGTCAACACGTCTATAGAATGACAGAAGATATGCAGAACAAAATGCCCTGGCGGAAGAAGACTTGTGGGATGACGTCCAGAAAGTTGGCAATCGCCAACCGTTCAATTACAGGAGAAATCCTAAGACAAGTAGAATAAAAGAAAATATACTTTTCTCAGAAAGTGGACACTAACGAAGTATACTTAACGGTGATCAGGGAGAGAAAATAAGGCATTATCTATCTAATGTAAAAGTAAAAATAATATTGCAATTTATATAAGGATTTTTTTAATCACATTTACGTGATCAACATCACAATGTCTACTTTGTTACTTGATTAAAGATGTGGGGACATCTTCCTCGGATTTTTTAAATCTTATTTATTGTTTAAGTTGTAGTAACAAATTAATTAACAAAAATAACATAAATTGCTTATTTGTGATTTAATGTTGTGTTACAGTTGGGATAGACACACATCTCAATAAGGTGTGGATTGCAACGTTTCGCCCTTCACTAAGAGGGCTTTATCAACGCTTTCACAGATATGAGTTTCAGTTATATGTTTATGACAAATCATTAACTAATGATTAAGCCTGCAAGTCTGTGTACTAATCGTAGTGATAGTAAGATCGTAGCGTAAAATTTGCAATTTTGTGTGTTGCTGGAGTTACAAATTTACGGTTTCTTGTAAATCTTTACCGACATACCTTCAAAAATTTTACAGAGCTACAGAACTGCAAATAATACATCTGTAAAATATTTTGCTGATCTGATCATAAGACACGATCTTCCCATTTTACGATATTACGATTTGTAAGTACCTACAGAATTACAGTATAAGTCGATTAATAAAAATTAATAAAAAATTAAATGTGACAAAATGCACACATTTATGTATACAGTGTGACTACTTAAGTTGGCAACATATGTGACCCTTTTTTATTATATACTTTACGAAAAATGTAATTCTTTATAAAACCATGTTTTAAAATCAAAATTACAATCATTAGATATTAAATGTTATCCGTGTTTGACAAAAATATGAGTTTAGTACAGGAATAAAGTATATTTATTTACAACAATATCGAAAATTGAAATTATGAAAGTTGTTCGGAATAACAAACCATGTGTTAATATACTACTTAATTTTTTTTTGCAAATGTAACTCAAATTATCGATACGAAACATTTATTCTTTTATTTATTGCAATATACCCGCCTTCTCTGTCGTCACGTTAAATTTGCATTGTCATTGGCAGAAAAAAAGAATAAGTATTTTTTATTTAGTTGGATGTCATTTCATATTTTAACGTAGTTTTTAATTCTGATCAACTACTTTAATAAAAATTTTGATGTTGTGAAATATAAAAGTACTTTACTTTTGAGTAAAATTCATATTTTAAAAAAAAATGGAACACTAAACTGCAGCGTCTATTAACAAACAGACAACACCAAAAATGTACCAAAACTTTACTTCGGACACGTGTTTCAATAGCTAAACTATCATCATCAGCGATACCGTACTAACAATATGGCAATAGGAAGCTTATATAAACTATCCGCCTGTCACGCATCGTTAAACTTTAATTGATTCTTAGATAAGCTTAAATAATTCCAAAATTCTAATGGACCGTTATCATCATAATTCATAAGCAAATTTCTGTTTTTAAAAATTTCGAAACTTTCACAAGAATCAAGTTCGTTTTATTATCTACCCTCTTAATTAATTCAATGTCGCCTACTCTATGGCCATTTTCAAACATATGCATTGCAACACTGGACTTATCTGTGCGATGATATTTGACATGAGCTAAGTCCTCTTTAAAACGAGTTTTAATAGGTCTTTTGGTTTCCCCTATATATACTTGGTTACAGTCTTTACAATTAATTTTATAAATTCCCGATTTATCACACATTTCTATTAGGTCTTTCGGATTGCCTAAAAGATTTTGCAAGTTGTTACTACTAGAGGTTACTGTTTTATAACCAAATTTTGAAAATATTCTTTGAAGACCTTTTGTGTATGTAAGATAATTTGGTAATTTAACATATTTATTATCTATTTTGCTATTACCAGTTCCTAACGTTGTAATGTTTAGATTTAGAGCTAGAAGCATAATAAAAAAGTTTGCCATATGCTGCTAACTTAAGTAGACACACTGTACATATTGTGCAAGACGCCTTAACCCTGCATCAGTCGCGTGTTATTTTCTTACAAGATTAGTCGCGTGGGGTACAAATAAATTTCATTGTATAATTATAGTTTATTATATTGTTTCTAACAAAATGTGCAAAATAAACACAATACAACATAAAATAATGTTTTTAAGTAATCGTTACTCTTGACTGAAAGAAATTATTTAAATTAGTTATCACAACCTAAACAGATTTCTTTCAAATGTTCATTGCACGCCCACTTTGAACACTTGCTACAAAACTTTCTTGATTTTTTATCTCGTGATCGAGGACAGTAGAAACAACGACCAGTTGACGTTGTTGGACGTGGTGTGTCATTAATTGGTACTTCTCCAACTAAAACCAAAGCTCTACGACGGAGTTCTTTTGGGATTTGTGGTATGGTTGATCTTCAGGTAATTTGGGTTTTATCATTTCCCATACAAAATTTTCTATAAACTGTACCCTGCTAATTTGTTTTTTTTCATTTGGTTTATGTTTTTAAAAATGCAATGTGCGTTTATTGCTGCTACATTCATCAAATTATAAAATATAACCATCGGCCAACGTCGAGTGTTCCTAGCCACGTTATTTTTTGAATAAGTTGATCAACTAAATCAACACCAATTTTCGTCTGATTGTAGAACGTGACAATCTCTGGCTTTCGCTTATCCGAAGAAGTGTCTATAGCTTTGTCAAAATGCATGCTTGATAAAAGTAGTACAGCTTTATTTTGTGAGAGCAGTACGACACAAGTGTCATGTTCTCTTGGAAACCAAACAATGACGAATATAGACCTCTACCTTTACAAGGCAGAAATTCTTTTGGAAGTTCCAACGTAGGTGATTTTTTTTTCTAAGAGTTCATTGATCAAAGGCACACTGGTAAACCAATTATCACCCGTAACGTTTCGGTTAGTACCTTGTATCGGTTCAACAATCCTCAATACAATGTCCTTAGTTTTATTTGATTGTTCGTACGGACCTGGTGGTTGTGTTTCAACGTATGTCTCTAAGTTTAGAGTGTAACCAGAATTAGCATCCACTAAAGCAAACGTTTTGATCCCGTATTTTGTAGGTTTGTTCGGTATATATTGTCTAAATGAGCAACGCCCTCTAAATGCAGGTAGTTGCTCATCAACGGTTAGAAACTCGCTAGGACTATAATATTTTTAAAATTATTTACCATTAGCTCAAAAATCTCTCGAATAGCAGCAAGTTTGTCAAGTTCACGACGAATAGAACGATCTCGGAAGTCGTCAAATCGCAAACATCGTAGTAAAAACGAAACCTTGATTCGCTCATTGACAAATAGCATGATTCAAGTCCGTTTCCTTTGAATTGTCCCAAAGTTTATGGACATTTTTTCGTGAACTTCGAAAAGCTCCAATGAGATATAATAGCCCAAAGAAAGCTCTTATTTCTATTTCGTCAGTCATTCTTGCATCACGTTGTCTGGTAAAGTTTTGTTTTACGTTTTCGATGTATAAGTTTGTACAAAAGTTAAAATTTTATTATTGATTCGTCTAAGTAAAGATTTATTGCTTCAATTTCAGAAGTTATGTTACGGGCTGCTCCCAAATTTCCTGGTTTTTGGGTAATTATATTTCTAGCGCGCGTTCGTACATTACTAGGAAACGATGCTTTTTTCCATTTTGTATCAGAGTCTTTACCACAAAAGTGATCAACAGGAGTTTCATATTTTGTCTCATCTTCGCTCCCTTCCTCTTCTGTATTTGAATTATGGTCACTTTGGATAACAATATCTTCTTCCTCTGTATCACTATCATCGTTCACATCTGAATTGAACTCAAAATTGTCTTGTTCTAATTCTTCGTACCACTTCATCCATACATTCGGATCTCTGCTAGTTTCAAACTTTTGTTTTTTGGTGCAGACATATTGCCTGTACGAGGAAAGACGAAGTAAAATAAGTAAAATAATTTTCAAAGAAGGTAGTAATTATTATTACTTACTACTTTAATTGCTTATAGCTTAAATTACGAATAAAAATTTAGTTTATTTGTTATCTAAACGTAGTTAATCGCGTGGGGTGATTTTGTATCCCACTTCACTTTTAGTAATATAACGAACACAACAACGATTTGGGAAACGTTAAAACACTGTAGACAGGTTAATACAGATGTCACTGAGAGGTATAGAAAGCGGAGTCTGCGCAACATATGCACGCGATGGGGTATGTGTATGCAAAGTGGCGCGGGGTACATATGTACCCAAATAAACGGACCTCATGTATACATCAATTTCTTATATTTTGAAACGAATTTAAGAAATAAAAAGCTTATACCATGTAGGTAGACATCAAGGTCAACTATTAATTACGGTTATGCGCATCATAGATAAATCAAAAATTTTGCCTTATTTTGTAATGCCTTGAAAATAACAACACGAAACGTTAGTACGCATAAGTATGTTGTAATTGATCTCCTTCGTAATATATATTAACGATTATAACCAGGGACGTATTAAGGACCCATGACCCGTTTTTGGAAAGTATAAATGTGCAGTAGAAAAATTCTGATTACTGGTTAGAGTAGCTTGGTCGCCTTAGCCCCCCATAAAAAAATTAGATATTTTGACGATTGCTCACGAAGGAAACAGCTAGCACAGGCTAGCACAATTTTGCACAACGCTGGCACACCTTTGATAACGTAGTTATTGAGGTTTGAGTCCTGCCACAAAAATATCCAATTTTATGTTTACACACAAAGAGAATAGCTAGCACCGTTTGCCACAAGTTTACTTAACGCTAGCACATCTTTAATAACCGAGTTATTGTCGTTTGAAGGGACTTAGGCGACCTCAGCCTTCTCACAAAAAATATCAATTTTTTGTTTGCACGCAAAGAAAAATAGCTAGCACAGATTAGCACAACTTTGCTCAAGGCAAGAGCACTTTTAATAACAGAGTTACTCAGGGTTCAATCTAAGAAGCGGGCCTCACCCCACAATAGAATTTTGAACTTTTCATGTTTAAAAATTAAAGCTCTGATCTAGCACAGGCTAGCAGACTAAAATGAACGCTAGCACACGTATAATAATAGAGTTATTGAGGTTTTAATTTCACAGAAACATATCAAATTTTTGAAATGTGCGCACTACTGAGAATAGCTAGCACATTGTGGCACAACTTTGCTTAACATTAGCACACTTTCAATAACAAAGCCAGTCTTCCCCACACAACAAAATTTCTAACTTTTGACATTTTAACATTGAAGAGCTAAACTAGCACAACTAAAATTAACGCTGACACACTTTTAAAAAGGGGGTTGTTGAGATTTAAATCTGGAGCGGCTAAAGCGATCTCAGCCCTCTTACAAAAAATATTGATTTTTTGATATTTGCACACAAAGAGAGTATCTAACACAAGCTAGCACAACTTGCTGAACCTTAGCTCCTTCAACAACTTCGTTATTAAAGGTGTGCTAGCGTTAATTTTAGTTGTGCTTGTTTGTGCTAGCTCAGCTCTTTAACGTTCATACGTCAAAAATTCAAAATTTGGTTGTGGGGGGGGAGAGACTGGTTATCATAGATTCAACTCTCAATAACTACGTTATTAAAGGTGCACTAGCGTTGAAAAAAGTTGTGATAGCCTGTGCTAGCTATTCTCCTTTGTGGCAAACATCAAAAATTCGAAATTTTTTGTGGGAGGGTGAGGCCGCTTTAACCCCTCCAGATTCACACCTCAATAACTCTGTTATTAAAAGTGTGCTAGCGTTAATTTTAGTTGTGCTGGTTTTCTAGATCCAACCCTCAAAGACTCCGTTAATAAGGTGTGCTAGCGTTAGGCAAAGTTGTTTTAGCCTGTGCTAGCTGTTCTCTTTCGTGGGCAAACATCAAAAATTCGATTATTTTTGTGGGGGAAGGGGTTAAGGAAACCGAGTTGTTAGGGCGCCGTTTCACACTCCAAAATGAGTGCTTCTTCAAGCCCGGTGACCACATCTGGTCAAATGCAATTAATCTGATCACGGGCCTTGAAGAAGTACATACCAGTAACCAGAGTCCAGCATCCATAATACGTCTCTGGATAGAATTATTATTACTCATGTAAAATAAAAATCAATTCGGTTTCACACACTTCACGTACATAGAACACAACACGATTACGCATTTACGCATAATGAGTGATTATCACGATAGAAGGGGTTTAGGGGAAATCCTTGTTTGTAGAACGGATATTAAAATTCTGTAATAAAACTATTCTAAAAGTCAGTTACAATGTGTTCTTAAATAATGATTTTTTTTATATAGATAAATATCCACCCCATAAGTTCTAAGTTAGCTTTCTTTAGAACCATTAGAATGTTTAAAGTAATTTTTATGCAATGAAATTGTTTGTAATTTTATAGAATTTATAAATTGTAAATTATTATAGACTATCAAAAATTTGCGTACAGATGTGCAAAAATTTTGCATACTTAGATGATTGACGCCAAATAAGCGTTGGCTCATTCGAAATTGGTACAATTTTACTCCACATCTTATGAAATAGGATGGGGAGTTATGCGCCCGTTTCAAACCAAAAATTTTAACATCACTTTTTTTATTATTAGTACGTTAGTGGGTTGAAGCAAAAAATTTTACGTCCGATGGCCAGTCGGCCGGCCGTTCGTATGTAAACAAGATATCAAGAAAACCACCAGTCCGATTTTTATGAAAGTTTGTACATTAATCTTATTTAGAAAAATATTTATTATACACAATTTTTGTTTAAACTATTTTTTGATCCGATAAGTAATTACTGAAACATAACAATCACGTGACTCAAATTATTGTAACAATTTTTTTCTAAAATTAGTTCAAACAAAAATTATAGACAATAGAATTTCCAACAACTTTCCTCCTGCAACTTTTTTCGTACAATTGATATTGGTGGAGATATTGTTACAATAATTTGAGTATTTAAGTATATATAGGGCAAACCAAAAGACCTATTAAAACTCGTTTTAAAGAGCACTTATGTCAAATATCATCGCACAGATAAGTCCAGTGTTACAATGCATATGCTTAAAATGGCCATAGAGTAGGCGACATTGAATTAATTAAGAGGGTAGATAATAAAACGAACTTGATTCTTGTGAAAGTTTAGAAATTTTTAAAACAGAAATTTGCTTATGAATTATGATGATAACGGTCCATTAGAATTTTCGGAATTATTTAAGCTTATCTAAGAATCAATTAAGTTTAACGATACGTGACAGGCAGACAGTTTATATAAGCTTCCTATTGCCATAATGTTAGTATCGGTATCGCTGATGATGATAGCTTAGCTATTGAAACACGTGTCCGAGTAAAGTTTTGGTACAGTTTTTGGTGTTGTCTGTTTGTTAAATAGACGCTGCAGTTTAGTGTTCCATTCCTTTAAAAAATATGAATTTTCTCAAAAGTAAAGCACTTTTATATTTCACAACATCAAAATTTTTATTAAAGAAGTTGATCAGAACTAAAAACTACGTTAAAATATGAAATGACATCCAACTAAATAAAAAATATTTATTCTTTTTTTTCTGCAATGACAATGCAAATTTAACTGTATTGACAGAGAAGGCGGGTATATTGCAATAAATAAAAAAAATAAATGTTTGGTATCGATAATTTGAGTAACATTTACAAACAAAAAATTAAGTAGAAGAATGTAATTGTATATTAAGACATAGTTTGTTATTCCGAACAACTTTCATAATTTCAATTTTCGATATTGTTGTTAATAAATAGCGAAATGCGGCATCAGGTGTTCATTCGTTGCGTGTTATGCTTCTGTACAAGTTTTTACTTGGCTTTATCGACACACGTGCGTTTCAAGCATTAAAGCTGTTGCTTAGATAGCGATATGCACGTTAAACGCACACATGTCGTTACAATTAACTGTTGGCATTTTCTTAGTTTATACTAATCATACGTGTCAATGCTTTTTTACGAGATGTCGTAAGACACACATTTTGCTTAATAAATATACTTTATTGCTGCACCAAACTCATATTTTTGTCAAACACTGATAACATTTATATCTAATGATTGTAATTTTGATTTTTAAAACGTGGTTTTTATGAAGAATTAAATTTTTTGTAAAATTAATAATAAAAAAGGGTCACATATGTTGCCAACTTAAGTAGTCACACGGTATACATAAATGTGTGCATTTTGTCACATTTAATTTTTATTAATTTTTATTAATCGACTTATACTGTAATTCTGTAATTACAAATCGTAATATCGTAAAATCCGAAGATCGTGTCTTATAATCAGATCGTAGCAAAATATTTTACAGATGTATTATTTGCAATTCTGTAGCTCTGTAAAATTTTTGAAGGAATGTCGGTAAGGATTTACAAAAACCGTAAATTAGTAACTTCCAGCAAAACACAAAATTGCAAATTTTACGCTACGATCTTACCATCACTACGATTAGTACACAGACTTGCAGGCTTAATCATTAGTTAATAATTTGTCATAAACATATAATTGAAACTCATATCTGTGAAAGCGTTGATAAAGCCCTCATAGTGAAGGGCGAAACGTTGGCAATCACAACCTTATTGAGATGTGTGTCTATCCTAACTGTAACACAACATTAAATCACAAATAAGCAATTTATGTTATTTTTGTTAATTAATTTGTTACTACGTTAAACAATAAATAAGATTATTTTTTATTTTTACATTAGATAGATAACGCCCATTTTCTCTCCGATCACCGTTAAGTATACTTTGTTAGTGTCTACTTTCTGAAAAAGTATATTTTTTTATTATTCTAATATGTAGGATTTCTCCTGTAATTGAACGGTTGGCGATTGCCAACTTTCTGGATGTTATCCCACATGTATTCTTCCGACAGGGCATTTTGTTCTGCATATCTTCTGTCATTCTATAGACGTGTTAGCTCCATTGCTGTCTTCATTCTTTAGACCACTTGACAAACGTCTTGTATTTTGCATGTTTCTCTGGTTTGTGTGTTTGTACAAATCGTGGTCGCTTGATACCTTCGCTCCCAGGTAATTAAACCTCATTGCTGATTTCCGTCTAATTCTAATTTACACATGGTTCTTTTGTTACTACTTAACTATTCTATATGTTTTTTTTTGCGGACAATTTCATTTAGCTGTGATATTAAATTTATGTGGTAGTCTCCGCAAATCGTTTTCATTACAAGCTATTAATAAGGCATCGTCAACAATATCTCCACCAATATCAATTGTACGAAAAAAGTTGCAGGAGGAAAGTTGTTGGAAATTCTATTGTCAATAACTTTTGTTTGAACTAATTTTTTCTAAAAAAATTTTCGCTTTGTGAAGATGAGTATTTTCAACTTGTCTTAAGGAAACGGTTTAGCAGTTAGATCCATTTAACTATTGTTGTACAATACTGAAATGTTTACTTCGATTTTACAATTTGTTTCGTGCTGCATCTTTTCTTCATAAATGTGAAATTATAAATAAAATGTCAGGAAAACCGTCGTACAGATTTTATGAAACTTTGCATTTGCGTTTTATATACAATAATGCAGATCTGATTAGATTTTGGGCATAATCTATCAAGCCATTAACCTAGATAGATTTAAAATATTTACAAAGGTATTTATTTTACACATTTTTCATTTTTTTACATACCCATACATTCCATTCGTTCTTTGAAGGGTGATGTGAGTTCTGCAGTAAACGCATGTTTTCATCTCCTTTCAGTGTTCTATACCAAAAACCCATAAATAGTATTTTGTTTTAAAAATATTAATAATTTACAAAGTTTGTTTACTCGTTTTCTTCTTTAAAAGGGAATTGATTGGTATTACTCATAGTACGATAAACAAATATATCATATCATTCTCAACTGTGATATACTATATCGTATGTTGGATACTATATAATTTCTACCTTTAATCTTTTGATGTTTATTAAGATTTTCACATCGATACCAAGTGCAAGCGAAATTTCGTTTTATTAACACGTGTCATATCATATGCCAAAATGCAAAGATGTTTATTTATACTATTTAGAAACTTCCTCTTAAAAATTTATTAATTCAGTAAAAAATTCAAATATATCTAAGAATTGGTTTTGTATGGGTAAATATTTATAGATATATTAATTAGGTTTCTCAGATTTTAAGTTTGGAAATGCGTATTTTTTTGACTTTCTGCTGTGAAAAAGTTTAAAGAAACCGTTTCGGTTTATTCATCCGAGCGCAAATAAAGTAATTCAGTCCGGACGTGTTTGAAAAGGGTTTTTGATTCTTGTCTAGCCGCATTTAATGTAAGATTTATCGTTGCTTCGCAATTTTATACAGAAAGTTTTTTTTGTTCTTTGATTGCAGTTTGTAATTTTATTTTCAATTTTAGTTATCGCAAATATTTACTAAAGACAGATTGTATTTCGAGAGAAAGGTGAGTGGTAGTTAGGGTCGGTTTTTTTATGTTTTGCAAGCTATATATTTTTGTCAATTTTGCTTGAAGTACGATACAAGAAACATCAACAACGAAGTGTGCTGAATACATATTATGTCTTATGCCTTTACGCTAAGTTACTTATTTATTTTCTCAATTATTAATATACCTACATGTTTGTAAGTGTTTAAATAAAAGTAATATAATGGTATTGATGGTTTTCCAAAATATTTTTGTTTATTTATAACTAACAAAATTTAGGATTTATAATTTTCTTAAACCGAAAACAAAATACTGTCATAAGACAAAATTAAACTTGATTTAAAGGTTTATGTTTTTAAAATAGTTGTGCATTAAGGTTTCACATTTTTTGTTTTAAATATTAGAAAATTTTTATATTTTCTTGGAAAATTATACTGTAGCCTCTTGGAAGTTGGCAGGATCGTTAAAAAGTTATATTAGTTGCCGCTTAAAAATGAATCGTGACGTTGCTAAGTTCATACAAAGCTACAACAAGCAATAACAACTGCATCGTTAACAAATGTTCCTAGTGCGCTGCCTTTGGGTACCTACTGTTGTATCAGTGGCGGCTTGTCCATATGGTCAATTGGTCAATGACCTCCCAAAAGTGTTGACAATATATAAAAAATATTAATTATTACGAGTTTTATTAAAATAGGTAATTTACTCGCAAAAGTCGCAAGTATAATAACTTAAAATTTATCGGCCGTCGTTCGTAATTCATCCTCTTCAACCTTGGGCTGGCGGTGCGAATTGTCCTCATTGAATTAGATCTACCCGGAAAACTCGAAAAACGTGCAGCGCCCGAATAAACGCGAACGTCCGAAACAATAATCAACTTTGGGTCATGAGCCGGATCCCGCAGTTTACGTTCACTTCGTATAGGTGTACAACTACGCTCGATTTTTGATTCGATTTTCGCGTGTTTTAAATCAATTTAAGAATTTATATTGATATGTTTTACTGTTGTTGTATTGTTTTGTAAAAATACTATTTTTGATTCGCGTGTGCATGCGCTATAATAGAAAATGTCGGTAGTGCAGAAAATTAAACAACTAAAAGTGCTAACAAACTTAATTTTACAAAATTAGTTGAGTTCAAGGCAAATGGTCGTCCTTTGCCAGAACTAAGTTTACGACAGACTAGCAAAGACAAAAATAAAGATGTTCATCGAAACTTTCGCAAGGTAATGTACGATTTAGCTAACTGGATATGTGGTTGTGAAGTATCAAATGTATTTTACTGTTTGTTTATTATTTTCTAAAGACTCGTCAGACTCGCTATAGTCCAAATCCGGTGTCAGAGATTTAAAACATTTAAAAGAGGAAATAAAAACATGTTTCGTCTGCAGAACACATGAAATGCTCGGTAAATTTTGCAACCGTAGGAAATGTTGATATTCGTACACACTAGACAATGATTACAGAAAATCCTTTAGACATTTTAATGAGAATGTTTCGAAAAATCGCTATATTTTGAACAAAATTGTAGATTATATAAAATTTTTGGGGTGCATTTGAGTTATTTATATTGTTTTAAGTATGCCTATTTTTAAATTAATTTTTGACCTCCCAATATGATTGACCACGAGCCGCCACTGCTAGTTGTTATAGTCAAATACCACAACAGCAGCAATGACAAGTTAAATGTTAAGTAAAATGTGTGTCTTACGACATCTCGTGTAAAACATTGACACGTACGAATAGTATAAACTAAGAGAAAAATGCCAACAGTTAATTTTTTACAATTAATTGTTGGCATTTTTCTAAATCAAATGTTCTGACATTATGTGATTCTGTATTTTGTAATTTTCACAGGTGACTTGTTTTTGAGGCTACTTTGCACAATTCGTCGCCAAGACTAGAAAATTTATATTTTCAACTTTATTTCCTTATAATTTTTGTTAGGAAAAGATATCTAATTGCGGTTTTCAAGGTCTTAAGAAAAAACATGTCCATTTCATTTAATTTTTTTGAGAAAAATTACGATGTTTGTGTACATTTCAGATAATGCGCTATAGAAGTCTCACTGTTGTTTAAATACGGTATCCGCCAAAATAAACAGTACCGAAACAGAAAGTGCTGTGGAGTTGTTTATGTAATATGGATTTGTCATATTTGACTTAATTGTCATTAGTTGATATATTAATAGTACGCTGCAGTTAAATTTGATTTAAAAATGATTCTAACAACGAAAGAAAAAGTTTTTTGTAGAAGCATTATTTTCGTTATTATTTATTTTTATTTTCGGTACTGTTTATTTTGGCGGATACTGTATAAACTATATCAAATTCTATTTATAGACAAAGGAAAACTCTTTCGACCAAGATCATAATTTGTTAAATTCGATTAAAAATAACTAAAGTAATTGACATAAAAAGTATAAATATTTTGATGTGTCCCCACCACTTTATTTTATGAATTACAAACAAAACTTTTAGATCAAAAGTTTTTGAAAATATTTAAGTGATTATACCTCAAGCCCTTAATTATTTTCTGGATTACTAACAAAATCCCATCTTTCTATTTAAATGGTGACTTGCACGCCCCCTGCTATGGAATTGTTGAGGAGCTTCAAAAATATTTTCCCAACTACTTTTCATGGCCATTTTCCTGATAAAACTTTTTTACCTAACCCTGTGGTCCAAATTCGTTCCTCAAGATATGGTAGGCATCATGTTCTTAGTTGCTCAACCGATACTGCAGTTTTCTTTAAACCAAATCCATCTAAGCCTGTATGAATAAATTTCTGGGGGAGACTTTCTGAGTTAGGATCATTATTATGCATCAACTACTTTTTCCATTTATTTATTTAATTTATTTATTCGTATGGGTACATTTTAAAAATTGTATTGTGATGTGTTTGCTATGGTGCCCCCGAAGATCAGTATAAACCTGTTTAGTGTGGTGACGAAACTGTTTGCAATTGTGGATTGTTCGTCTTGGCAAAGTATTTGCTTTCAAGGTTTAGGAAAACTACTAAAACCAAAACCCTTACCCACCTTAGTATTCATTTGTAATAATATTAATTTGTGCAAATATTATAGAAGGTAAATAAGAACATAAAACACCCATTGCATAATGGCATAGAATGAACCCGATCCAGCGCCAGTGAAAAAAATAGTAGGTTAAAAGAAATAGCAAAAAAATAATGGAAAACAGATAATCTGAACAGAAAATACAAAAATATTGCTGAATGTCTTTCAGAATTAGTAATCCATAATATAGCTTCATCCGTTAAATTATTATTTATTAGAGCTATTATTTAAAAACTTCTCCACTAGTCAATTCATAATTAGGAGCCTTTTTTTAAATCATGTTATTTTTTAATTTAATTGAAAAATTTTTACCTACATAGATCTGATGAGACGACTTATTTTTGTATTGGTTTGTCCTATTCCTGGAGTATGTCTCCATAGTTTAGCTGAAATGTCATACTTGGTGTTCTCAGAATGAATGCGCTTTTTGTAGTTACTACGAGCCCAACTTCTATCAACATTTCTGATTAGTGGATTCTGAAGTATGGCTCTTTTGTAATTTTTGGATTTCCATAGGACGCAGTCAGTTTTGTTGTTATTGGTGGGTTCCCTTAGGTATTCATCAATTATCGCATTCTAATACTTTGTATTTCACGATTCAATTGCATTGCTTAAAGTTGTGTCTTATGAACAGGTGCTCTAGACCTTCTCATCTATTTCGATTTTTCATTTTATTAATTCCCTGATTTCTTTTGGATAGGTATTGCTCTTTGTTTTACTAGTTGCTTATAGGTCCTTAGCAGAACCGATGCTAAATACAATTTTCAAGAAAATCTAGCTAATTTATCAGTCTAATAAGCAATTATTTCTGAATGATGATATCAATTACTAAGAAATAAGAGGGATAATCTGTCCCATGCTTGATGTACTTGCAGCTAAATATTTCGCTGAAATGCATCTGATTACACTGAATATTATGAGGCATGGGATTTTGTTTGGATCTATGAGCCAATAAAGTTAGTTTCTCCAATTGATAAGTGTCTTTCAATACAGGGTGTCCCAAATTAGAGTGACTGATTTTAAACATAAATTCCTGCTTATTAATTGCTCTAAAGAGATGGGGTTTTACTAGTTTCACTAATTTATCAAAAGATTTTTAAGCTTGGCTGGCATTTCATCTCATCAACACAGGGTGTTTTACTAATGTTGGTCAAATTCAAAGGGAAAAATATGTTTTATTTTAAATGGAACACCCTATAATTTTTGTACAGTTTTCTATCTTTTGTTTCATTAACAACAAAGATATTCGAGGTTTCATGGGCACCTCGATCTCCTGAATTAACTGTCCCAGATTTTTTTCTCTGGGGATATGTGAAGGATAGGTGCTACAATCCTAAGCCTGACAATTTAGCAGAACTAAAAAATAATATCAGGAACATTATTGAAAACATTCCGCAAGAAATGTTAGAAAATTCATTTGAAAATTTAAAATATTGCTTACAGTTATGCGTAAACAAAGAGGGTAGGCATATGCAGCAGTTATTGTAACTTTTTGTTGTATTGAATAATGTTATTTAATTATTATGTTTATTACCAAATAAACTGTTTGTCAGATTTGTTGGCAATTATTTACGTAATTAAAAATGCATACTACATAAAACCGATTTAAATGATTTTTGTTATGCGTCAAACGGTCATATCATGAAGTTGACTTTAGGCATCAAAATACGTTCATATAAAACTACTAATTAAAAATGTACTACTACATGAAACCTCGAATATCTTTGTTGTTAATAAAACAAAAGATAGAAAACTATACATTTTTGGAAAGGAGAATGATTGCTCTTTTGAATTAAGATCAAAATTATAGGGTGTTCTATTTAAAATAAAACATATTTTCCCTTTGAATTTGACCAACATTAGTAAAGCACCCTGTGTTGATGAGATGAAATGCCAGCCAAGCTTAAAAAAATCGTTTTGATAAACTAGTAAAACAACTGAAAACCCCCATCTCTTTGGAGCAATTAATAAGCTGGGAATTTATGTTTAAAATCAGTCACTCTTATTTGGGACACCTGTATTTTATTTTATGTATTAATTTTCAAGTTGTAAAATTTCACAATCATAATTACATACATAATCTGCTTGTCCAAAGAACATAATTCCTCGGGGATTTTTCAGTAGAAATAAAAATTTATATTTCTTAAAATCACCCCCGCTATACACCTACGTTCTGGACTGTCGAAGAAGTCAATGTATTTTCTTTTTTACCTTATAACTACTTTGGTAGGCAATACCAAATTAATTGGCTTTGTAACCGATTTTTCAAATCGTGTAAAATGAAATGGATGCTTTTATAATTAATTCCTTCTACTTTTTGCGGTATTATCTAGCTAGATGGATAGTGTATTACTCTCTGGTGAAATGTGTTTTAGCAATCAAGCACACGCCAATTGTTTTAAGAACTACTTCAAATTGTGTTAGTGATGCAGTTCTTGGTCACTGCTTCATGATTAACAAGCAACACATGTTATACTCGAAAATAACCACTTTGGTTTTCGAACCTGGTCATCAAGACCCTTCCGGAAAATAAGGAAAAATGTATAACACAATTTGACAAACTGTTCCTTTAGCGCAATATTCCTGATGTTTTGTTCAGTTTTTAATATTTGTTGAGGTGCAATTCACTTGTCGAATATTGCTGATTTTACTATTTTCTTTCGACTTACTGCCTTTGACTGAGCGTAAGTCTTAGGTTTAGAAGGTGTTACTGTTTTGCTTTGGTTTTAGTTCATTTAATTGGTCAATTCTTTGCGGCTGCTGGATTTCTTCAGTTGCATATTTTTAATTTTTGTATTTCTTACGCTGTCATGCACTTTCCTATAGTTAACTAGATGTTTTTTATCAGTATACACAGTCGGGTTTTTCTTTCTTGATTTTCTTGTGGTTCATTGTTTTGTTGGACATTGCAGTCACTTTGTCTTTTAGAATATATTACCTTTATTGTGTATGCCTATTTCTCAGCATCTTTTACACAGAGTTACTAGCTCTGATTTTTATAATTGGGAAAATTGTGGATATAGGGTGCTTAATATTACAAGAGCGTTGTAATTTATTGACTATGACCCTACCAGGTCTATTTCTGTTTGGTTTTCATAAAAAGTGTCAAGAATACTTTTACACATTTAGCTCTTTGTTAGTGTTGTATAACATTTCCCCTTTAGGTACATTAATTTTAATATTTTTAGAGGTTGTGGCACTTTTTTTAATTTCGGTGGAGGTGGAGCAAGAAAAAAACACTCAGTAGGATTTGAGTTGCTTTGATTCGTTCTACCTCCACCAGAACAGCTACTATATGAGCATACCTAACTTTTACGAAATATACCGAATGTTAGTAGTGTATACAGGGTCATTGATAGTCGGTGGTAGGTTAGACGTTTACGGAAAACGGGGCATAGAAGTAATCTAAAAATTGGGCTGCCGCAATAAATAGACACGATCTATCTTGTTAAAATATTTTTATTTTTGGCGGTGTTACCGTTTGTAGTGTAGTAACAACTTAGTAATTTTTAATAAAACGCTCTGTACATTATTCAATTTTTAGAGTTACACTTTCTTACTGATAATTTTTTTGAATAGCTCCTTATACTTATTCTACACTGGTTTTTAGAAAATAGAATTAGTTTTAGGTTATTTTTTTCAAAATATGATCTCACCAAAATTTAAATTTAGCTGCTATTTCAACCCATATAAGACTGAAATTTTATATGCAGTTTGCTAAAGCCTTTGTATTTAACAGCTATTTAAATAAATTGGTTTTATCTTATACAGGGAGGTTTAAAATTTATGATTTTGACGTGGCATACAAAAAAGGTCAAAACTTTACTTTTTCGAATATCTCGAAAACCGGTGTAGATAGATATAGGGAACTATTCAGAAAAAATTATCAGTAAGAAATTGCAATTCTAAAACTTAAATAATATACAGGGGCATTTATTAGAAATTAAGTTGTTACTACTCTCACACAAGTTCCCACCTTCCTTAACGATAAGATTCAAACTCTTTTGTTTCAGGTGTATATCATATTCCTTGTTCATGTGGTTTATGTACATAGGTGAAACTGGTCGCTCTATTAGTACACGTATTTCGGCACATCACCGTTGTGTTAGGTTAAAACACGGTTCCAAGTCTGCCGTTGCTGAAGATCATTTCGATACTGGTCACAAAATAGATTTTGATAATTACTCTTTGATTGAAAAATCTTCTTTTATTTTCAGTAGGAAAATCAGGGAAGCATATAAATCATTAAACATCCGAGCAATTTTAATCGCTGCCGTGGTTTCTAACTTTCACCTTGTGGATTTCCACCGTTAAGTTCACTCCTTCCCAATTATGAACCAATCAAGCTTCGTGGTTAACGACACGTGACGCGCTTTCTATTCTTTATATACGGAGATATTTTTCTAATTTCCCAGACTTCTTTTAGTCTAGAATATAGCTCGGTCGACAAGTTGGTTACCTGATTTTTAATTGTCCAATTTAAACTTTTTGTTTGGTTTGTTTTAAGTTTCTCGCCCTGATGAAGCCTCTCAGGATAGGTGGTGAAAGTTGGCAACTACGCTTACCTTTTTCGACAGGTTCAATTCCGGAAGACGTTTTTTGTTTCAATGTCTCCATTATTGTCCGAAACATTGTTTTTGATCTGTTCAAAAATGTTTTTTCTTCAAGCAACTTTAAAAGGCTAATTATTCGGAGTACTGGACAGGTGATAAATAGTAGATTGTTTTATTAGGATTAAAGAGTGACACTTTTGTGGTGAGCAAAATTCAAATCTCAAAGATACTTTTAATCCGACTGAGAATCTACTTAGTCTTCAAGCGAAATTACCCATTTAACTATTAATTATTCGTTTAGCTCCTAGGATTAAAAGTGAAACTTTTTTTGTTATGGTATAATTTTTTGTTTGATACAAAAAACTCATTCCTGACAGTTCAAAAAGTCATACTTTTGTGATGCTTGTAGAAACAAGGTTTTTACTGCGTAACCATTAAAACAACAGTTCTCTTTTTTTCCACAACGTGACAGTGAAGTACCAACCTGATTTGTTGAGAATAAAAGTCACTATAACACTTGAGAATTTTAAAAAAATTTGAGAACATCACATGAAAATCAGCAATAAACGCTTAAAGAAAAATAGTATACTTTACTTGGATATAATGATATATTCGTTTTCCAATTTGCTGACTCGGTTAACGCCTCGCCAGCAAACTTTTAGGCTCATATTGTTTAACACCTGAGTAAATGTATATTTTATTTACAAGCGAGCTTATTTCTCAAAAACAGTGATTTAATTCTCACAATAATCACGTGTTGTGATGAAATGCCTATGCAGTATTTGTTAATGCGCTTCAACTACATTTTACAGAAATCATGGGCTGGAATACTAGAAACTTTTTATGTCGTTAGTTCTAAGATGATATATGTTTGTTTTGTTATAAATTATTTATTTACGAATTTTAACCTTTCAGCAGGCGCGCCTAAATTATTTTTAAAGCAGGCGGCGTGTCGTAAATTTTGCGTGGCATTTATTTCAAATACATATATACATCACTATATTATAAGTTTTCAAGATTTATTGGCATAGGAAGCAATTACTTTAAACATTTCAGTGTTTAATAAATTTTATGATATTACATTGTTCTGGAAAACAACAAATAACAATTTGTATTTGGTTTAAATAAAAAAAGTACATTAATCTTAGAGTTCTCTTTGTTCACATTTTAAACAGATTATATTTAATTTTGAATGTTTCTTAGAAGTAAATGAATCACATTTACTACACATAATGGCTGCACTCGATCTTTTCTTCGCTATCACACAGCCAACAAGTACCTCGGCGTTTGTCTTCTTTCTTATCAAAATAAGGTTCACTCATGTTAAGGCAATTGAGCTCAAAACGCTTGTATTGTTAATGGCAATGATTTTATTTTAGCCCTCTCTAATAAATGTTCTTTCATTAAGGCAAGGAAAGATTTTTTAGAAATATTCGTCGTAAATTTCCTTTTTCTGATGCCTTAGCATAACTAAATAGTAACCTAGAATTTATACCTGCAATGTTTAGCAGACTATAAAAATTACTAAAGGCCATCTTTTATCTCTTTGTAATGCGAGAAGCAGAGTAGTTAGAGCAGAGTTTGCCTACTGTGTCTACTCCACCCTTGGTGGATTATTGGGACATTGCGATTATTGCAGGTTTTGACTATCAGCATCTACTTCTTCACTATGATGCAATGTTGACAAAAAATGTCTGCCTTATTTTTATGTGTTTTTTCTCAACGTTCCAATTGTAGTTATTTTTTTGCAAAAGGTATTCTGCCAAAGGAACGCTCGTATAAAAATTATCTGTTGTTAGATTTCTGCCAGAATTTTCTATTGGCCCAATCAAATGCTTTACAATGTCGGTAGGAAAATTTGACGATTCATACGGACCAGGGGGTTGCCTTTCGCAATTAATTTTAATATTTGATGTATAAAATGTTTTTTGCATTGCAGAGCGTACATCTTTATGCCATATTTGGCCGGTTTGCTAGGCATATATTGAATCAGGCGCACCGACCTCTAAATGGATGCAACATTTCATCTATAGTGACAAATTCGACAAGTTTTTTACAATTTGATAATTTATCTATTTTACACCTATCTTTCCTTGTTTCAGCTTCGTCAAACCGCATACAACGACATATAAACAAAAATCTCTGGTAACTCATTACTGCTCTTGTAAGCTCCATTCCAGTCCCATCATTTTGTCGAAGTTCAGAACATTTGTAAAGTGCCCATTTTATTTCCAAAAGGTAGAAGTCCAATAAAAGCCTTTATCTCAGTTACGTTAGTGTTCTTGCAGCCCTGCTACGTGAATAATCGGTTTTGACTCGTAAATTATCAATATATTTATTAGTGTAGAATACGATTTCTTCAATCATTACCATATCAATTATTTTGAGAAAAGCATCCAATTTGACAAAATATTAGACGAGTATCTCGTTAATCCAGGAATTACTTTTATGATGTTACATGATTTAGTTCCTTTGTATTGATAAGTAGATTTTTTATTTCATTTGGTAACCGACAAAATACTCACTAACGTTTTCTGCCTATTCACTTTCACCCTCTGACGCAGTTTCTTCAAAGAACTGCTGTGTAAGTTATTCTCAATTTCTTCTGCACTCAAATCACTGTCACTATCAACAGGAACATCAGGCACATCGTCTTTACCTTTTAATTCATTCACAATTTTTTGAAGTTTGGCTTCCAGTTCGGCTTTTATTAAAGGTCTATTATCCATTGTAAGAATGTATTTGCAAGAAACCAACAAAATATGATATATTACAAAAACGTAAAATCACCAATTTGTTGTTATTATTAAAAATCTTAGAGATGACTACTTTTATCGCGATAAAGAAATTTACCATTACTTATCAAAAATTCAATACTTACATTAGCAGTCGCGCGTCGTAAACTTTGCGAAAATAACACTTTATTTCAGATTTCTCTCAATAACTGAAAAGTATACAGACAAGTCCACTAGTTATGTCGCAGAAGGATGATGGAGGGGCATGTCTATAATGTCATTGGTCCCCACTTTCAAGACATAAATACGGTCAAAGAATTAGAAGAAATTCAATATTTATCGTAAAATTTGCATTAGCGCTCCTGCTCGAAGGGTTAAATCAAACGTTTTTAATTTATATGTTAAAACCAGACCTTTTTAGTTAATTATACAGGGTGTCCCACCGGGAACGCCATCGATAAATTATAGAAAAACTGTACATGGGAAAAATTTGAAAATTTGGTATATACTAACATCGTCGGGGCAGTTTCGCTAAAATATTTTGAAAATGGCGACACTTCCGGTTATACCGGAAGTAGGTATCAACTTGCTTATTTTAAATGGAACACCCTATATTATTCTATGTTTAAATTTTGCACAAAATTTTAGACACATTTTGTGTATAATGTCTTATACCTAAGTCTAACTGTTTTGGACTTATTTTAAATTTTATGTCAAAAATGAGTTTTCAGGCCTAAACAAAATTATAAAATTTTCCTATACTAATGCCTTTATTATTTAATTGGAATAGGTTTCCTTGTAGCAGGGGACCTATTTTAGTGGGCTATGTCGATATTTTGATAATAAATTAATACAGGGCGATAAAAAAAGGATTAAAATTAAATTCAAAACACGTCAAAAGTCATTTTTAAATGCAAGCACCATGTTTTTATAATTTTATCTTATTTAGCATCAAAAATAAGGTTGACTTTGTACAAGGTTGTCTATTCAAAAATTCATGGTTTTCGAAATATTGGCAATTTAACTTTTTTGTTGCACAAATGCTATTGTATTTCTTTTTAATATGAATGGTTATTCCTAGTTGGTCATGATGGCGTTAGAAAACAATCATCTGTCAAGGATATGTCAAACTGTTAAAAATTTTCAATAATCATGCCGGGACGCTTAAATTATACAAACGAAGATTACTTAAATTTATTTATTATTTATGGACAATGTGATAAAGTTATATTAAGAACTGTGTGACAGTTAATTGTACCGACTGTGAGTGTTAAAGTGCATATCGTTACCAAAGCGATAACTTTAAATGCTTGAAACACACGTGTGTCGATAAAGCCAGGTGTTCTTTTGTTGCGTATGTAATACTGTACAAGTAATTACTTGGCTTTATCGACACGTGTGTTTCAAGCATAATAAGTTATCGCTTTGATAACGATATGCACTTTAACACTCACAGTCGGTACAGTTAACTGTTGGCATTTTTAGTTTGATACACACAGTTTGACATATCCTTGACAAATGATTGTTTTCTAACGCCATCATGGCCAACTAGAAATAACCATTCATATTAAAAGAAATCAATAGCATTTGTGCAACAAAAAAAATGTTAAATTGCCAATATTTCGAAAACTATGAATTTTTGAATAGACAACCTTGTACAAAGTCAACCTTATTTTTGATGCTAAATAAGATAAAATTATAAAAACATGATGCTTGTATTTAAAAAAAAATGACTTTTGACGTGTTTATGAATTTAATTTTAATCCTTTTTTTTGATCGCCCTGTATTAATTTATTATCAAAATATCGCCATAGCCCACTAAAATATGTCCCCTTCTACAAGGAAACCTATTTCAATTAAATAATAAAGGCATTAGTATAGGAAAATTTTATAATTTTGTTTAGGCCTGAAAACGTCATTTTTGACATAAAATTGAAAATAAGTCCAAAACAGTTAGACTTAGGTATAGGACATTATACATAGAATGTGTCTACAATTTTGTGCAAAATCCAAAAATTGAATAATATATAGGGTGTTTCATTTAAAATAAGCAACTTGATACCTACTTCCGGTATAACCGGAAGTGCCACCATTTGAAAATATTTTAACGGAACTGCCCCCGTCGATGTTAGTATACTACCAAATTTTCAAATTTGTCCCATGTACAGTTTTTCTATAATCTATCGATGGCGTTCCGGTGGGACACCCTGTATAGGGTGTCAATTTAGTGCAATATCGAATGATAACTCATTTCAGGGTGATACCAGAAAAAATTTTAAATGTAAAGTTGTTTAACGTTTTGAAGTGCATAACCTAAAACTAGTTTAGTATATACAGGGTACTCCATAAGTGCGATACCAGACAAAATTTTGTTATTTTTAATAATTTTTAGATCTTTAAATTTCTTGTACATTTCTTATTTAAATTGGTGTATCATGTCGGCAGCATTATGTTTATTTGTTTAATATTTTTGTCAATATTCATTTTAGGAATAGGGAATGCTATGGAAAACTAGTAGAAAATAATATTTTACATCGAATGACATAAATAGTTGATAGTAGTTCCGTCTGAAATAAGAAAGTTATGGAAATTACTCAAATTTAATTATGTGAATAACGAAAACCCTGTATAAAAATTGATTACTTTGAACAAGTGCGTTATTTATTAATCTAAAACAAATTACGAACAGACCAGTAACTTGGCCAAGTTACTTGGCTTTATCGACACACGTGCGTTTCAAGCATTAAAGCTGTTGCTTAGATAGCGATATGCAGGTTAAACGCACACATGTCGTTACAATTAACTGTTGGCATTTTTCTTAGTTTATACTAATCATACGTGTCAATGCTTTTACACGAGATGTCGTAAGACACACATTTTGCTTATGTTCATTGCTCCACGAGAGTTTAAAAGACCAACCGCCGTCTTGTACAGTTGTATACCGCACTTAAGTATACACCTCTGATGAGCTCATAATAAGAGCGAAATGCGGCATCAGGTGTTCTTTCGTTGCGTGTTATGCTTCTGTACAAGTTTTACTTGGCTTTATCGACACACATGCGTTTCAAGCATTAAACCTGTTGCTTAGATAGCGATATGCACGTTAAACGCACACATGTCGTTACAATTAACTGTTGGCATTTTTCTTATGTTAATTATGTACTACAAAATTCTATACTTTGCATTGCTGATACCGTCTCTTTTCTTCTCTAAAAACTTTTTTTTCATCAATTAGTATGTCCTGCTTAATTTGCCAGTTTTCAGGAAAGTATTTTAGCCAAACAGGTCCTTTCCACCATTTCAACTCAACCAATTTCTTCGCAGAGCATCCTCTTGACGGTAAGTCCGCTGGGTTTATCTCACCGGGTACATAAGTTCCACTGTTGGGGTTTGGTCAACGCTTTAATTGTTTTTTACTTGGTTACCCACACGGATTTACTCATCATTTTCTTATTCTATGCTAAAGCAGTTGTAGAATCACTCCAAAATAGGTAGGCAAATTGTCGTATTCTAGAGCTTGCCCCACTTGATGAGTAAGCTTGGTTCCAATTAAACAAGACATGAGTTCTAAACCTTGAAATTGATAATTAATTGGATCAACGTGCGATTTTGCCATAAGTAGTTGAATTTTTACTGCATCAGGATCACCACTTTTCAAAAACATAACAATTGCGTAAGACTTCTGACTAGCATCACAAAATGTGTGTATCTCCTTAATACGTCCTGGCGTTTGAAAATATCTTGGAATTTTAACTTTTGTAGAAGTTCAATTTCTTAAAATCATTTTATAAACTGTTTCTGTATATCCATTGGAATTTCTTGATTTCGTTTCCATTTGCGGATTCACAGCTCTTGAATTAGCAATTTAGGTGTAATAAAAGCAGGAACGCTTATTCCCAGTAGGTCAAAAGTTTTATGCACTATTTATAGCATACTGTTCATAGCAGGTAAGATTATCACTAATATCTAAAAACAACGTATCTTCTAGTTTGTCCCACTTCATTCCTAACACACTGGGACGTAACAACATTAATTGTTTGCTTCTCTAACATCAGTACTTATATTTATTCGTTCCTAGGTTTGTAAGTCCATTCCTGGACTTGTCTTTGAAAAAGATTTCATACTCCTCAACTAAATCAACAGAAATAATAACGTTGTCCACATAAAAACATTGTAGGAGTTTTTGTGCAACTTCTTTGTCTTCTTGTACGTTGGAAAGATGAAAAGGAACGGACTAACGTTTACTCCAAAAACTAAACGACGATGTTGATAAATAATTTGTTCTCATTTTTTCTCTTAACCACCATATAAATTTCAGAAATTGTCTATCAGTTGCGTTGATTCCTATCATCTGAAATGCCTTTCTTATGTCTGCAATAACACAAATTAATTTTTCGCTAAAACGCAAGAAGACAGTAGGAATTAACTTGATGCAATTTGGGCCCTTGTGGAGACATTCAACTTAGGGACCTTCCATCCCTATTACTGGCATCAAAAATTGGACGAACAGGAGTAGTAAGACTATTCTTGATTACTACGTGATGGGGTAAAAAATGTTCAGATTTCGTAATTTTTGTTATCCGTTCAATTGGTTCTTCTTTTTCCCACTGAACAACCATTTTGTGTGGTCATTAAATTTTGAACTTTTTCTAGTTTTCTTGTTGTAGAGATATAATCTTTTCAATGCATTATTTTTGTTTAGTGGTAAATCTTTTAAATTCTTTGTTGATCCAAGGAAATCCTACATAGTAACATACTCTCTGCTTACCTTTTCAAAAAAAATTGCTCAGCTTTTACTTCTTGTTCTTTAGTTGAGATTGCAGATATTTCTTCTATCCCAATGACTGAACATTCCACAATTTTGTTACTTCTTCTTGCCCTAAAGAAATTGAAACCGAAAAATTGTCTCTGTAGCTAGTAAGAACATGTGTCCAAAAATTGCATTTTTTCGGTCATCATTTTCCCCAGTGTTTGCCGCCAATTACAATGTCTATCGCTTGAGAAGACAACAAATTTTCATCACAATCTATTACATAAATACCCTTCGCTTTTAGTTCTTCTAGTAATTTTCCTCTAGGAAACCGTGAAATTAACCCCCCGAAAACCGGTTTCTCTCGAATCTTTAAAGTAACACAGTTGTTGTTAAGTATACTTTTTAGTATGATACGACGTATGTTAGTTTTTTCCCGTTCCATGAAATAACACACTTTCCCCGTTTTTTCACTAACAGAAATACAATTTATTTTTTGTGCAATTCTCTTTGTCACAAAACTACGTTGGCACCCATCATCAAAAAGTAAACGTGGTTTTTTATTTACACCCCCTTCGGCACATTAAATCCAAACCCTAGCTGTCTTCAATAAGATATCACTACTGCAAGTAATATTTGATTAATTAGTTTTAGTCGATAACACTTCATTTGTTAAAATAGTCGTTCCTCTCATCATGCGTTTTGTGTATTGAAGAACACATTACGATGAAATGTCGTTTTGACATACTTAACACTTAACGTGACGACGGCACCTTCACAATGTCCAATTTTCAAACACCAAAGATGCCCTTTTGTCTCGAACAGTATTCTTTTTTCTTCTAGTGAAAGATGCCTTGCCTTTTGAAATTTTGACGATTGATGATCTTTTCCGCAGAACAAGCAATCCGTGGCTTGACCAAAAAATAATACTGCTCCTGTAACTGGTGTATGTTTACTTTTCCATCACTTGAACTAAATATTGAAACTTGTCCACGTCGTGAAGATCCTCGTCCTCATCAATCTTTCAAAATTGTCCCCAGAATCCTAACCAGTTTTAAGATCACCACCAAACTTCTTTAGTTCCACTTTTGGCAAACGGCAACTTTTCTTTTTCCTACACGACTTTCAATGCTTGAAGGACTTATTGGCCGTACAGGAGTTTGGTGATGAGTTCCATGCCAATACTTCTGTATTTCTTTTACTATTTAGCCATATTTTCATATTCATCGTCAATTTCCGTTTCTGTTTTGTTGTCTTTACATCACAGTCAACCTTTTCCATATTTGCAAACGTTTGTTGGAACACCAAATAACAAACCGCAACTTTCTTTTGGTCCACAGGATCAGCGACTAACAAATTTACCAACTCACCATATTCTTTATCAAATTGTCTTGAAGTGGTCTTCGTGCTTTTCCTAGTTTATCCATGATATTAAATACTTTCTGCGATTTTAGATTTCAAAATAAAGAAAACACAGCGATCTTGGTGGGACTTTCAATTATAACTACAGACTACTTCAGATGAACCACTCGCGTACTTTACTGTCCGTTTAATCGCCTACAATCAAAAGATTTTCCCTTTAATTAAGAGTTTATGATACTAGAAAAACGACTCACTATTTGACAAAAAAATATTTTATTTGTTATGAACATATGAATATCATCAAGTAACTATATACGGTGTTTCTGAATAGAGGTAACAAAATTCTAGGGTAGATAGGGGGATCATTTAAGACACATTTTATTTATAAACTCATAGGCAACCATGTTCACCCTAGAAGCTACACGTCAAAAACTGTTTTTGTTATTTTTTGTTAATAATCATGCTTAAAAAGCAGACACTTTTAAACTAATGACACTTTATGAGCGATTATGTTTCACTCTTAAATGGCATAATTGTTTTGACGTTAGTTGAATTTGTGTTCCTTTTTACTTAAATCATGAATCAGCATACTTTTGAAGATTTTGCTAATATAATGTTAGTTTACGGCGAAGCACTCAACCGGTAAAAGCTACATTGAAACATGTCATACACGTTGAAAGAAGCGCAATTGAATGGCCTTTCATATTCTAATTTTTTTCAAATTTTTGAGTTTTAAGCATGATTCTTTAAAAAATAACAAAAACCAAATTTAAAAAATGCATTTGAAATGAGTACGGTTAGAGATAGATCCAGATATGCTGTTCAAAAAAGATGGAGATTTTAATTACCTATAATTATCATCTCCCATTATTTTGATTCCGACTTTTAAGATAGATATTTTGAATATTGTATAAAAAACACAAAAACAGTTTTGGATCTGTAGCTTTTAGGGTGAAAATGGTTGCCTTTGAGTTTATAAATAAAAAGTGTATCAAATGATCCCCTATCACACCCTAGAATTTTGTTACCCTATTCAGAAACACTCTGTATAATTGAAACAGAATTAGAATTAACTAATTTGAAATTCTACAGGGTGTCCCACCGGGAACGCCATCGATAGATTATAGAAAAACTGTACATGGGAAAAATTTGAAAATTTGGTAGTATACTAACATCGACAGGGCAGTTCCGTTAAAATAATTTCAAGATGGTGACACTTTCGGTTATACCGGAAGTAGGTGTCAAGTTGCTTATTTTAAATAGAACATCCTATATATTATTCTATTTTGGATTTTGCACAAAATTGTAGACACATTTTGTGTATAATGTCCTATACCTAAGTCTAACTGTTTTGGACTTATTTTAAATTTTATGTCAAAATGACGTTTCCAGGCCTAAACAAAATTATAAAATTTTCCTATACTAATGCCTTTATTATTTAATTGGAATAGGTTTTCTTGTAGCAGGGTACCTATTTTAGTGGGCTATGTCGATATTTTGATAATAAATTAATACAGGGCAATCAAAAAAAGGATTAAAATTACATTCAAAAACACGTCAAAAGTCATTTTTTTAAATGCAAGCACCATGGTTTTATAATTTTATCTTATTTAGCATCAAAAATAAGGTAGACTTTGTACAAGAATGTCTATTCAAAAAATTCGTGGTTTTCGAAATATTGGCAATTTAACATTTTTTTGTTGCACAAATGCTATTGATTTCTTTTAATATGAATGGTTATTCCTAGTTGGCCATGATGGCGTTAGAAAACAATCATCTGTCAAGGATATGTCAAACTGTGTATCAAACTAAGAAATGCCAACAGTTAACTGTACCGACTGTAAGTGTTAAAGTGCATATCGTTATCAAAGCGATAACTTATTATGCTTAAAACACTTGTGTCGATAAAGCCAAGTAATTACTTGTACAGTATTACATACGCAACGAAAAAACATCTGGCTTTATCGACACATTGTGTTTCAAGCATTTAAAGTTAAAGCTTTTGGTAACGATATGCACTTTACTCACAATCACCCCAATAACTGTAACTACATGTTCTTAATATAACTTTATCACATTGTCCATAAATAATAAATAAATTTAAGTAATCTCGTTTGTATAATTTAAGCGTCCCGGCATGATTTTTGAAAATTTTTAACAGTTTCACATATCCTTGACAGATGATTGTTTTCTAACGCCATCATGGCCAACTAGGAATAACCATTCATATTAAAAGAATACAATACGCATTTGTGCAACAAAAGAAAGTTAAATTGCCAATATTTCGAAAACCATGAATTTTTGAATAGACAACCTTGTACAAAGTCAACCTTATTTTGATGCTAAATAAAATAAAATTATAAAAACATGGTTCCTGCATTTAAAAAAATGACTTTTGACGTGTTTTTTGAATTTAATTTTAATCCTTTTTTTGATCACCCTGTATTAATTTATTATCAAAATATTGACATAGTCCACTAAAATAGGTCCCCTGCTACAGAAACCTATTTCAATTAAATAATAAAGGCATTAGTATAGGAAAATTGTATAATTTTGTTTAGGCCTGAAAACGTCATTTTGACATAAAATTTAAAATAAGTCCAAAACAGTTAGACTTAGGTATAAGTTATTATACACAAAATGTGTCTAGAATTTTGGGCAAAATTCAAAAATAGAATAATATATAGGTGTTCCATTTAAAATAAACAAGTTGCACATACTTCCGGTATAACCCGGAAGTGTCAGCCATCTTGAAAATATTTTAGCGGAACTGCCCCCGTCGATGTTAGTACACTACCAAATTTTCAAAAATTTTCCCATGTACAGTTTTTTCTATAATCTATCAATGGCGTTCCCGGTAGGACACCCTGTAGAATTACAATTTAGTTAATTCTAATTTGTTTCAAGTATACAGGGTGTTTCTGAATAGGGAAGTAACAAAATTCTAGGGTAGATAGGGCCGGATCATTTGATACACTTTTTATTTATAAACTCAAAGGCAACCATTTTCACCCTAGAAGCTACAGGTCCAAAACTGTTTTTTGTTTTTTTTATACAATATTCAAAATATCTATCTTAAGATAAAACAAAAATTGACAAGATGCAAAATATTCTTTCACTTCAGATGTATTTTTAAATCAATAAATCAGAACCACAGCGTTACATTATGAATGCTTATAATCTCCTCCCACAATATAGTGCAGCAGTATCCGCTTTATTTCCACATTCCAAATTTGGGTTAAAAATTTGCATCCACACACAAAGCAACATAAATTGTAGTTTGAATGGCCTTATTCTCTATTCTTGGATCACCAATAAGATGTTTATTAAAAACATCATCTCAGACCATCATTTTTAAGTAGTCTTGCAAGCATATATAGGGCTTCGAGAATTTAAGTCTTTTAGATGAATGATTAGTATGTTTTTTGTTACATTAGCATTTATCACGTTTTCGTTTTATTAACTCAACTTTTTTGAATGTTCGATGGGTAAATATTACAAAGAACAGGAAGCCAATCGATTTAAGTAGATTAATTATTCCATTAAATTATGAATGATACGCATGATACAATTCAACTGAACATCTATTTATTTTGTGTGATAACTATTCATCAGAATAATTACAATGGAAAACAAATAAATCAAATGGTTATATGTATGCCAGTTAAATAGTATCGTTTTTTCCGAATATGATGAACAGATTTACGTTTTTGTGTGTGGAGGGCAAAAATTAGCAGATTTTGGATTAACAATTTAGTAGTTGTTGAAAATGAGTACCATATATTTTGATTAGTTTTATCGAAGATTTTAACATATGTCGATCATGTCGTTAATGACTAACATTTTTATTTTTTCGTCGAAATGTGGCAAAAGCAAGAATTTTAGAAAAAATTTTTGTTACTCTTTCATTCGTTGGTATCTTTTCCCGATTTTCTAGAAATAAACAGACTTAGATAATAGTTATTTGTCCAACAAGTGAGAGAAAGCGATTAATAACGGCTCAATATAAAGACGACATATTATATTTTTTGAAATCAGAAAAAAGATCTCTTCAAAAAATATAAAATATAACTGAACTATTGATGGCATTTTATTAACGATAATAAGGGGTGGGTAATTTATAGTGAATAACCCTGTATATAATTAGTCTAAGAAGTACAGAAAAAAAACATAACCGGTCCAACAACTGAGCTCGTGTGGTATTTGTTAAAACAATTCCAGGAATAAAATAATATTTGAAATAAAACACAATTATTATTTAGCTCACAAACATTAGAATGGTAAATTAGTGCTGACAAAACAGATTTTTAAAAAGTATAATTGTTAAAACACAATTTTTGAAGACAATTGTTTTTATTTGATGTTGAAGCTCTATTAAGGCAGATAATGTAACAGACTCTGAAAGTGGATGTTGCTTGCAACATTTATGATTTTTATTTAAAAGTTTTATAGTGTTTGACGATGAAGGTGCAGTTATTTTTAATTAATTCTTGTTCATCAATACCTGCTTTCGCCAGAAATTTGACAGTGTGCTGGAGCGATGTGAATGATTAGAAATCTTGTTGTTTTTGTATCCCGTCAATTTTTTTGAAGAATTATTTGTCTATTTAGGAATTTCCAACCATTTGAGTGCCTTTGGAAAAAATGAATTTGGAGTCAAAAAAAAACAATCTGTCACTTTGTAGTATGGTTCATTCAATGTGATTTTATTTTGTAAAATAATGTTACTGGACATATATCAGGATTTTCTGCGTTTTTATTAACCATTACTATCGCTAAATCTAGTTTTAGCATTTAAAGTGCGACCCATTAAATCTCCATTGTTTGATTTTTTCATGTTTAGAGAATAGTGTACCAATGCAACTTGCAGCTTCACCTCCTTGCAGAACTAATTGTTATATGAAAAAATCGTTTCAAATACCCTATCAAGATATTTTCATCCCATGTCAGTGTCATTTTAACAATCTCACTTTTGCATAACGTAACCGAACTGTGTTTACGTTTTTCTAAATCATTATTATCCTTCGTTTAGAATTACGAAATCATGAGCTTTTTAATTCCAATTCAACCAAAGGGTTAGAAATTTTTCCAAAATACATACGTTGCAAGATTTTAGCTATAGTGTTCTACATGGTTTATTACAACGTACTCTTTCTAATCGCCTCATACTTCTTATTCCCATTGGATGTGGTCCATTAATATATTTGCTAAATTTTCAATAGGTTGTTGGTTTTCCAAGTCAGGGTTCGTTGGTGACAAAATAGAGCTAAACTGATTCCAAATGGAAGATTGATTTTTTTGTTTTTCGGGGAACAGAATTTTTCTGTTACATTTAGTATTCTGCTTCGCACACATTTCTAAATCTGGATATACTGTTAGCAAATGTGCAGATGTAAATAAACTAACGCGACGATACTTTTATTTATGGTTACTTACCATGACAATACAATTTACTCATTTTTTATCCACTTACAATTTTAGTTTCCTTCTTATTTATTCGATAACAAACTGTTGCCTTTAGTATAAACTGTGGTGCCTTCGTGGATTTGATGCGTGGACGTCTTTGTAGCTGCGCAGTTGGTTGAAGAATACGTCCGCGAGTGGTTTATATGTAGATTTATTATTTGGTACTTACATTTATATTATTTACATGTTATGCGACTTGATACTACTTGTACTACGTGATGATGCTTAACGCTACATGATTCGTATTAATTGCTATTCGATTATTAACCTATTTTTATTACCTACAACTTTTATTTTAACTATTTTTTTAAATGCAATTTTTTCCTCTTTTTGAGTTTTAGTTTTAGTTCAAACGAGGCATTGCAATATTTGAGGAATCGTGTTATAAAAACATATACCTACGCTTCACAAATATACAGTTGTGTATATTTACAAGCTAGTAATTCACAGAGTAAATAACAACTAATTTAACCCACAGAATACTGATCAATATTTTATAAGCTTGTTTTACCGCCAATTAATTGTTGTCAGTCTTTCATTTGACTTAGCTAGAAACCAGCCGTACTACTTTAAATTCTATTTTAATTGTCTTAGCGATACTTTCCAAATGTTAAGATCAATAAATTACGTAACATTTCAAAAATAGTTATTTAATTGTTTTTTTTTCTACAACGTTTCCTTTTTAACTTTTTTATCAAAAGCTCCACATTTTTTATACTTACTTACACGTTCATCAGTATCAAAGTAGTGTGGAATTCTGCACAAAACCATTGTTTTAAATCGAATGATTATTTGACATGGACACGCATTAATAAATAATATTTCTTTTCAAGAAATAAACAATTATTTGTGTTATATGTTTCTTTAGGATCTATAATGTTTCAATATTTTATCAAATTTTTATATATTATATAAAAACCCATAAAAATAATAATAGAATTATTTGTCTTAAATGTGTATTAATGTAACCTCAAAATTGACAACTGATTTACAGCTTACACTGTCAACTAGAGAAAATTAATAGAACGGCATAGTAGCAATTGCATGTAAAACCTATAATGAAAAGGTAACTAAATGAAAATCATTAATTAACACTCGAGTAACGATAACTATGAAAATGTTTAGTGTTTACTTTAAAATCAATAAACCAAAAAGAGGAAAGGAAAAATAATAGAGTATATGGTCAAAATGAATATAGAAACAGAAAAATAAAACAAAAGGAAAAATGGAAGTCACGACAAACATAACGCAGCTGAGCAAAATAGCAGGAAAACTAAAATCGATAAGTGACGAAACGAAAACGTAGATAATCTAAATCAAAGACACAAAATAAGTAAGTAAGAATAAGAGAGAAGAATACTGCTAAAGGAGTGATGGATATCAACAAAACAAACTAAATACTAAAATAACTTTGTGGACAGATGCAACTATAAAAATAGATTCTTCGATTATTATTGACAACTAGCGTTGGTATAAAAAACAATTTTAAATAGCTTCCTGTAAATTCTTAAAACATAAGAAAAGTAAGTAAAACTATAACAATAACATGGTTCGAGAATTATCATTCATATGTATAATAATCATATTTATATTTTTAATTAGAGGTCAGTGCATGTCAATTATTTAAGTAAACAACCTTTAAATAACGTCGTTGGAGATATGATATGTTGTATGCAATTACTTTTTCTCTGCTATGAAAAAACTTATTCTTTCAAATTCAAATTTTCGTTTTAAAATGTATTCACGAGCCTCATTAGCGCAGTAGGTGGCGCGTAGATCTCATAATCTTAAGGTCGTGAGGTTAAAGATCCTCACCGGGGCACACTTTTTGGACTTTTTGGTATCAAATTTTGCCTTTAACAAAAATTCCATCGGTTAGCACTGTTTTTTAATGTGCTATGTATAATTGGATCTGTTATTACCAAACACCTTTTTTTATTTTACTGATTACTACAATTAGTTAATATGAACCAATATATGTCTTTTCTAAATAATACAAGTGTTTGAAAGAAGCTCAAATCAAGAGTGTTTAAAAAATATAGCATGTTAATGTTTTAAATACAGTATTTTGAAAGATATGACCATTATCAATTCCAATTAATAACACGAATATACATTGATTTTCAATTTACTGTAACAGCAACTTTTGACATCTTACCAAACATAAGTGTTGACAAATGCTTTTAATCAATCGAGTGTATAAATTAGAATTTTCTAACAATCATTAGACACCTTAAAACCCGTTGTTAGATTAGCTCGTAGAAATTTTAAACAACTTTCGATTTATCTGTATTTTATATAAAATCAAAACTGAGTCGAGAATCTGAAGGACACTACATTGAAAGCAAAATCACTTTCAACACCTCACATAATATAAGGTAGTGAAGTTGTAACCGGTGGATGTTTTTAATAAAGAGTGTGCTGATTTAACATATATTACGCTCGATTACTAGATAATGTTAAAATTTAAGGAATAACCGACCACCCATCTATTTCCAAATTGTTTAAGCTACAAATTAGTTAATCGCTAATTTTTTTCCGAAAATACTGTAGTTTGTGAGATATTTACATAAAACTGATTTTCCTCCTTTGACAGCATAAAAAAATTTAGCAGCGGTCGGATTATTCGGGACTTTTGGACTAATGTGTATATATATATTTAGGGTTCCCAGAGATTACTCTCCAGGCTTGTATTTTCGTTATGTTTTATTTTTTATTATTTTTTTAAAATTTTTGTAAATGGATTAAATTCTCTATAAGATAAGTAGTAAATACAATTTTTCAAATTCTGCACTTGTATAATGGTAGCGATATTCAACTTTTTTTCCAAATAGCATAATATATTTTTTTAATATTTTGGATAGTACCTTTTATTCTCTTTACAACCATATAAAAAATATGGGTCCTGTATAAAAATTTTGTTAGAAAAATACGATTAATAGTTGAAGGTAGGTTTGCCATGCAAATAACTGATTGGTGTCAATTTTATCTAGGAGCATATAAAAACAATCAGTAAAGGTAGTTGTCAAACTGATTTTCCTAATTTTGAGTGTTCTGTTTATCCTAATATACAGGGTGTCTCAGAGATCACTCCCTAAACCTTTGTATTTTTGTTATTTAATAATTTTTATTATTTTTTAAATTTTGTGAATGAAGATTAAATTCTCTATAAGATAAGTAAATACAATTTTCTATTATAACATAATCACAAAAATAATAATAATTAGCGACATTAGCATTATGTCGCAGTTTTCAGAATTGGTATAATTCATATTTATTATGATAAACGGAACACGCAAAAAATTAGGAAGTCAGTTTGACAACTAACTTTATGCATTTTATAGGCTCCTAGATAAAAATGACAAAAATCAGGTATTTCAATGGCAAACTCAGCCTCAATCATTAATCGTATTTTTCAACACTCTAACATACAGTAGTTTCTGTACTTGGTAAGAAAGTTAAGTCTTTCCTCCGTTCCCCTAAAGATGTTACTCCTTTAGAAGATCAAAGTATTTACAAAATTCCTTGCGGAGGATGTAACATTACTAACGTTGGACAAACCAATCGACATATTTCTGCGAGAATAGAAGAACACAAACTAGCAGTCAAAAAAAGATGTTTAACTTATTCTCTAATAAACATCACCACTAAACAGAACATAAATCATCTGTCAAGGATATGTCAAACTGTGTATCAAACTAAGAAGTGCCAACAGTTAACTGTACCGACTGTGAGTGTTAAAGTGCATATCGTTATCAAAGCGATAACTTATTATGCTCCAAACACACGTGTGTCGATAAAGCCAAGTAATTACTTGTACAGTATTACATACGCAACGAAAGAACATCTGGCTTTATCGACACACGTATGCTTTCAACGACTAAAGTTAAAGCTTTGGTAACGATATGCACTTTTACACTCACAGTCGGACAGTTAACTGTAACATGTTCTTAATATAACTTTATCACATTGTCCATAAATAATAAATAAATTTAAGTAATTCTCGTTTGTATAATTTAAGCGTCCCGGCATGATTTTGAAAAATTTTTAACAGTTTCACATATCCTTGACAGATGATTGTTTCTAACGCCATTATGGCCAACTAGGAATAACCATTCATATTAAAAGAAATACAATAGCATTTGTGCAACAAAAAAGTTAAATTGCCAATATTTCGAAAACCATGAATTTTTGAATAGACAACCTTGTACAAAGTCAACCTTATTTTGATGCTAAATAAGATAAAATTATAAAACATGGTGCTTGCATTTAAAAAAATGACTTTTGACGTGTTTTTGAATTTAATTTTAATCTTTTTTTGATCACCCTGTATTAATTTATTATCAAAATATTGACATAGTCCACTAAAATAGGTCCCCTGCTACAAGGAAACCTATTTCAATTAAATAATAAAGGCATTAGTATAGGAAAATTGTATAATTTTGTTTAGGCCTGAAAACGTCATTTTTGACATAAAATTTAAAATAAGTCCAAAACAGTTAGACTTAGGTATAGGTTATTATACACAAAATGTGTCTAGAATTTTGGGCAAAATTCAAAAATAGAATAATATATAAGGTGTTCCATTTAAAATAAGCAAGTTGACACATACTTCCGGTATAACCGGAAGTGTTGCCATCTTGAAAATATTTTAGCGAAACTGCCCCCGTCGATGTTAGTACACTACCAAATTTTCAAAATTTTCCCATGTACAGTTTTTCTATAATCTATCGATGGCGTTCCCGGTGGGACACCCTGTAGAATTACAATTTAATTAATTCTAATTTGTTTCAATTATACAGGGTGTTTCTGAATAGGGGTAACAAAATTCTAGGGTAGATAGGGCGGATCATTTGATACACTTTTTATTTATAAACTCAAAGGCAACCATTTTCACCCTAGAAGCTACAGGTCCAAAACTGTTTTTGTGTTTTTATACAATATTCAAAATATCTATCTTAAGATAAAACAAAAAATTGACAAGATGCAAAATATTCTTTCACTTCAGATGTATTTTAAATCAATAAGTCGAACCACAGCGTTACATTATGAATGCTTATAATCTCCTCCACAATATGTGCAACGGTATCCGCTTTATTTCCACATTCAAAATTTGGGTTAAAAATTGCATCCCACACACAAACAACATAGAATTGTAGTTTGAATGGCCTTATTCTCTATTCTTGGATCACCAATAAGATGTTTATTAAAAACATCATCTCAGACCATCATTTTTAAGTAGTCTTGCAAGCATATAGGGCTTCGAAATTTAAGTCTTTTAGATGAATGATTAGTATGTTTTGTTACATTAGCATTTATCACGTTTTCGTTTTATTAACTCAGCTTTTTTGAATGTTCGATGGAGTGATATTACAAAGAACAGGAAGCCAATCGATTTAAGTAGATTAATTATTCCATTAAATTATGAATGATACGCATGATACAATTCAACTGAACATCTATTTATTTTGTGTGATAACTATTCATCCAGAATAATTACAATGGAAAACAAATAAATCAAATGGTTATATTTATGAGTTAAATAGTATCGTTTTTCCGAATATGATGAACAGATTTACGTTTTTGTGTGTGGAGGGGCAAAAATTAGCAGATTTTGAATTAACAATTTAGTAGTTGTTGAAAATGAGTTATATATTTTTGATTAGTTTTATCGAAGATTTTAACATATGTCGATCATGTCGTTAATGACTAGCATTTTTTATTTTCGTCGAAATGTGGCAAAAGCAAAATTTTAGAAAAATTTTTGTTACTCTTTCATTCGTTGGTATCTTTTCTGATTTTTCTAGAAATAAACAGACTTAGATAATAGTTATTTGTCCAACAAGTGAGGAAAGCGATTAATAACGGCTCAATATAAAGACGACATATTATATTTTTTGAAATCAGAAAAGATCTCTTCAAAAATATAAAATATAACTGAACTATTGATGGCATTTTATTAACGATAATAAGGGTGGGTAATTTATAGTGAATAACCCTGTACTTATAATTAGTCTGAGAAGTACGAAAAAAACATAACCGGTCCAACAACTGAGCTCGTGTGGTATTTGTTAAAACAATTCCAGGAATAAAATAATATTTAAATAAAACACAATTATTATTTAGCTCACAAACATTAGAATGGTAAATTAGTGCTGACAAAACAGATTTTTAAAAAAGTATAATTGTTAAAACACAATTTTTGAAGACAATTGTTTTTGTTGATGTTGACTCTATTAAGGCAGATAATGTAACAGACTCTGAAGTGGATGTTGCTTGCAACATTTATGATTTTTATTTAAAAGTTTTATAGTGTTTGACGATGAAGGTGCAGTTATTTTAATTAATTCTTGTTCATCAATACCTGCTTTCGCGAAATTTGACAGTGTGCTGGAGCGATGTGAATGATTAGAAATCTTGTTGTTTTTTTGTATCCCGTCAATTTTTTTGAAGAATTATTTGTCTATTTGGGAATTTCCAACCATTTGAGTGCCTTTGGAAAAAAATGAATTTGGAGTCAAAAACAATCTGTCACTTGTAGTATGGTTCGTTCAATGTGATTTTATTTTGTAAAAATAATGTTACTGGACATATATCAGGATTTTCTGCGTTTTTATTAACCATTTACTATCGCTAAATCTAGTTGTATTCAATGCGACCCATTAAATCTCCATTGTTTGATTTTTCATGTTTAGAATAGTGTACCATGCAACTTGCAGCTTCACCTCCTTGCAGAACTAATTGTTATATGAAAAATCGTTTCAAATACCCTATCGGGGTATTTTCATCCCATGTCAGTGTCATTTTAACAATCTCACTTTTACTTAACGTAACCGAACTGTGTTTACGTTTTTCTAAATCATTATTATCCTTCGTTTAGAATTACGGAAATCGCGAGCTTTTTAATTCCAATTCAGCAAAAGGGTTGAAATTTTCAAAATACATACGTTGCAAGATTTTAGCTATAGTGTTCTACATGGTTATTACAACGTACTCTTTCTAATCGCCTCATACTTCTTATTCCCATTGAATCCCCGGTCCATTAATATATTTGCTAAATTTTCAATAGGTTGTTGGTTTTCCAAGTCAAGAGTTCGTTGGTGACAAAATGAGCTAAACTGATTCCAAATGGAAGATTGATTTTTGTTTTCGGGAACAGAATTTTCTGTTACATTTAGTATTTCTGCTTCGCACACATTTCTAAATCTGGATATACTGTTAGCAAATGTGCAGATGTAAATAAACTAACGCGACGATACTTTTATTTATGGTTACTTACCATGACAATACAATTTACTCATTTTTTATCCACTTACAATTTTAGTTCCTTCTTATTTATTCGATAACAAACTGTGCCTTTAGTATAAACTGTGGTGCCTTCGTGGATTTGATGCGTGGACGTCTTTGTAGCTGCGCAGTTGGTTGAAGAATACGTCCGCGGTGGTTTATATATGATTTATTATTTGGTACTTACATTATATTATTTACATGTTATACGACTTGATACTACTTGTACTACGTGATGATACTTAACGCTACATGATTCGTACTTAATTGCTATTCGATTATTAACCTATTTTTATTACCTACAACTTTTATTTTAACTATTTTTAAATGCAATTTTTCCTCTTTTTGAGTTTTAGTTTTAGTTCAAACGAGGCATTGCAATATTTGAGGAATCGTGTTATAAAAACATATACCTACGCTTCGCAAATATACAGTTGTGTATATTTACAAGCTAGTAATTCACGGAGTAAATAACAACTAATTTAACCCACAGAATACTGATCAATATTTTATAAGCTTGTTTTACCATAAATTAATTGTTGTCAGTCTTTCATTTGACTTGGCTAGAAACCAGCCGTACTACTTTAAGTTCTATTTTAATTGTCTTAGCGATACTTTCCAAATGTTAAGATCAATAAATTACGTAACATTTCAAAAATAGTTATTTAATTGTTTTTTTCTACAACGTTTCCTTTTTTTAACTTTTTATCAAAAGCTCCACATTTTTTATACTTACTTACACGTTCATCAGTATCAAAGTAGTGTGGAATTCTGCACAAAACCATTGTTTTAAATCGAATGATTATTTGACATGGACACGCATTAATAAATAATATTTCTTTTCAAGAAATAAACAATTATTTGTGTTATATGTTTCTTTAGGATCTATAATGTTTCAATATTTTATCAAATTTTTATATATTATATAAAAACCCATAAAAATAGTAATAGGGTATTTGTCTTAAATGTGTATTAATGTAACCTCAAAATTGACAACTGATTTACAGCTTACACTGTCAACTAGAAAAATTAATAGAACGGCATAGTGGCAATTGCATGTAAAACCTATAATGAAAAGGTAACTAAATGAAAATCATTAATTAACACTCGGTAACGATAACTATAGAAATGTTTAGTGTTTACTTTAAAATCAATAAACCAAAAAGAGAGGAAGGAAAAATAATAGAGTATATGGTCAAAAAATGAATATAGAAACAGAAAAATAAAACAAAAGGAAAAATGGAAGTCGCGACAAACATAACGCAGCTGAGCAAAATAGCAGGAAAACTAAAATCGATAAGTGACGAAACGAAAACGTAAGATAATCTAAATCAAAGACACAAAATAAGTAAGTAAGAATAAGAGAGATACTGCTAAAAGGTGATGGATATCAACAAAACAAACTAAATACTAAAATAACTTTGTCGACAGATGCAACTATAAAAATAGATTCTTCGATTATTATTGACAACTAAGCGTTGGTATAAAAAACAATTTTAAATAGCTTCCTGTAAATTCGCAAAACATAAGAAAAGTAAGTAAAACTATAACAATAACATGGTTCGAGAATTATCATTCATATGTATAATAATCATATTTATATTTTTAATTAGAGGTCAGTGCATGTCAATTATTTAAGTAAACAACCTTTAAATAACGTCGTTGGAGATATGATATGTTGTATGCAATTACTTTTTCTCTGCTATGAAAAAACTTATTCTTTCAAAATTCAAATTTTCGTTTTAAAATGTATTCACGAGCCTCGGTAGCGCAGTAGGTAGCGCGTAAGTCTCATAATCTTAAGGTCGTGAGTTCGATCCTCACCGGGGCACACTTTTGGACTTTTGGTATCAAATTTTGCCTTTAACAAAATTCCATCGGTTAGCACTGTTTTTTTTAATGTGCTATGTATAATTGGATCTATTATTACCAAACACCTTTTTTATTTTACTGATTACTACAATTAGTTAATATGAACCAATATATGTCACTTTTCTAAATAATACAAGTGTTTGAAAAGCTCAAATCAAGAGTGTTTAAAAAATATAGCATGTTAATGTTTTAAATACAGTATTTTGAAAGATATGACCATTATCAATTCAATTAATAACACGAATATACATTGATTTTCAATTTACTGTAAACAACAACTTTTTGACATCTTACCGACATAAGTGTTGACAAATGCTTTTAATCAATCGAGTGTATAAATTAGAATTTTTCTAACAATCATTAGACACCTTAAAACCCGTTGTTAAGATTAGCTCGTAGGGAAATTTTAAACAACTTTCGATTTATCTGTATTTTATATAAAATCAAAACTGAGTCGAGAATCTGAAGGACACTACATTGAAAGCAAAATCACTTTCAACACCTCACATAATATAAGGAGTGAAGTTGTAACCGGTGGATGTTTTTAATAAAGTGTGCTGATTTAACATATATTACGCTCGATTACTAGATAATGTTAAAATTTAAGGAATAACCGACCCACCCATCTATTTCCAAATTGTTTAAGCTACAAATTAGTTAATCGCTAATTTTTTCGAAAATACTGTAGTTTGTGAGATATTTACATAAAACTGATTTTCCTCCTTTTTGACAGCATATAAAAAATTTAGCAGCGGTCGGATTATTCGGGACTTTTGGACTAATGTGTATATATATATTTAGGGTGTCCCAGAGATTACTCTCCAGGCTTGTATTTTCGTTATGTTTTATTTTTTATTATTTTTAAAATTTTTGTAAATGAGATTAAATTCTCTATAAGATAAGTAAATACAATTTTCAAATTCTGCACTTGTATAATGGTAGCGATATTCAACTTTTTTTTCCAAATAGCATAATATATTTTTTTTAATATTTTGGATAGTACCTTTTATTCTCTTTACAACCATATAAAAAATATGGGTCCTGTATAAGAATTTTTGTTAGAAAAATACGATTAATAGTTGAAGGTAGGTTTGCCATGCAAATAACTGATTGGTGTCAATTTTATCTAGGAGCATATAAAAACAATCAGTAAAGGTAGTTGTCAAACTGATTTTCCTAATTTTGAGTGTTCTGTTTATCATAATATACAGGGTGTCTCAGAGATCACTCCCTAGGCTTGTATTTTTGTTATTTAATAATTTTTTATTATTTTTTTTTAAATTTTTGTGAATGAGATTAAATTCTCTATAAGATAAGTAAATACAATTTTCTATTATAACATAATCACAAAATAATAATAATTAGCGACATTAGCATTATGTCGCAGTTTTCAGAATTGGTATAATTCATATTTATTATGATAAACGGAACACTAAAAAATTAGGGAAGTCAGTTTGACAACTAACTTTATGCATTTTATAGGCTCCTAGATAAAAATGACAAAAATCAGTTATTTCAATGGCAAACTCAGCCTCAATCATTAATCGTATTTTCAACATAACATACGAGTAGTTTCTGTACTTGGTAAGAAAGTTAAGTCTTTCCTCCGTTCCCCTAAAGATGTTACTCCTTTAGAAGATCAAAGTATTTACAAAATTCCTTGCGGAGGATGTAACATTACTAACGTTGGACAAACCAATCGACGTATTTCTGCGAGAATAGAAGAACACAAACTAGCAGTCAAAAAAAGATGTTTAACTTATTCTCTAGCTAAACATCACCACTAAACAGAACATAAAATCATCTGTCAAGGATATGTCAAACTGTGTATCAAACTAAGAAATGCCAACAGTTAACTGTACCGACTGTGAGTGTTAAAGTGCATATCGTTATCAAAGCGATAACTTATTATGCTTAAAACACACGTGTGTCGATAAAGCCAAGTAATTACTTGTACAGTATTACATACGCAACGAAAGAACATCTGGCTTTATCGACACACGTGTGTTTCAAGCATTTAAAGTTAAAGCTTTGGTAACGATATGCACTAGCCTCACAGTCAGCCGATTAACTGTAACATATTCTTAATATAACTTTATCACATTGTCCATAAATAATAAATAAATTTAAGTAATTCTCGTTTGTATAATTTAAGCGTCGGCATGATTTTTGAAAAATTTTAACAGTTTCACATATCCTTGACAGATGATTGTTTTCTAACGCCATTATGGCCAACTAGGAATAACCATTCATATTAAAGAAATACAATAGCATTTGTGCAACAAAAAAAAAAGTTAAATTGCCAATATTTCGAAAACCATGAATTTTTTGAATAGACAACCTTGTACAAAGTCAACCTTATTTTTGATGCTAAATAAGATAAAATTATAAAAACATGGTGCCTGCATTTAAAAAAATGACTTTTGACGTGTTTTTGAATTTAATTTTAATCCTTTTTTAGATCACCCTGTATTAATTTATTATCAAAATATTGACATAGTCCACTAAAATAGGTCCCCTGCTACAAGGAAACCTATTTCAATTAAATAATAAAGGCATTAGTATAGGAAAATTGTATAATTTTGTTTAGGCCTGAAAACGTCATTTTGACATAAAATTTAAAATAAGTCCAAAACAGTTAGACTTAGGTATAGGTTATTATACACAAAATGTGTCTAGAATTTTGGGCAAAATTCAAAAATAGAATAATATATAAGGTGTTCCATTTAAAATAAGCAAGTTGACACATACTTCCGGTATAACCGGAAGTGTTGCCATCTTGAAAATATTTTGCTTGAAACTGCCCCCGTCGATGTTAGTACACTACCAAATTTTCAAAATTTTCCCATGTACAGTTTTTCTATAATCTATCGATGGCGTTCCCCGGTGGGACACCCTGTAGAATTACAATTTAGTTAATTCTAATTTGTTTCAATTATACAGGGTGTTTCTGAATAGAGTAACAAAATTCTAGGAGTAGATAGGGCGGATCATTTGATACACTTTTTATTTATAAACTCAAAAGGCAACCATTTTCACCCTAGAAGCTACAGGTCCAAAACTGTTTTTGTTTTTTTTATACAATATTCAAAATATCTATCTTAAGATAAAACAAAATTGACAAGATGCAAAATATTCTTTCACTTCAGATGTATTTTTAAATCAATAAGTCGAACCACAGCGTTACATTATGAATGCTTATAATCTCCTCCACAATATGTGCAACGGTATCCGCTTTATTTCCACATTCAAAATTTGGGTTAAAAATTGCATCCCACACACAAACAACATAGAATTGTAGTTTGAATGGCCTTATTCTCTATTCTTGGATCACCAATAAGATGTTTATTAAAAACATCATCTCCAGACCATCATTTTTAAGTAGTCTTGCAAGCATATAGGGCTTCGAAATTTAAGTCTTTTAGATGAATGATTAGTATGTTTTTTGTTACATTAGCATTTATCACGTTTTCGTTTTATTAACTCAGCTTTTTTGAATGTTCGATGGAGTGATATTACAAAGAACAGGGAAGCCAATCGATTTAAGTAGATTAATTATTCCATTAAATTATGAATGATACGCATGATACAATTCAACTGAACATCTATTTATTTTGTGTGATAACTATTCATCCAGAATAATTACAATGGAAAACAAATAAATCAAATGGTTATATTTATGAGTTAAATAGTATCGTTTTTTCCGAATATGATGAACAGATTTACGTTTTTGTGTGTGGAGGGGCAAAAATTAGCAGATTTTGAATTAACAATTTAGTAGTTGTTGAAAATGAGTTATATATTTTTGATTAGTTTTATCGAAGATTTTAACATATGTCGATCATGTCGTTAATGACTAGCATTTTTTATTTTTCGTCGAAATGTGGCAAAGCAAAATTTTAGAAAAATTTTTGTTACTCTTTCATTCGTTGGTATCTTTTCTGATTTTTCTAGAAATAAACAGACTTAGATAATAGTTATTTGTCCAACAAGTGAGGAAAGCGATTAATAACAGCTCAATATAAAGACGACATATTATATTTTTGAAATCAGAAAAAAAGATCTCTTCAAAAATATAAAATATAACTGAACTATTGATGGCATTTTATTAACGATAATAAGGGGTGGAGTAATTTATAGTGAATAACCCTGTACTTATAATTAGTCTGAGAAGTACGAAAAAAACATAACCGGTCCAACAACTGAGCTCGTGTGGTATTTGTTAAAACAATTCCAGGAATAAAATAATATTTAAATAAAACACAATTATTATTTAGCTCACAAACATTAGAATGGTAAATTAGTGCTGACAAAACAGATTTTAAAAAGTATAATTGTTAAAACACAATTTTTGAAGACAATTGTTTTTGTTGATGTTGACTCTATTAAGGCAGATAATGTAACAGACTCTGAAGTGGATGTTGCTTGCAGCATTTATGATTTTTATTTAAAAGTTTTATAGTGTTTGACGATGAAGGTGCAGTTATTTTAATTAATTCTTGTTCATCAATACCTGCTTTCGCGAAATTTGACAGTGTGCTGGAGCGATGTGAATGATTAGAAATCTTGTTGTTTTTTTTTGTATCCCGTCAATTTTTTGAAGAATTATTTGTCTATTTGGGAATTTCCAACCATTTGAGTGCCTTTGGAAAAAAATGAATTTGGAGTCAAAAACAATCTGTCACTTGTAGTATGGTTCGTTCAATGTGATTTTATTTTGTAAAATAATGTTACTGGACATATATCAGGATTTTCTGCGTTTTTTATTAACCATTTACTATCGCTAAATCTAGTTGTATTCAATGCGACCCATTAAATCTCCATTGTTTGATTTTTCATGTTTAGAATAGTGTACCATGCAACTTGCAGCTTCACCTCCTTGCAGAACTAATTGTTATATGAAAAAATCGTTTCAAATACCCTATCGGGGTATTTTCATCCCATGTCAGTGTCATTTTAACAATCTCACTTTTACTTAACGTAACCGAACTGTGTTTACGTTTTTCTAAATCATTATTATCCTTCGTTTAGAATTACGGAAATCACGAGCTTTTTAATTCCAATTCAGCAAAAGGGTTGAAATTTTCAAAATACATACGTTGCAAGATTTTAGCTATAGTGTTCTACATGGTTATTACAACGTACTCTTTCTAATCACCTCATACTTCTTATTCCCATTGAATCCCCGGTCCATTAATATATTTGCTAAATTTTCAATAGGTTGTTGGTTTTCCAAGTCAAGAGTTCGTTGGTGACAAAATAGGCTAAACTGATTCCAAATGGAAGATTGATTTTTGTTTTCGGGAACAGAATTTTCTGTTACATTTAGTATTTCTGCTTCGCACACATTTCTAAATCTGGATATACTGTTAGCAAATGTGCAGATGTAAATAAACTAACGCGACGATACTTTTATTTATGGTTACTTACCATGACAATACAATTTACTCATTTTTTATCCACTTACAATTTTAGTTCCTTCTTATTTATTCGATAACAAACTATTGCCTTTAGTATAAACTGTGGTGCCTTCGTGGATTTGATGCGTGGACGTCTTTGTAGCTGCGCAGTTGGTTGAAGAATACGTCCGCGGTGGTTTATATATGATTTATTATTTGGTACTTACATTATATTATTTACATGTTATACGACTTGATACTACTTGTACTACGTGATGATACTTAACGCTACATGATTCGTACTTAATTGCTATTCGATTATTAACCTATTTTTTATTACCTACAACTTTTATTTTAACTATTTTTTAAATGCAATTTTTCCTCTTTTTGAGTTTTAGTTTTAGTTCAAACGAGGCATTGCAATATTTGAGGAATCGTGTTATAAAAACATATACCTACGCTTCGCAAATATACAGTTGTGTATATTTACAAGCTAGTAATTCACGGAGTAAATAACAACTAATTTAACCCACAGAATACTGATCAATATTTTATAAGCTTGTTTTACCATAAATTAATTGTTGTCAGTCTTTCATTTGACTTGGCTAGAAACCAGCCGTACTACTTTAAGTTCTATTTTAATTGTCTTAGCGATACTTTCCAAATGTTAAGATCAATAAATTACATAACATTTCAAAAATAGTTATTTAATTGTTTTTTCTACAACGTTTCCTTTTTTAACTTTTTATCAAAAGCTCCACATTTTTTATACTTACTTACACGTTCATCAGTATCAAAGTAGTGTGGAAATTCTGCACAAAACCATTGTTTTAAATCGAATGATTATTTGACATGGACACGCATTAATAAATAATATTTCTTTTCAAGAAATAAACAATTATTTGTGTTATATGTTTCTTTAGGATCTATAATGTTTCAATATTTTATCAAATTTTTATATATTATATAAAAACCCATAAAAATAGTAATAGGGTATTTGTCTTAAATGTGTATTAATGTAACCTCAAAATTGACAACTGATTTACAGCTTACACTGTCAACTAGAGAAAATTAATAGAACGGCATAGTGGCAATTGCATGTAAAAACCTATAATGAAAAGGTAACTAAATGAAAATCATTAATTAACACTCGGTAACGATAACTATGAAAAATGTTTAGTGTTTACTTTAAAATCAATAAACCAAAAAGAGAGGAAGGGAAAAATAATAGAGTATATGGTCAAAAAATGAATATAGAAACAGAAAAAATAAAACAAAAGGAAAAATGGAAGTCGCGACAAACATAACGCAGCTGAGCAAAATAGCAGGAAAACTAAAATCGATAAGTGACGAAACGAAAACGTAAGATAATCTAAATCAAAGGCACAAAATAAGTAAGTAAGAATAAGAGAAAGAGATACTGCTAAAAGGAGTGATGGATATCAACAAAACAAACTAAATACTAAAATAACTTTGTCGACAGATGCAACTATAAAAATAGATTCTTCGATTATTATTGACAACTAAGCGTTGGTATAAAAAACAATTTTAAATAGCTTCCTGTAAATTCGCAAAACATAAGAAAAGTAAGTAAAACTATAACAATAACATGGTTCGAGAATTATCATTCATATGTATAATAATCATATTTATATTTTTAATTAGAGGTCAGTGCATATCAATTATTTAAGTAAACAACCTTTAAATAACGTCGTTGGAGATATGATATGTTGTATGCAATTACTTTTTCTCTGCTATGAAAAAAACTTATTCTTTCAAAATTCAAATTTTCGTTTTAAAATGTATTCACGAGCCTCGGTAGCGCAGTAGGTAGCGCGTAAGTCTCATAATCTTAAGGTCGTGAGTTCGATCCTCACCCGGGGCACACTTTTGGACTTTTGGTATCAAATTTTGCCTTTAACAAGAATTCCATCGGTTAGCACTGTTTTTTTTTTTAATGTGCTATGTATAATTGGATCTATTATTACCAAACACCTTTTTATTTTACTGATTACTACAATTAGTTAATATGAACCAATATATGTCACTTTTCTAAATAATACAAGTGTTTGAAAAGCTCAAATCAAGAGTGTTTAAAAAATATAGCATGTTAATGTTTTAAATACAGTATTTTGAAAGATATGACCATTATCAATTCAATTAATAACACGAATATACATTGATTTTCAATTTACTGTAAACAACAACTTTTTGACATCTTACCGACATAAGTGTTGACAAAATGCTTTTAATCAATCGAGTGTATAAATTAGAATTTTTCTAACAATCATTAGACACCTTAAAACCCGTTGTTAGATTAGCTCGTAGAAATTTTAAACAACTTTCGATTTATCTGTATTTTATATAAAATCAAAACTGAGTCGAGAATCTGAAGGACACTACATTGAAAGCAAAATCACTTTCAACACCTCACATAATATAAGGAGTGAAGTTGTAACCGGTGGATGTTTTTAATAAAGTGTGCTGATTTAACATATATTACGCTCGATTACTAGATAATGTTAAAATTTAAGGAATAACCGACCCACCCATCTATTTCCAAATTGTTTAAGCTACAAATTAGTTAATCGCTAATTTTTCGAAAATACTGTAGTTTGTGAGATATTTACATAAAACTGATTTTCCTCCTTTTGACAGCATATAAAAAATTTAGCAGCAGTCGGATTATTCAGGACTTTTGGACTAATGTGTATATATATATTTAGGGTGTCCCAGAGATTACTCTCCAGGCTTGTATTTTCGTTATGTTTTATTTTTTATTATTTTTTAAAATTTTTGTAAATGAGATTAAATTCTCTATAAGATAAGTAAATACAATTTTCAAATTCTGCACTTGTATAATGGTAGCGATATTCAACTTTTTTTCCAAATAGCATAATATATTTTTTTAATATTTTGGATAGTACCTTTTATTCTCTTTACAACCATATAAAAATATGGGTCCTGTATAAGAATTTTTGTTAGAAAAATACGATTAATAGTTGAAGGTAGGTTTGCCATGCAAATAACTGATTGGTGTCAATTTTATCTAGGAGCATATAAAAACAATCAGTAAAGGTAGTTGTCAAACTGATTTTCCTAATTTTGAGTGTTCTGTTTATCATAATATACAGGGTGTCTCAGAGATCACTCCCTAGGCTTGTATTTTGTTATTTAATAATTTTTATTATTTTTTTAAATTTTGTGAATGAGATTAAATTCTCTATAAGATAAGTAAATACAATTTTCTATTATAACATAATCACAAAAATAATAATAATTAGCGACATTAGCATTATGTCGCAGTTTTCGGAATTGGTATAATTCATATTTATTATGATAAACGGAACACTAAAAAATTAGGGAAGTCAGTTTGACAACTAACTTTATGCATTTTATAGGCTCCTAGATAAAAATGACAAAAATCAGTTATTTCAATGGCAAACTCAGCCTCAATCATTAATCGTATTTTTCAACATAACATACGAGTAGTTTCTGTACTTGGTAAGAAAGTTAAGTCTTTCCTCCGTTCCCCTAAAGATGTTACTCCTTTAGAAGATCAAAGTATTTACAAAATTCCTTGCGGAGGATGTAACATTACTAACGTTGGACAAACCAATCGACGTATTTCTGCGAGAATAGAAGAACACAAACTAGCAGTCAAAAAGATGTTTAACTTATTCTCTAGCTAAACATCACCACTAAACAGAACATAAAATCGATTTTAAAAATACAAGAATGCTAGGAAGGAGAGAAATATTTATCTAACCGCCTCATTAGAGAACTAATCAAGATAGAAAGACGTCCTAGTTGCCTTAATAAAAGTGATGTTTGAAAGATTTATGTAACACATGAAAACCGTTGTTAACATTACCTCATGATAAATGTTCAATATCCAACAAACAGTTCAACAAAATATTTAAAGCAACGTTGCCATGATACTAACATGTAATGCTACTGGGTACTCTGGTCCAACGACACGTTCTAGGTCAAAATCGCATAGTAACGGAAATTTTAGCGTGTTAGCGTGGTGATACGTTGTATTGTTTTCAATTATTACACAAGGTTTTATTACAAACATCTTATTATGTAGATACAACAAATATCACACTGTTCATTTAGTGGAAACCTTTCAATAACACATTTGTTTTCATGGAATTGTAATTCAATAATTTTAAAATACGCAGCAATTTATTACACTACATCCTGAATTATAGTACCAGTTTAGGATAAATGGAGGTTGGTGATATGTATACAGGGTGTCCCAGAGATCACTCCCCATATAAACGTTCATAAGAATTTTTTTAGACAAATACCATTAATAATTGATGCTGAGTTTGCCATGGAAATAACTAATTTTCGTTAGTATTTACTTATCTTATAGAGAATTTATTCTCATTTACAAAAATAAAAAAATAATAAAAAAAATTAAAAATAACAAAAATACAAACCTTTGGGACACCCTGTATATTATGATAAATGGAACACTCAAACATTAGGAAAATCAGTTTGACAACTAACTTTACGCATTGTTGTTATAGGTTTCTAGACAAAAATGACAAAAATCAGTTATTTCCATGGCAAACCTACCTTCAACTATTAATCGTATTTTTCTAACAAAAAATTGTTTGTAGGACCCATGTTTTTTATATGGTTGTAACGAGAATAAAAGGTACTATCCAAAATACTAAAAAAGTATATTATGCTATTTGAAAGAAAAAGTTCAATATCGCTACCATTATACAAGTGCAGAATTTGAAAATTGTAGTTACTTATCTTATAGAGAATTTAATCTCATTTACAAAAATTTAAAAAAATAATAAAAAAATAAAAAATAACAGAAATACAAGCCTGGGGAGTGATCTCTGGGACACCTTGTATATTTGATTTTTTTTTTGAGTGGGTTTCTATTGCCGAATCCGACACACTCTCTCAAAACTGCTGCTTTTTCGAGCAAAACATAACCACGTTATTTGGACTGTTGGACTGTAAAATAACAGCATCTAATTTGTCCGACATTATGACCGTTTAATTGTATTAATAATCGGTAACCAGTCCTGTAAAAACAAACTATACAGTATGTCCCCGGATTGAGTTTACAATAGGTATGATTGACCAAAAATTTTCGAATTGGAATTTCATATTTTGGAATTCCGCCCTGCTTGGTCTGAAACTTATTTTTAGTTTACTTTCGATTTTTTCAAGTCAAGTGAGCCTTGACAGTCGAGCAAACACTATTTTAGTTCTAGGTAAACTACCCTTTTCATTTACAGTACGCCAAAGTGTTACTAAGAAAAGTTGTTCAGAATTAACAGTTATGGCGTTATGCAAATTTGCAGAATGATCGGCCTACTTTGATAAAATCCAGTATTGGTCAGTTTCCTTTTGTGTCAACTTTATCCTTCAACTTCGTTTTGTGTCAACTTTGCGTCAGTTTGACTTTAAAGAAACAAATCTGCAATTGACACTACAATCATACCTTGAGAATGGTTAATGATCACAAAAACAAAAAATATAGGGAATTTTTTGTTAAATTATTAAAACAAAAAGCAAGTATTAAGTTATTCTATTAACCCTCCACCTTCGTCGCAGCATAATTCAATTCTACGTCGCAGTTCCTTAAAGCTATTTTTGATTTCCTGAATTGGTAAAGCCGATATAGCATCTGTTATACGATTTTTTAATACTTCGGCATCATTAGGTAAATTTTCTGCATACACTACTTGTTTTAAACGTCCCCACAAATAAAAATCGGCAATAGTCAAATCTGGGCTTCTTTAAATGGGTTTGTAGGAATAAATCTTCCGGTCTTTCAAAGTTCGTTGTATGTGTGATTTACTAATGCCTAAGCGAAGCGACCGCTTCCTCAAAGACAGTTTTGGATCATTTTGTACCGGATCTAAAATTAGCAGAGTAGCGACATCGTCTTCATTATGTATTCTCTTAGCTTTCTTTACATTTAGTACTGAACCAGTTCTTAAAAATTTCTTAATAAGCTTCTGTACACCTATATGTGATACATAAATATCTGGAAAATCTTTCAATCACGTAACGGTAACTTTTTCCACGTCCATAACACTGTACTAAATATATTTTCTATTCTAACGTTAGCATTTTATTGTAAAATATTGTCATTACTTCGCAATGAAAATCAGTTTTGTGATATTACTTTAACTTTATTAAAGATAACGACACATGTTATACTACAATAAACACTTGACATGTAATCGATGTTTTTCGTTTTGTAAATATTAAGCCACCTCATGCTATTATTGCTGTTTAAAATGCAATACTCACCAACACTGGAATTTATCAAAGTAGGCCGATCATTCTGAAAATTTGCATAACGCCATAACTGTTAATTCTGAACAACTTTTCTTAGTAACACTTTGGCGTACTGTGAACGAAAAGGGTAGTTTACCTAGAACTAAAATAGTGTTTGCTCGACTGTCAAGGCTTACTTGACTTGAAAAATCGAAAGTAAACTAAAATAAGTTTCAGACCAAGCAGGGCGGAATCCCAAAATATGAAATTCCAATTCGAAAATTTTTGGTCAATCATACCTATTGTAAACTCAATCCGGGGACATACTGTATATACATACTTATATACAGGGTAAGATTTTGAGACAGGATAGTTGGATTACTCCTATGTTTTTAAGGATATAAAAAATTATCCAAACGGCGTTGTAAATGGTACATTTGAGCGCAGTTTTTAAAATATTTTTGTTATATACAAAGTGTATCGTTTATACAAGGTGGATCTCGACTAAATTTTTTTGAAATATGTATATATTTTTACATATTTAGACAAATAATAATCTAAACTTTTCAAATATGTTTGATTTAAAATTTAGTTGAGTTTATTTTTTCTTCATAAAATAGGCTTCGCAGGAACTTCTTTAAGAAGTCATAAAAAACTTGCCTTTCATTACATCAAATTGAGATTTGGTACATCATTAGACAATACTTGAAAGTAAGTTGTTATCATAAAAGCAGCAGTAATTAATTTTGTTGGACAAAATTATTTCCAAATTTCTTGTCAAAAATAGCTTCAAATATCTAGTATATAATATATCGAAAAACAATAGATCGGGAAATCAAAATATTTCGGACTTGCGTGCTCGGAAAACCTGCAGTTTTGAGAAAAGTCGCAGAGGAAAAGAGTGTCGGACTCGGCAATTAGAAGTCACTCACAAAGTATTAGGTATATTTGTATCACCAACCTCTATGTATCCTAAACTGGTAACTATTATACATCATTGAAAACATAAAAAATTAATTTTAATTATAAAATTTAAGATGGCGCCCATTTAAAAGAATAAAGTTACTTACACTATCTTGAGAACCATGAGTAATTCGTTTTTTAAAGATTATTGCGAGTTTACGTTCACGAAACAAGCAACTTTTGTTTGTAAATTATTGTCATAATTTTCACAATAAATTAAAAATAAACGATTTTTGGAAAAATACCTCTTGATCAAAGTCACCTGTGAACTTTTGTTTACTGCGCGCATTCGTTGCTAGTTTTTTGACACTTCACGCAGTTGTTTCTTATAAATAAATGGCCAAAAAGTTATTAATTTCAGCAATTAATTATTATTTTAAGCAAAGCTTTGAAATATTAAATCTAATCACACTATGTATGTTTCGGCCATTTATTTATAAGAAACAACTGCGTGAAGTGTCAAAACTAGCAACGAATGCGGGCAGTAAACAAAAGTTCATAGGTGACTTTGATCTAGAGGTATTTTTCAAAAATCGTTTATAATTCCTTATTTGCCGAGATAAATATATGAAACCATATATTTTCAGAAAGCTAAAAAATCTCTAATTAATGAAGTCATAGCCAACTATAGTTTCCATTTAAAAAATGCATGTTTGGTCTGTAACTCGAAAACGAATTAAGCTAGAATAAATTCGCCATTGAATTGCATATAAAAAAAATGCACAAAAAATTTTTTGGTTAAAATAAACAATTTTAACAAACAAAAAAGTTATGAAGCTTAGAGAAAACGGCATAAAACGCAAAACACTCTGTATCTCCCAAACGAATCGAAAAATTGAAGTGCTATTTAGACCATTGAATTTGTCTCAAAAATCGGGCCAAGGGTCCCGACTATGGTTTTTCTCTATCAATTCGCGAAATACCTGAAATCCCCTAATTACATCGAAAATAGGACACACTGTAAACGCTAGTTTTATTTTTTTTAAAGGAAATAAACACGTAAAAATAGAAATTCAGTTATTATAATTTATTTTAAAGCGTGAAGTTTTCAATACAACGTTGTAGGTAAGCACACAAAGTAGTTTCTTGTCAGAAGTTGTTAAACAAGCATTAAACTGAAAAGTTTCAGTAAATCTTTACTGTCATCCCACAATTTGCAGTAGTTTACTTGATGCACTTGCAAAGTATATAATATCAATAACTTTTTCTCATTTAACTGCAATAGCATTACAAGTATGTAAACTTTAGATCAAAAAATTTTAACAAATTGTGAACAAGTAAGATGTTTAAACTATAAAAGCAATATAAATTTTTTTTCTTAAATTCACCACGCAATCACGGTAGCTAAGTGAATATTATCAGTAACTTTATAATCAATGATATTATCGTTAGTGCAATTATTATAAATTAATTGCTTTATTGGTTTTATTGCAAGCCAGAAGGAACACATTGTGCCTGGTACAATTTGTAAACTGTTAGATACAATTAGTAGCCAAAATTACTTCTTGTGAAGTGTGTTTTATGTTGTTGTGTGTTATTGACAGAATTTAGGTAAATATTCAATAAAATGTATACAAATCGGTATTAAATCATTTTCTTTGGGTGAAAATTTGCATGGTAGATAAACAATTCAAGCTAATATTAAAAATTGAAATTGAAAAAAATTAACAAAGCAACTTTTAATTGTATTTAAAACATTATACAAATTACACAAAAATCAAATTGGTGCGGTGGTAAGTATTGAGGCAAATTTTATTGAAAATTGCATGGCATTGTGGAAGAACCAATCAAAATTTAGTATTTAATATGATTACGATAAGTACAGACCATAATTCCGGAAATTTTTAACAACTTCTTCGTAACTAAAATTAATAATTTTTTTGATTTTGGACTTTAATGTATCTCTATTTTTCTTGAAAATGTGATGATGTCATGGAATTTTCTTACAAAATACGAGTCGGGTGTTGATTGAATCCGGATTTTGTTTTTTTTAATTATTAAAAACGTGTAATCAGTTCCGTTCGAAGTGATTGTAATGTTTTTGACAATTACCCGAAAAATTCTTGGAAACAATCAACACACTCAGGGTGACAATTTCATTCATCTGATAAAGTTATCATTTCAACAATTACTTCATTGTTGTATTTACATAATCAGAATATAATTAAAGCTATAATTTGCTAGTGCAATTAACAGTTATATGTGAATTTACAGTGCTTGTAACATAAAATACCAACAAAAATCAATTACCACAAGGCAGTTATTTCTAAGGCTTTGGCAATGAATGACATAGTTATGATAATTGATGACAATGTTATTTCAAAACTTTTATTCTCGTAAAGAGAGAGAGAGAGAGAAAGTTTAATAGAACTTATACTTTCATGTCCAATAAGTTGGGTGGGTTGGTTTTCAGAAACGCCTTAATTGATCAAGTGGCTGGGTGCGAATAATTTGTAAACATAAATTTTTAACACTCTTTAATCTACTATTTTCAGCAGAGGTTTTGTCTTTATTGACATATTATTTCTTCATAAAGGATTTGGAGTCAAGAAGAGATTGGTTTCTACGTTGGTTCGTCTCTTCGAAAGAAGTATTTTGTATAATCTACAATAAAAAACACAAAAAGATTGTGTCATATTCACTTTTTTTTTTTAATATTCAGCTGCTTTGCATTCACGCCATGGTAACTCATATGCCATAATATGCTACAATTTTTTTTTTAATCCTCCCCGGAGTTTCTGAATATATGAAGAATTTTTAAGTATTCCTTAAAGATAAACGTCTTAAAACATTTTGTTTGGGTCAGTTTGCAATGCCTTGCGTATAGAATCCTAAACACCTCTTGCAAAAATTAAGTTTTCAAATGGAGTGAAGCTCACAACAAAACCATAATATTTTTTTTCGAATTTGAATTCCATATTGTTTTTCCAACAATTTCCTGAGATTACAAACAATAATTTCTTCAAATATTATCTGCTTAATTTTTCAAAATATCTGCATTTTTTTTCTTTCTTCTTTAACAGTTTTTGCTGGGTTCAAAACTTAATTTTATCTTTGAGAACTTCTCAAACTGTTGCTAAACAGATTCTCTGGTCATAGTTTTGAATCAGTAACCTCATAAGCTACACTCACAAGATAACCTGCTAGTTTGTTATTGTATGAACATAAAAAAGTAATGAGCTTTTAATCTGAACTTGTTACTTTTTTAATTTTTAAACTTCCTAACTAATGCATCAAGTAACCTTACATTTTTTCCATCATTTTTGGTGCAAGAAACATGTCACTTTTGACATGATTTGCTTCAATCTTTAGAACTTTTTAATGGATGTTTTAAGCACTGTTTAATATGTTGACAATGTTAGTTTGTACATAAGGTTTTATGCGTTTTTGTTGTCGCTGCGCAGTCTTTGAAAATATTCAACAATTTTGAAGACTTCAAGCAGTTCAGTTCTATAACAAGTGTTGTTAAATTTTGTGAGGAAACCTACTTTTTAGTTTACTTACAATCTTGTTAGGAACTTACCCTTGGTCTTGATTTTTTTTATTAATTGCATTCAAAGAAGTGTCCTAGGCATACTGCAGCGGTGTTTCTTAGATTGTTTAAAAAACAAAGCTCCACTGTAGTGGGTGTTAGTAATAACATTAAAAAAAATTATTGTACACAAATCTAGATAATGAAAATAAAAATAAAATTAAATCAATTCTGTCCTTCCTTGCCGAAATCAACATACGAGCCCTGATCCAAAATAATACAAAATAGAGATTTGGAATTTGGAAATGAATTAAAACATTTGTTGGCGTTTGTACCCGCCCAGACTTCCGTCCTTCCTTTATCCGGGTTTCTATTAATTGGGCTTATATGCCTCCCATAAGTCACCGTTATTTTTGTTCGCGATGATGATATCGATAATAGTGTCTGGTTTGATTTCTCTTTGCAGTTACCTAGCCAATTTTCTCCTTTCGTCATACTATCTAGAACATTCAAATGTGGGATTTTTATTATATTTGAGTTTGCAATGTATACAATCTGCATTGTTCCTATTGCTAATCCTGTAGAGAAACGTGATAACCTGTCTTGTTAGCCATTGCGTATGTTGGAAGGTTGTTTTCCCATGGAGTCGTCTTTTGATCAATCAACCTTACCATTGCTTTGTGCATTGTTTGTGGGTTACCTGTTTGGCCCTAATTTCTGCAAGTAGATTTAAGGAAAATTATCCTTGTTACAGCACCTATATCTTTTACGGCGACTGTTTGCGTCTAATTTAAACTTACTCGAAGGGTCTAATAAACTTGGCGTATTTTGTCGCTTGGTGCCAAATCTTGGCCCCTTACATTATAACAGACAATACTGTAGACGCGGTTAATTTTCTTGTACTGTGTTTAGGTCTATATATGTTATTTATGAGTTGTAGAATTCCTGTTGTTGTTCTTTTGAATTTCTATGTAAATGTTTATCTAAATGATTAATGTCAGTTGGTAGCTTTTTTCACCAGTTTTTACGAGAAGGAATAACTGTCTGGCTCTTTGCATGGACTTTCCTGGTGTTCTGTTTACTGTTACTAGAGTGAGGTTATCAGCAAAAAATGTGACAGCAGTTACTTTTTGTGGAAAATTCAGGTTGAGTACCTTGTCGTAGACTATATTCCACAGCAGGAGTTCAAAGGTGGAGCCTTAGGGAACGCTACGTACCAGTGTGCAGTATTGTTCGATAACTGTACGGTTATGTTGCGTTGGACAGGTAGTCCTGTAATGTGTAGGTGTAGGTGGATAGTTGTTTTCAATAAAGAGTCTATTATACGCTGTTGAAAGCGTTTTTAACGTGTATTGGTTTTGACAACCATTGGCGTAGAGTGCTTTTTCCAAAATTGAATTGCCGAGGGCTAAGGTTGATATGGTCCTTGATATGATGTAGAAGTACACTTTTAAATATTTTGCCTAGGGTGTTTAAGATGAAAATGGACCTACTTCTGTCATTCTCATTTAAGGTCTAAGAACTACTTTGTTTTCTTTCCAGCTGCAAGGAAATTTGACTTCAATTAAGGTGGTCTTTAATACATACCTGATTGGGTCAGTTCTTACCCTGGCTATGACTTTTATTAACTCTGAAGGCATACCATCAAGTACTGAGGTTTTACTAATTCTACTGCTTGTTTGGTCGTGATGAAAGTTATGTCATAGCGCAGTTGCGGCATTAGTATAGTCTGTATTTGAGGAAAAATGATGTTTATGGTCTCAATTGTCTGATTTGGTGTAAATTTGTTGATATGGTGTTTTTTGTTTAATTTTTTTTGCATTATTTATATGCCCATGCGTCGTTGTCAGAAGTGTATACATAGGTCTGTAGATGTATGGCGTTTGTCGTTTTTAATTGTTTTGCGAAGTTCTTCTCCAGCAGCTGTATGTCGAAATCTTTTATAAATTGCTGGCGTCTTTAACGCTGAAGCGTCCTCCTATTCGTTGTCTAGGGATAGTTCCTTTCAGATGAGCTATAGACTTTTTACAAAGATCGGTTGTAATCTGCGCCACATAGCGTACCTGGGCCCTTCCGACGCAAAATTTAGTTTCTGCTCCGGAATACACCTTGGTGTCTATCTATGTGTTTTTTTTTGTAAAGTAGGTGTCACTGTGTGAGGTATTTATTGTAAAAGTAATGTACTTATGATCAGATAGCGTGTGTTGATTGTAGACATGCCAAGTATTGATGGCGGTGTCTAAACGTGGGATTAAACCACGATTTTTGGTCTTTATGTGGAAGATGGGTGTTTGCGACCTCTACGTTATGTGTCAGAAGAAACTTGTCTCTTTTGGTTTCTTCCATAGATCTCTACAGAGGAGAAGCAGCGTTAAAGTCGCCGGCTAATTAGCAATCTTTTAGTGAGTCTTTATCATGGATCTAGAGATCATGACTCGCTGTTTTCAATTATAGTAGCTTTTGTTAGGCAATAAATGCACCGAATACTACCTTAAATGGTTGGGATGTAATTAACAGAAATCTTCTTCTTTACTAGAACCTGTAAATCGAATACCGTGATTTAGAACCATTAAGCCACCGTTGTCAATTACTGTCATGATATTTTATTTGCTTTTAGTTTTACTGTTGAAATATAGTTATCCATCTATATTCATTAGTGTATATTAACTATTCAAACTGCAACATAAATTAATAATGAATTAAATTATTCAGCACTATTATGCAGCAATATCTAAAAACTGCTTCTGATAATCAAGAGGATAATTTTGTTGGATTTCATCCTTTCTACCAGAAGTTTGGTTTTTATCTAAATAATATTAAGTTCCACAGTGAAATTTCTTGGGACAAGAAAGTAAAGTGTGCTCTGCCGTGTGTATTTTCCGTTTTCTTTTTATTTTTAAATAAATAACAAATAAAACAGTTCAGTAAACAATTGTGTCATGTAATTGTCAAAATCGCCATGTTTCGTTACTCTAACTACTTAACTTTATGTTCCATTGTTTCTGTCATCTTTTGAAAGTTTATTTCTTTTTCAATTTTTTTTGTCTCCACCTTATACAGGTTTATACTAATTTTCTGGGGCACCATACATAACACTTACATCACAATACAATAATAAAAATAATGTACCATACAAATAATAACATATTATTTTCTAATGAGCTTAAGTGATGCTTAAGCTCCGCATAACTATGTTTTCTTCAAACGCAGGGAAAATGAAACAAAAACAGGGAAATAAACCTCAAAGTATTTTATACAGCAAATCTTGTTTGCTTTGTAACAGTGAGTGATTTGCTGTGATATTCATTGTAAACAAGAACGTCAGGCGCTTCCAAAAAATTTGTAAATTTTGCTCTAATTTTTAGGAACTTATTTAACTATAACAGTTACGTTTACAGTAGGGCATGTTATCAGATGAAGAAATGCAATACACGCCTCCTGAAATTGAGGAGGCAGCAAAAGCCGTGGTAAACAATTTAGTGCCAACAAAATTGAGCACAGTTTACCGTGGTGTGTATCATTGGTGTGAAGAGAAACAGTAATTATTCGGAAAATGTGCTACTGGCATATTTTTCCGAATGTTCTAAAACTTGCCACGAAATATGTTTCATTGCGACCGAAAGGAATACAAGACCGGCGATTTTTTTGTGAAATACCAGAACGGTATACTGCTACCGGGCAGTGATGGGAATTCTACCATAGGAAGCTTGAGCTGAGAGTCGCAAGTTTCCTTAAATTATCCAATTGGACGGAATACACAATTCATTTGCTTCAGACAAACTTCCGTTACATCTGCTTAAAGAGGCATGGTGGATGGAAATCCAATAGTGTAGCTGAAGGATATATAAAAGAGCGTCTCACCATCAAAATCGAAATAGCTATATATAAAAATACTTGCCCCTTCACAGATTTTGATCACAAACACAGCGGTCCCACAACAACAATCCGCTTTTCTAGTATTAGGGAGAGGTAGCATGAAAGGGACATTTTGAAGATAAACGCGTCTATAAGCAATATCACTTTATTTTTCATTTAATGTACCTAATATTGTTAACAGTACAACATTTGCAAAAGTTTTTCACGTACAAGAAACATAAATGGAATTAGTTTAAATTTAAAAAATGAAAATATAAACCAAAGTATTTGTCCCTTTTAACCCATTACACTGACTTGAAAGGGACACATTTGGGGTTGAAAGGGACACATATAAAAACATCTAAAGTAGGTGTGATAAATCAATACTGAATGAAAAAAAGAGCTTTCACTCTTGCAGTTCCAGTATTATCAATCTGGGGGGTAGTTTAAGTACTGACTTCTTCTGTTTTCCATAACTTGATTTATTTTTCCAATAAAATGTCTAATTATTTTCTTTTGCGCAAATTTGACGACTACAAAATCACCCACGTTAAAAGAATCATTCTCGGTAAGCTTCGTTTCTTCTTCGACCTCCCAATCGAATGAATTGTCACTTTGAGCGTAGACAACATCCTCTTCGTTGCTACTTTTACTGCTACTGCTTTGCAACACTTTCTTTTAACTGTTTTTATTTTCAAATTCGTGTAGATCTTGTTTAGTTTAACTTTTTTTAATTTGCAGGCTTCCTCTATTTTATTTTTCCCTAGAGCAGCTGTGATAATGCGACTAGTTCCTTTTTTCTTCCTTTTGATTAAGTTGTCTAGGAGGTGCCTTTGAAAATGGTTTAACGGAAGCAGGTGATATAAACATAGATGTGTCAGTGGAGCCAGGATTGGTGTGGTTCAGCAGATGGTCCAGCTTCTGGATTTGACCTTTCTAATTCAACTTGTTTGTGTGGATTTTCATGATCTGTTACAGAAGCATATAGAAAATCTTGTTCTCCAAATATATTTTTATGAAATGGATGAATTCCAGCCTTTGAAAATCCAGCACAAATATTTTTAGGTGTAAAAGCACTAACGAACACAGAGTTGGCGAGTTTTGGTAAATGGTAAATTGAAACTGTTTTACCAGGATTTGAAACCATCTCATCATTTTCATAATTTTGGATGGCCCAAATATCAAGATGTCTAAAGGTTGCAGCTTATGGCTGCAGTGTGGCAGAAATGTTAGTATAATAACGCCATTTTCACGACCATGATATATGACATCGATATTGATGTGACTCTCGTGATTATCAACTAGTAGTAACACCGGGGTTTCTTTAGGTGGTCGTACTTTTTCTACAAAATGTTTGAATGCTAGATAAAAGTTATCAGATGTAATCCATCCACTTTCGTGACATAAGCCCAGGCTTCCGGTAGGGCAACCTTCCAGCATAAAGTCCTTAAACCTAACTCGGGGAAATACAAAGACCGGAGGTACGTTGTTACCTGAAGCAGAAACAAATGCCAACATTGTTACAAGATGTCCTCTTTCAGCAAAGGTAACCTGGCCTACATGTTTGGCACCACGTTTAGCTATAATGGAGGGTAGCTCAGTAACAGTGGTTAAGCTTGTTTCATCGGCATTATAAATTCTGTCTCCTGTAAATGAGTACTTCTTTAATACTCAAAATTTTCGAAAAAGGTCTTTACTGTTGTTAAATTGAAAGCAGTTGTCCGTGACAGGCTTGTTTTCACTGGACGGCGTAGTGACAGCTCGGCATGTCTCTTCATAAACAGTTTCATCCAATCTACTCCTGCTTTCTTGACAGTCTCTTTATTCAGTTTCACAGCGTATTGGTACGCAAGCTTTCGAGTTTGTGAATATGTGAGACCATGTACCATTTTGAGGACATTTTCAAATATTGGCTTAAGCTTATATCTTCTTCATTTGAAAACACTCTTCTATTCCCAATCTGGGGCTCATAAACAAATGTCTTTTTGGGAGCACACGCTTTTGCCTGAGCTATTAGTCGAGCTAGCATGGATTTAGCTACATCAAATTCTGATGCTGCTGATTTAATGGACATTCTACCTTCTAATACCGTGTTTATAGCCTCTTGTATAGTTTCTTTTGATTTTCTGATCCTCTTTGCTGATGCAATTCAATACAGCAACTTTAATACGTAGAAAAGCAATATAAATAATCAGAGGTACATGTCAGTATTGAAAGGGACACGTCCCTTTCAAAACTTCATTGTCTGTCCCTTTCAACACATAAAAATAAAGATGGGCAATTTGAAAAGTATGTAAAATTTACCAAAACTACAGTCAAAATACAATTAACACGTAAATCCACAAGGTGTCTACTTTAACTCGACGCATTTTCAGTAACTTAAATGCTCAAATAACCCTTAACAAACATTAAATACCGAATACAAGTTTTTAATAATCTGACAGCCACAAACACACAACAGGAATTAACTTGTCAACAGGATTCACTGACACCATGAAGTTTTGTGTCATTATTGAGTACTCCTAGAGACATCTATTAGCATAAGTTTATATTGGTAGCAGATTTAAAGTTTTAGCCACTGTCCCTTTCAACACTTGTCCCTTTCATGCCACCTCTCTCCTACAACTTGTGAAAAATCTTGTACTACAACTGGATGTAATTTTCAACATGTGTAACGGTTGTGGTTTACAAAGGACGACGGCTCTAGAGAAACAACCTAAAAAAAAAGAAACAACCAAAAGAAATGCTGATCGATGTATCGCACTAAGTTTATGGAAGATAAAATATTTATAATAGTTAAAGCAGCAGCGTCCGGCTTTGTCGTAGAGTGGGGGGTTCTTAAAGAATTCTAAAGAATTAGACTTGTGTTTAACAAGACGCCACCTGCTGGGTAAAAGAAAGAAATAAAACCCACTAACAGGAGACCAACAGGTTTTACTTAAGGCCTAATACGCTAAATCGAACACAAACAAAAGAGAAAGACCGACAATTCAATAAAACAAAAAACAAATTTTAAAGTACTGAGAGAATGTGACAGAAACAGAGAGACTGTCGCATATAGTTACGTTCCTTAGCAGCAGCCTCGCTTAGCAAAAAAAATAAGACTCGCAATCAATGTGCCGATTTCACGTAAGCTTTAGTTACATCCAAATTAAATTTAACGTTCTAATTGAGCATTGGCTACTAGGAAGGCTCTGCGTACACATATCACTTACACACGGAAATTTAAACTAACTTACACTAGGATTTAAGGGTAAGTACCTCCTGCAAACCCAAAAGACCCTTTAATTTCGCGTCAACCGCTCTAAGTAAAGCGGCCGAGCCCGTATTGAGCTGGTTAAAAACGTTCGGTTGTGGAGCTTACACCGAATAAAAATTTACTTAAATACTAGAGATCAAGCCATTCTATGTCATATGTTCTTGGGCTTCATACTCATTATCACTGAGTAAGTTGCTTAAATAAATAAAACTTAGGTGTAATCTGTAGGATGCAGTTCTGAGAATTAAAGTTTCCTGCTAGCGACGGTATCGACAGTTCGGGAAGTTATGTAACCCCAAGATTCCTCTTAGGGGATGTGTGCGAAGAAGAACGGAGGGCGATAAGCTCCTCGATAAAATTATGAAGCATAACTAACCCCTGTAGACGTGGTATCCACTGGTTGGATGCAGCTTAACTGATGCGAAACCGTGGCGTGGTCTTTAATTGATATGGAAGGTTCTTAATTATCCACTCCAGCACGCTCAAGAGTTATCCAGGTATAACACAGAACGAGAACATAAGGTCACCAAACGTGGGTGAAGTTAGCCGGATTTAAACTTAACCACCAATTTGAATTGGAAATATTGAATCACACATTAATAATTTTTGTGGAAATTTCCACTTTAAGATGTACGCCAAGTCACCCATACGTACGGAAGAAAAGAAGATGTCCGTTGTTCGTCTAGAAAGCTTAACCGAATTTTATTTTCCACCAATAGAAAATTAACAAAATGCGCGCCAAATACGACTTTCGTCGTAACATATTACTCGGGACACACGTTTTAAGACGGCTCTCGACACACGTCCTACATTCAAAAAATAATACCGTAACACATGCTTCTTTCTACATATAATTGCACATTTAACTTGTAATTAAATTGTAAATAAAATATCTAAATAATACGTTTTGACAAAATAAAATTATTGATTATATTGCTGCAATTTATCTGTCGGCGACTCTAAGGCCCGGTTGTACAATTTGAGTTTAAGGCGAGTTCATGGTTAAACCGCTATTGAGCTTCAAATCGACAGAATGGTGCGTTGTACATAGCGAGTTCAGCAATTAAACCTCCTCAACTACCGGCTCCTGTGAGCCGACGATATTTGTAACTTAAGCTTTGTTCGACCTACTCTAACCTCACTTCTGCAAGTTTCAAAATATTACTTTTACTCGGTTTTCGTTATGTACTACGCAGTTAATTTATTTTATTCGGGAATTATTACTTTCTAGACTTTCTACGACTATTTTAGGTAAGTTTTAAACTTATGAAATAACATTTATATACTTTATATTGTTATTTTTATAGAAAATGAATAACCTTGTGGGTGAATTGTCCGAGGACGAAGATATGATAGAATTGGTAAACGTGATAGGGCATCCTCGACGGCCAAAAGTGTTTGGGGAAACATATGATCATTTTGAAAAGTGGGATGACATTGATTTTGTAAAACGATTTCGACTAAGCAAGGATTCAGTCCGTTTTATAATCAATCGCATCTCACCGATTATTCAATCTCCAACTAACCGGTTAGTATAAATAGTAAATGCAAGACTCACAAAAATTCTTTAATTTTGTTTTAGAAATAATGCTGTATCACCAGCGGACATGTTGTTTGTAACGTTGCTGTATTTTGCTACTGGAAGTTTTTACAAGTTTCGGGAGACTTTATAGGAATTGATAAATCTACTGCAAGTAGAATTGTATATAAAGTCTCTCGTGCCATTGCTGCATTACACAGCGAATTTATTCGAATTCCTGCTACCGAGGAGGAAAGAAAGTCAATTAGTGAGAACTTTTACAACATTTCAAGATTTCCAAGGTGCATTGGTGCCATCGATTGTACCCATATTAAAATTTTTCACCGGGAGGCAATGAACCGGAAGTATATCGCAACCGGAAGGATTTTTTTCTTTTAATGTTCAAGTTGTGTGTGATGCGGGTTGTAAATTTGAAGACATTGTTTGTCGTTGGCCCGGGTCTCGTCACGACTCCACATTTTTAACAACTCAAATATCCGAGCTAACTTTGAACGTGGGGATTATGCTAATAATGTTTTGGTTGGCGATGGTGGTTACGGAGTTCGTTCATATTTAATTACACCTTTGCGGAATCCACAAACTCGTGCTGAGAATAGGTTCAACGAATCACAAATAAGAACCAGAAATCCAATAGAGAGGAGTTTCGGAATATGAAAGAGAAGATTTCCAATATTAGCCTTCGGTATTAGACTACATATTAATAAAGTGGAGACTATCGTTGTCGCCACTGCAGTTTTGCATAACATAGCAATGTTACACAATGATCCTCTTCCCCACATAACAGACCAAGAAAATGCTGCGGTACAGATGGTGGAAAATATCTAAGCGTTAGGTGAGCGACCTAATGCTGTCGAAAATAACGCCGTGCGATATCAATTGATACACGAGTATTTTGAAAATATGTAATTAATAAGATAGGTAAATATATGACGTTTTTTCTTGATTTTCTTTTACTTTATATAAGCGCAAATTCGGCGTTTTAGAGCGAACAATATGGAAACATGAAGGGGATTAAAAAACCTTAGAAGCCCGAGAGTTTTACATATTTGAAAAAGTGTACAATCTTTTAAAAATGTTTAAAAAACTCTGTTTTGATTAAATTTTAAAAGCTCTTAATTTATATATTTCAATTTTTTAGATTTTAACAAATTTTCCTTTTGGATGTTTAAAATTTCTACTTCTATTTTATGCTTTTCCTTTAGAAGCGTTTCTTGGAGTTCAGCTTTTGATCGCATAAGTCGGAGTTCTTCATCGTGCTTTTCTTTACAGCATCGTAATTTCAGCTCTTGCTCTTGTTTCAAGAACTCCTTTCTCGATTCCTCTAACGAAACTTTCATTGCTGTCCATTGACTAACACGATTAACTATTGCTTCATCTGATTTCTGTGTTTTACCTATAATTTATAAATTATTACAATATTATGACATGTAGAGGTTTGCTTACGTGGTTTTACAGCTAACGATGGCGATTTGGGCTGACGCAGCATAGCCGGAGTATACTTCCCCAATCCCTGGCGTCTTCTTCAATACGGGCTACAATCGAACATTTATTAAACATTTCTTTAAATTTACTTACTAATAATTTCAGGATCTACGTTGCTTGCCGATGCTTCAGTTACAACTTGTTGTTCATCTAAATAAAAAAATTTAATATTAAGAAAGTTCTAAAAAAATTGAACTTACCAATGAACTCGATAACTGGTGACAGTGCACTTTCGTTGCATATTTGAAATCCTAAAGCACCTGAAATTTAATAGAAATAATATTTTATATGTAAAATGCATACCCGTGGAATCGCCTCCAAATTCCGAAGGCAAGCCTTCAACTCGGCTACCCAAGATCTCCTTGATCTGTTCCTCAACGTTATCGATTTTAATAATGATTGGCGGCCCACCACCAGTTTTCTTCAGTTCGCATTTTTGGTCGGCGAATTTCTTTTCGTCCTCTTTTAAATTCTCGTATTTCTTCTTGAGAACCTTCCAGTCGCGGAAACTCTCACCACATACAGCTCCCTCGATGCTTTTCAAGCGGAGATTTTGTCAGCATTTGTAGCTGTATCGCTTTTTTGTTTTCAATTATTTGTTGATATTTTTATCAACAACAATAATTGCCCTTCTTCATTTCCCGTGAAATTAGGGGTACGCTTTCTCTCACTCTGCATTCTGAAATATTTGTAACGTAAATTTTATTATAAAATTGCATAAATAATGGGAAATTTAATCTACTTCCTACTAGTACTTACTCACCTGATTAAATATATCTCAAAAAAACTATCAAGTTTCTACACTTTCCAACAAACGAATATAAATGTTCACAACCACGTGTATACTCCAACGACTTTGAATGTAAACAACAATAACCTAACCTGAAATATCACGCCGCATTTTTGACAACTTGCAATTCGTGTTGCCAACCGTCGCAGTATCAAAACAAATTCGAGTTTAGGCAACCCAAGCTTGAGTCGCACATGTACAACAACATCAAAAGCTTAAAGTAATCCTCAACTAAACTCGGTTTAGATGAGTGAAGTTTGAGTGTTATATTGTACAACCGGGCCTAAGTACTTAAGCGCAGGGCACTTAAGTACTTAAGCGACAGTGTCATGGCAATAAAGTGACAATTAAGCATTATCAGCTCCGCCATGTAATGGCATACTTACTGACGTTTAAAAAATAAATAAATCTTTTTGTCTACTTTATACGGCCCCTTCATTTTCACAGCAAAGGTGGCTTATCACTCCTTTACCAAAACAAGAAACAAGCGGAACTAGTAAAGCACGTACCAAACTCGAGAGCTTTCACTCGTTAAACGGCATGTGGTCCAAGAGATGTCAGCTCGTAATAAGCACCTGCAAAAATGTTTTTTTAAGACCACAAAAGAACTTTTCAACAAGCAAAACAATTAATGGCGATGTTTGCTACTTACATCCCTATAAGCATTTTGACTTTGTCGCTAAAACGGAGTTTTCGAGATGTGAGTTATTATGTTGTGTTTCTTCCATTTTTAATTTACTCTTACACAATCATATTCTTCTACCAAATGTTTGCGTTTACGGTTCTTAAAAACGAAAAAAAAAAGAAGGAAACTTTCAAATGTATATTTAAATTACCTAAAAATTATTGCCACAATTCCCCAAATCATTGCTAACAATTCACCAACATATCAACCACAATTAATTGTAATTTATTTGTGAAAGCTCCCTGTCAACGCATCGAAATGTTACAAATTTAATTTAAATTTCAATCTATTTAATGTATTGGTCGACACATCTATTTGTTTGTGGAATTATAAAAATTTTGTTTAGTTTATAATTATTCTATTTTTAATGAACGAACAAAAAATTTTTCAAAAACTTCCACATGGTAATATGAAGGAACATAAAATAAAATGTATTTTAATTGGGTAGCTGCATACTATAGAAACGAATAAAGTTATTATAATTTCGGAAAGGCGAAGCACTTTTTATGGATTTTCAAGTAATTAGAAAATATTTCCACTATATAGAAACAAATAATAGCTAGAAAGTAATGTCCACAAAGTCAAAATTAATTAAACGCAACGTTAATTCGGAAAACTCAAAACGTCTATTTCATTGCGAAATTACTACTTTACAATTCGTTTATTTTTAATTATCTCCTGACACGTAATCGTTGAAAACAAGACAAAGAATGTAATTAATTTTTAATTAATATCAACAGTTATATAAATGTAAATTTATTTAGGCTAAACTTAATGAGGTTCGACACCGAAGTTCTCTATTTAATTTTAGATTTCTAACAAAAGCACGTGGATGCCAGTTAAAAGCTCGAGTCGGACGCTTTTCATGACGCCCTCAAAACGTTTCCCACGTTTTATTAGAATTGAAGACGACAAAACCAGAATAGAAATAGAAATAAAAAAATTATTATTTAATTATTTCATTGTTTGTGTTTTTATATTTGGGAATGTTTAAATATTATCGCTATCGAAATATAATAGCTAAAAATGTATGATGAAATAACTACGTGATATCCGAAACTTTTTTCCCTTTTACGTAATATTTTTCCGTTCGAAATATTTTCTAGCCACGTAAAGCGAAACGACACAAAAGAATAATGTGTTGAATTTATAAATCCACCTAAAGACTAGACGCACATATTTATTAAGGGGATTTTGAATTTTTGTTTTATGCGCTATTTCAGACAATACGCTCGTGTGCGATTTATCCTTTCAAGCACATTGTTTATAATTTAATGCACTTTTGGGAATGAGCAACTATTAAGTGTTATTTAAGATATTGCGTTTGGAATCGCTCCTTGTTGAGCATTAAACGTCACACGCAATTTACGCTTAATTTATTAACGAACTGTTTGCTAACACCGATATTTTTATTGTTTTATGTATCTTTATTAATTTTTTCATTGCATTTTTTATGATACCATTGTTTTTTTCAAATATCACAAGATTTCGATTACTGCTATTGCAATAAAATTCCGAGTAACTACCTAACATATGACCTTTTCTTCTTCTTCTCTATAAAAAGAGGCTGATATTTATGCGACTTATACTGGATTTAAAGCGCCTCTTATAACACTATGTAATACACAAAGTAGAGGGCATGTCTTTGATAAGATTTAACAATCAAATTTTAATATTTTGTAATAAATCGTTATATGAAAACAAGTCATAATATTTATGTTACATAAAGAATGATTAATAAATCCTAATGGGCATATTTCCAATTTTTTTATTTAAGAGATAGAGTGTATTTCCACGAATACAAAAGTGGTTCTTTTTTCTTTTTGTTGAATATTTCTTTTGAATTAATTTTGAAGAGTAATCATTTATGCAGCGTAATTATACATATTTACCTCATAAATAGCAGATTTGACATGCCAATACATTCTACGACGTTGCAGTCTTCTGAATCATCAAAAGTAAATAAATATTTGTATCTTAAGGCGGATTCACATCAATAAAAGTTTGTGCTGTGCGTTGTATTTCAAAATCGCCAGATACGTGTGTTCACGAAATAGGGGACAAACTTTAAGGGCTTATTCTACTTTTAAAAAAGTTCTTATGTTCGCAAAAGCATTCTAATTGTTGCTCCCAAGAAATGGTTTTTATTTAATATCTCAGGAACCCTTCAACATAAAGCAATACAATTTCGCGTACGATTTACAATTAGTATGGGCTACTATTTTACAATATTGGTCAAAATTAATTTTAACCATAAGCGTGCGAAACCGGAGAGGGGAATAAATTATTAATCATGTTTTTTATTCTTTTTACTTTTTTGGAAATTACCAAAATATGGTTTATTATCAAAAAGTGTATAAAAAGGTACTTTTATAAAATGTTGTAGGACCAATCATTTAAGAGATATTCCTTTAAATGAAACACTACATGGTGAAAAACTGAAATTAAGCAATGAAAGTTGTATACAATCAATACATCAATAATTATTAATGTACACTCATGAAATTTAAAACTTGGACACCACAATTTCTGTAAACAAAAGTTTGCACATTGTGAAGCGGGCTTAAGGGTATCATTTACAATTCTAACAGCAGGTAGTCTCAGCAGGGGTTATCTTATAGAAGGACTGTAGAATGAATCATTACACTAAGCACGTTTTAGAAAATAGGTAATTTACGTTGCTTACTTAATTTTTTCTTTAAAGAATATATTTGAAGGTATCGCTAATTAAACACCATAGCTCGATTAATTATCGAATCAAAATTTTGTTTAGGAAATGTTTACAAAATAAAATTAGAAATAATTTTGATTTAAAAACGTCTACAAGCAATAACTTTTAAATTAAATCAAAAACTAAACATGGTTATTTGGGTTGACTGATTATTACTTATTTTTAAATAAATCTAACCTACTAATTATTGTAAGTTATTAAAAAAATCATTAAACTCTCTATTCATAATATTTAGTCCTTACAAAATGTATATTTTATGACGTTTCATTTTTTCTGTAGTTAATATAAAAAGTGAAAATAAAAACTAAGGCAATTCTTATTGTCAACGTATATATTTAGTTTTTGACAAGAATTTATTACATAATTATAATTAAGATACCAAGTTATAGTTTAAAATTAAATGAAAACTTTTTTTTAAATAAAGGTATTACTATATAAATAAATATAAGAAATCAATAATGGGTGTGACCTCCATTATTATTGATACATTCTTGGAGGCGTCTGCTCATTGACGCTATCAAGGTATCAATATAATTAATATTAATCGTTTCCCATGCGGTATCAATGGCTGCAATTAGTGCATTACGGTTTACTGGTATAAAATTTCTAATTATAAATATTTACACTGCAATTGCGCTTTTCCTTAATAATTTCTTAGCAATAACATACACGTTTTTGGTTTTAAGTTGTCATAAATTTGATATGATATAAATTTGTGTTTCTAATATTACATCACAAACTAATCTTTATTCGCCAAAAAATTGTTGCTTAAGTTGTAAAGCTTCGTACACACCTGAACAACAAACCGAGCAACAAACATAACAACGAACCGAAAGTCAAACAGAACGACAAACGATCTTTTATGATTTCCACAATCCGAACAACAAACGGAACGTTTGTGCTGTTCCCATAATTATTTTCAGTAGTTTTCAGTTCATATATATTTATTATTGAGAAGAGAAAATTGCGGAAAACAAGAAGATAGTGCCAACCAAATTTTTACGCACAAAGAAGAGTAAAAAATTATAATTTACTTTGCTTTTTTTTATTTTGAAAATTTCCGCCCAAATGATGCTAATAGGGACATCATTTTTTCTTGCATTCTTAAACACTGATTAATTTAAAACATTTTTCTTCTGTCAACTCCATAATATTACCTAAAACACAACAAACCCACAAAAGGGAGGAAAAAAATAAATAATTTAATTCTCCCGCATAAGTTTGTTCGCCGTTTTGTTTAGATTCGTCCAAACCTGCAAACGCATTCGCGCGCATTTTCTTTGATGTCGGAGAAAAAACCGACAAGTTGCGGGAACGCCGCAAACCGTTCGTGGAACAATCAGGACTTGCGAATCTGTTCTAAAATTCGTACGTAGCACCGTCCAAATTAATGTTCCGATTGCCGTTCGGTTCGTTGTTCTGTTTGTTCCTCGGTTTGTTGTTCAGGTGTGTACGAAGCTTTACAATAAGCATATTAATATGAACTATATCTTATGAAAGGAGAGTTATGTAACTATAATTAACGACTTAACGTTACGTTAGTAGATTCCATTTACTATTTACACATATTTTCTTGGAACATTCGATAATTAACTATCGGGATATGATGACCCTATTCGCAGGTTGTGCGCAACTAGATACAAGCAAATAACTTGGAGCTGTTACCCTGGCCAGCAAAAAGCCCAGATTTTAACATTATCGAAAATGTTTGGGCTCGAATACTTGCTGTTATCCGAAGACAACAAGGGCCAAATTTTATACCAGTAAACCGTAATGCACTAATTGCAGCCATTGATACCGCATGGGAAACGATTAATATTAATTATATTGATACCTTGATAGCGTCAATGAGCAGACGCCTCCAAGAATGTATCAATAATAATGGAGGTCACACCCATTATTGATTTCTTATATTTATTTATATAGTAATACCTTTATTTAAAAAAAAGTTTTCATTTAATTTTAAACTATAACTTGGTATCTTAATTATAATTATGTAATAAATTCTTGTCAAAAACTAAATATATACGTTGACAATAAGAATTGCCTTAGTTTTTATTTTCACTTTTTATATTAACTACAGAAAAAAATGAAACGTCATAAAATATACATTTTGTAAGGACTAAATATTATGAATAGAGAGTTTAATGATTTTTTTAATAACTTACAATAATTAGTAGGTTAGATTTATTTAAAAATAAGTAATAATCAGTCAACCCAAATAACCATGTTTAGTTTTTGATTTAATTTAAAAGTTATTGCTTGTAGACGTTTTTAAATCAAAATTATTTCTAATTTTATTTTGTAAACATTTCCTAAACAAAATTTTGATTCGATAATTAATCGAGCTATGGTGTTTAATTAGCGATACCTTCAAATATATTCTTTAAAGAAAAAATTAAGTAAGCAACGTAAATTACCTATTTTCTAAAACGTGCTTAGTGTAATGATTCATTCTACAGTCCTTCTATAAGATAACCCCTGCTGAGACTACCTGCTGTTAGAATTGTAAATGATACCCTTAAGCCCTTCACAATGTGCAAACTTTTGTTTACAGAAATTGTGGTGTCCAAGTTTTAAATTTCATGAGTGTACCTATATAAAATAATAATTCTTGCAATTACCAATACTAATTATATAATTTATTAATTATAAAGACTATAGTTTCAGCTCTATAAGTTTTAGAGCCATCATTAGATTCTATACCAAATTCAGAAATTTTACAAGTTAGGATATTTTATGTTAATGTCATTACCTATTTATAATTAAACGTCATATTAATGTATCAATAGTATGCAATCTGATGATGACTCTAAAATTTATAGAGCTGAAGCTGTAGTCATCATAATTAATAAATTATATAATTTGTATTGGTAATTGCAAAAATTATTATTTTATATCTATAAAATAACCAATACATAGTATGGATCCAAACGTCATTTTAAATTATTAATGTGTTATGATGTCTGTCATCACTTTTGTTTTTACATAGACGTCATTTTTGACTATTTAGACTTTGTTTTTGTTTAAGACCGTTTATTAATTAAATAAGTTTTATTTTGTATGGAAGTGTCATTGCTAATTTCAGCTCCTCACCGTGCAGTGTTTCATTGAAAGCGGCATACCTCTTAAATGGTTGGTTCTACAACATTTTATGAAGAGTACCTTTTATGTAATTTTAGATAATAAATCATATTTTAACGTCAAATTGTCAAAAAAGTCAAAGCAAAAAAACATAATGAATTAATTTATCTCCCCCCACTGGTTTCGCACGCCTATGGCTGAGATTAGTTTTGACCAATACTGTGAAATAGTAGCCCTTATCAATAGTAAATTGTGCGCTTTATCTCGAAGAGTTTCTGAGATATTAAATAAAAAATCATTTCTTGGGGCAACATTGAAAGGACCGTAGCTTCTTTAGAAGGCTTTCGTGAACCCATATTTATATGAACTTTTTTTCATATTTTTGAAAGTAGAATCAGCCCTTAAAGTTTGTCTCCCTATTTCGTAAACACTTTGTATATTTTCGGTGCAAATTTAAATGGTATGAAGTATTTTATTGAGTAAATTTTTGGTTGTGTTGAATCCACCAGTATGTCACGTATAAAAATTGCAGATACACTCACAAACATGTCCTCATTAGAAGTTTGTTTGTCACGAATTTATTTATTCGAGTTTGCATGTGGCGAATAGTCCTCATCGGCAAACATTTTGGCGCACACAGCATACGTTTTTATTGATGTGGATCCGTCTTTAGATATAAATGTTTGAAGAACTTTTTACTATTTTAAATATTCATTTAAAACTATTAAACTTAATCTGGTAACAATCAAGCACGTATATCGGCATTGTCATCGCTGTGCTATATTTGTTTTCCAACGGCCGTCAGAAAGGTTATTAAAGTGACATTTTGTGGATTTGTTATTAGAGTTTGTTTAGGCTTTGAATTCTTTATAAACCTTTGCCCATAAATTACAGACACAAATTGTAGGAGACTGTTTGAATATCTGGCAACTCCCAAATAATCAAAATTTTGTTATTACTTACTCATTGGCTAGGGGAAATGGCATTATAATCTACATATTTAAATTTACTAATTTTTGTAACTTTAAATAATAATTTGAAAAACAATCTAAAAATTGCAAAAATGTTATTTATGTAATACAATCTCATCTATTGATTACAATAGTAAAAAAGTAATTTGGAAATCTAAGAAACATATGACCATTATAATTTATCTCAAATATTTGTTTATTACAATCACTAAAAGATCCAAGTAATTGATTATTTTCTTTGAAAATTTATTGTAATAAGTACATTAAAGAGTTGTTTAATCGATAAAATGATTTAGATAAAAAATCCATTAGTTACTGTCACGGTGTTTAATTATTACAATTAAAAGTTAATATTTCTTAATTACTTAAAACATACATTTAACCACTTAAGATGGAGAGCTTTTATTAACTTTCTAAGCAGTATACTTATTTCTATAGGGTGAATCACCGCCCAACGTGACGGAGGTTATAGTAGTTATTTGGAAAGCTTTCACAGTTTTGTGCGTCAGAAAAATCATATTAAAACTGTGTAAAAAATCAATAGGCCGAGAACCGTTTTTAGTGGATTGATTTTTGACACAATTTTGATATGATTTTTTCTGGTTTATAAAACTGTGTTAGCGTATCAAAATTGATTTTGAGCAATTTCAGATTTTTTAAATGAAAAATTGTTTCAACAATAATGCTATCTATTAGTAAATTTTGCGATAACGGTGCGATTTTCGAATTTTATGAAGAGTAATTTTTTGTGACCCATAAGTCAATTAATCCACATTTGATAAATAAACCTTCTTTTATCAATTGGCGTAAATATTTCAAATGCTTAATTATTACAAAACCTAAGTCAGTGGATTCATTTTAGTCAGAATTTTAATGTGACATTTTCTAGCTTATAAAACGGTGTAGACGTTCCAAAAATTTTGGAATATCGATTAGCGGTTTAAAATTTACCCAAATTTTTACTAAGATAAATTTTGTTAAATCGACTTATTTTGGTCTGAAAAATACACAGGAGAGTTTTTAAAAACCTTTTAGGGTCACCCTGAATACAGTATGATGGACAAATGTCTGAAATCAAGTGAATATCTCTGTAAGTGTTAATGATATCAGAATAAAATTTGGATTTCTTGGTACCGATTCTACACATGATTTTTTTACTTAATTAGTTCATTTCATGAAATTCAAACACTACTGACTTACTTTAAAATTGCGGTCACTGCTACAATAACTTTAATGGACTACTAGAGCAATTTTTTGTTAATGTCTTAATTGGCATTGGAATAAAAAATATCGCACCTTATACTTATATATTCTTTTACAGGGTGTTTTGTAACCGGAAGTTTACAGTTATTAAAAAAAATTAAAAACAAATACCCGATTTATTGTAATACCTACAATCTCAATTTCATTTTATAGAGATTTGCGGCCAGTTAGTATAATTTCCTACCACGCTAATTTATCATTCGGGAAACTCGTGTTTGATACCCGCAGAATCGTTTGGTACTCTGTAAGCTTTTCAGAGATTTTCTCAAGGTATTTGAAGTGTACACTTATTATTGGGTGAATGCTGTGGCAGTAACTTCCTCTCTTCCTCATCCACTCCTTAATTTATAATTCCTTTAACTACACTGCCGGTATATATACTTATTTTTTTCTGGCTGAAGTAGTATTCAAGTCCACCCCTCAAAAATAGGGTAGGTAAGCACTTATGAGAGGTTTTTTCTCTTCGAAGGTAAAAAACGCACATGTTTGATTTTGTTTGATAAAAATAATATACTCGCGATAGTGTCGTAGAATAACCAGAGATTACCTTAAACGAACTCAAACGTACCTTCCTAAGTCAAAGCAACTTTAATAACCAATGTGATGACCCTGACAACGACGTAACGATAGATTAGACATGGGATGGTGAGGTCCAAGAATCCATAAATTTACAAAGATAAACTTTCAGTAATTTAGATATTACAATAAATATGAACTGAATCTGAGCATAGCCAAATTCTTTTTTTTTAATTTTTAATTTGGGGCGTTGGACTGCTATCGCAGGCTCAATTGGTCCCATTCTTGGTCAATCTTGATTTTGGTAACACTATATAGTTTTCTTCTCCATTCAAGGCTTTGTAAAATGTTTACGACTTTTGCCGTTAGTTGTAAATGTAGTTGTTGTCTATTTTTCTGATTTTATTTTGGTTTTATATTTGTGATATTTATATATTATAATTTACTTAATTACTACATGTCCGCAGATTTTTTACATGCTTTTCTTGGCTTTACTCAACTACCTATTAGCTAATGTGTTTGAACACTTGAATATGTTAAACTTAAGTTTGCAATGGAACAATGTAGATATGTTTAAAGTGTAAGATAAGATTAGTGCTGTAGTGAAAAAGTCTCCTACTTCTTCAGAGAAGAGTATACCTGATCAGATAAACAGCAACGTAGCCGAGTATCTACGCAGCCTACCCACCACTTTTAGGAATATTTCCTGAACCTAATCCTGACAAAAATCAAGCCTTCTCGGAAGAACAACAAAATCAACTTGTGGATCTGCTTATCTTCGGTAGAATAATGGTTGGATTTTAGAACTCATCTTGACGAGAAGAGTAAAATGATGTCTCACTCGGCTAGGAAAACTTAATAGTTCAGTCGCTACAGCATTCTAAATTTTTGCTTAGATGTAAATATGAATTAGGAAAGTTTACTCTGTGTGACTGCTAGACTGGTGCGTAGGCAATTGAACTGTGAATCAAAAAGTTTTGGTTCAATCCTACTAAAGGCAGAAATTTTTCTCAGTAGTTTCTCTTAAGGGATTTAAAAGATGGAGTCTGTAAAGTTGAGTGTTGAGGAACAATCTGTTCTATATTCTAAGTATTAAGAGGTGCATAATAAGAATGAATGTAAGTATGTGGAATTATGTATTAACTATCAATACCATTGAAACAGTAAGAGAAGCGTGGTTAGCTTGGGGTTGTAGTACTACAAGATATCAAATGCAAATGTAAAAAGTTCAATAAAACCTAAAGCTTGGAAAACTAATACGTTTGGATTCTAATAAAATTATACATAACTGTTGTAAATTGCATTTTCTACAACTTTTAATCTTATTTTTTTTAACATATTGATTTAGTTGTGAATTTGTATGACGTATTATTTGTTTTTATGATAAAACGAATCATCAAGACTGAACAAATTCATAGTATATTCCTGATGTGAATTCTTTGTTGTTTAACGACCTGAATACATAATTAAACAGTATCTAGAAAGCTGTGTACTTGCAAGCACTTAAAATGCTCTATAAAGTGTTATGTATTTTTCGCTCAGTTGTTGCAGTCTGCCTAAAAAAATATTACATAAATTATTTGTAAATGCAACACGCTTATTCTTGATTAACAATTAAATTTTACCCGGCAGAATTAATTTAACAACTTATTAATCCTATTAATTGTTTTGTTTTTAAAAAGTTAAAATATTATCACTTGAACATGTTATTTGCAAAAGGACTATTAACTAATTTGTTAACGCAATTCCAATCCATTTGTACATTGTAAATTGTTGTTTATATACTGTTCATGATAGAAGAACTAATGTTACTTGTTTAAGTAACGTTTATACTTAAGCATAACATTTGAAAAGAACTTAAATTTATTTTTAATTAACAATGAAATTTTACTTGTACATTTTTGCGATTTAGATAATTTGAGGTTCGGTAGATGTTTAAATCTCAACAAATGTAACTCGACTTGGGATTAATTTTGAATTTAACTAATAAATTTTTCAACGATTAAAACGCGGTTGGACTATATTCAGAGCGGAAACGTTGAATTAAAAAAAAAAGAAACATTTTTGTTAATTATAAACAAGACTTTATTATATTACTTTTTATTAACTCGTTGAGAACGTTTAAAGTAGTATTGATCACACAAAATCTATAAGAATTACTAAAACTTAAAGGATCTAAGGTCTACTATACCGTGTGATTCAGCTAACCCGTTCATTAGAAGTTTATGGACATTCCGTTGAAATATTTGTTTAAAAATTTGGAATAGGGATTACTCTAAAAGTTCTATTTAATTAAAATATTTCAGTTCTTCTAGCACTTCCGGTTACACCGGAAGTGGCTACCAACTTTCTAATTTTAAATGAAATGATATATTTCTACGCTAAAATCTGAGTTACTTTTATGTAGCACAACTTATATGAAAAATCAATAGTGTTTGAGATATTCTCATTTTTTTGAGAAAAATTGGTTTTGTAGTATTGTTTTCAAACGCTTGTCAATGATTGAAAAAGAAAGTTATAGTAATAAAATTTGGGCTATACTTAGGAGGACTGTTAAGTTTTTAAATGATGTGTAATTTGACATCTCATTATTTACAGGGTGTTCAAAATGTTTGGCTAAATCTGACTAACTTCAACTGCCCAAAAGTCAATTTTTTTAAATAGAACACCCTGTATCTTGTTGTTTTTGTGATGGAGAATTAAATGGTCTTTCAATCTTCATAAGGGTTCCCTATACCTATCTGTTACCATTTTCCTGCTATCGATGTATTTACATTCGACACACAATATTTCTCTATTTTATTAAATAATTTCTGACTAGTGGCCTGTGGAAATTAAAACAATGTGCCTTATTTATCAAACTTGTAAACGTCGACGTGACACATTATACACGATATGGAAATCCACCAAGAATATTCGAATGAAGACATACTAAATTTATTTTTTATTCATGGAGAATGTTACAAGATTATTGAAAGAACTTGCCGTTTGCTTAACGAGAGATATCTACATTTATGGCCTCTAAATAAAATTACATTGCAAAAATAGAAGCAAATTAATTTAATTATTAATTTAGCAACTGTTCGATATGCCGTCCGTGGTTTTCTAAGCACAATAAAACTCTTCTGTTAACTTCAGCTATTGTGGATTTTTGAACCATTTGCACATCTACTTCAGCAAAGGCAGTTCGAACCCGATGTAATAAGTCATCTCTGTTATGGACTGGCCTTGAATAGACTTTAATCTTGACATACCCCCATAAAAAAAATCCAGGGGTGTTAGGTCAGGTGATCTGGGAGGCCATAGAGATGGACCATTGCGTCCAAACCAACGATCTTCGAACATATGGGATAATTCTTGATAAACCTCATGGGTTGAATGGGCTGGAGCACCATCCATTTGGTACCAACATGAATTTAAAAGATTTAGGGGTAAATTTTCCAAAAAATTTGAAACCACTCCTCTAAGCATTTCTAAATATTTGCGAGAATTTAAATTTTTGTCATACACTTCAAAACAAACACGATTATCCATAATTAAACAAAAAACATTAAAACTAAATGTGTCTTGAAAGTTACCTTCGCGCACCATCCGAGGATTTTGTTCTGCCCAATAATGCCAATTTTTCCTATTAATGATTTCTTCTCTACTAAATTTTGACTCATCGGTCCAAATAATTTTTTTAAATTTGGGTCTTCCTGCGTTTTCAATAAAATGCTTTCACAAAATGCTACACGACGTATTTCGTCACCTGGGCGGAAAGCTTGTAGTTTTATAATAGAAAAAGCATGAATTTTACGTTGTGCCAAAATTCTCTGTATCGACGAGTAGGACAGTCCCAAATCTTCAGACGCAGCTCTGATCGATACATGTGGATTTGTATTAAAATATGCCAATACATTTATTTCGTTGTCTTCATCACCGGTGACTACCTTGGGGTGTATTCTAGTACATTGAATTCTAAATTGTTTAAAATTTGCTTCTATTTTCTTAAACGTAGTTTTATTTAGAGGTCGCAAGTGTGGATATCTCTCGTTAAACAAACGGCAAGTTCTTTCAATAATTTTGTAACATTCTCCATGAATAAAAAATAAATTTAGTATGTCTTCATTCGAATATTCTTGGTGGATTTCCATATCGTGTATAATGTGTCACGTCGACGTTTACAAGTTTGATAAATAAGGCACATTGTTTTAATTTCCACAGGCCACTAGTCAGAAATTATTTAATAAAATAGAGAAATATTGTGTGTCGAATGTAAATACATCGATAGCAGGAAAATGGTAACAGATAGGTATAGAGAACCCTTATAAAGATTGAAAGACCACTTAATTCTCCATCACATAGAGCAACAAGATACAGGGTGTTCTATTTAAAAAAATGACTTTTGGGCAGTTGAAGTTAGTCAGATTTAGCCAAACATTTTGAACACCCTGTAAATAATGAGATGTCAAATTACACATCATTTAAAACTTAACAGTTCTTCTAAGTATAGCCCAAATTTTGTTACTATAACTTTCTTTTCAATCATTGACAAGCGTTTGAAAACAATACTACAAAATCAATTTTTCTCAAAAAAATGAGAATATCTCAAAAACTATTGATTTTCATATAGGTTGTGCTACATAAAAGTAACTCAAAATTTAGCGTAGAATCCAAATATACAAAAAAATATATCATTCCATTTAAAATAAGAAAGTTGGTAGCCACTTCCGGTGTAATCGGAAGTGCTAGAAGAGCTGAATTGTTTTAATTAAATAGAACTTTTTGAACAATTCCCTATTCCAAATTTTTAAACAAATATTTCAACGGGAAGTTCATAAATTTCTAATGAACGGGTTAGCTGAATCACCCTGTATATTATCGATAAGGCCGTTCTACAGTCCTACCAATCGGTATTAATAAAATCGGTAAAATGCTCAGAATTATTGCAAAATTTCTTAATTTACCGGATGCTAATAATTCCTTTGGGTACTGCTTTCGTAGACCATCTCAAACGCACTTGGCCAATAATGGTGGTGATTTAATAACCCTCAAACACCACAGTGGCTGGAAAATCTCCACTCTAGTTAAGGGCTATGTGGATGTTTAAAAAAAAAGAATTGTGTTGCGAGCACGCAGGTTTACGTCAGTTGAGGATTTAATTGCTTCATTTCGTTATTATGGCATATTTGGGTTGAGACAGCAAAGCGAAACTGAGTGTGAGTTGTAAGAAATGCCTGAAAAAGCCAGATAATTCTAGGCCAAGAACCGCATGCAAATCGCGGTTTGCCGACTGCTGCGGAGTAGGCCATTATTTACATTATAACATTTTACATTTATATTTAGATTGTCTTATTAAAGTTGATCATTACCATTTTTTTTAAGTACTGCCTGTGCTGTCTGTGTCTATTCTCTTCTGTTTCTTGCCACTTATTTCTAATTTTTAACTCTCATTTTTTCTAGATCTGACTCTACCTTACTTAACCATCTTTTTCTGAATCTACTTTTTCTTTTCTTTCCTATTGGTCTTTTATACAAGGCCATCTTTGGTAGCATTTGGCCATTTAGCCTTTCTAGGTGCTCCATCCATCCCATTCGTTGTGCCTTCATACTTGCTATAATGTCAGGTTACTCCTAAGTATACGAAATTTTCCCTTCTTTCAAATTTATATTCATTGCTGTTTATGTTCATAGCCAACCTTCTCTCTTTCTCTACCGATTTCTGCGTATGTCCCATTACCTTGTATTTTGTTTTGGCTTGTTTTTATTTCTAAACCATACTGTTTTGCTTCTTTGTGCTATTTTACAACTTTCATTCGTTTTTTTTCTTTTAGCTATGATTGTCAGATCGTCTGCAAACAATGGTATTCATTAAAGATTGTTTCATCCGTTTTTGTTCCGCTGTTTCTCATTATTGATTCTAGTGTCAAATTAAAAATTGAGGGAGTTTCCTTGCCTTAATTTTTTTCCTGTGTCGAAATGTAGCGATTCTTCCCCATTCTATTTTATTTTATTTTTTTGTATGTTTTATAATGTCATCCTCATTAGTTCGATCAGTTTTCTCGGCATTTCTAGATGATACATTCCATTATGTATATTTTTTCTAATGTTACCATCATAAGCCTGTTTAAAATCGATTGTTATTAATTAGATTTGGTAATTACGCTTGAGTTTCTTTCTAGCATTTTTTATTTTTAAACAAACTAAAATAAATATATAGCAGTGCTATATGACCTGCCGACAGCTCTTCTTAGTCGGAAGTGGTCGTGGGTTGATTGACAATCATTCGTAATAAAGGCCTCTATACTGCTCGAAAAATTTATAAAGCGCCACCTAGGATTACGTATAAGAAATATCCAGAGCCACTAGGAATTCGTAGACACAGAAACAAACCGTACATGAATAGAAATATGTATATTGTTATAGCGACTAGAGTTCAATTAACACATATAGACACACATAGACACACAAATAGATAATATCATTTAAACTAAATAGCAAAATATCGTTATCAGATAATAACAATTCACGATAGCGAGTTAAGGTGCGAGGCACAAACGCCCCCAAATAGGTTAGCGTATTTGACAGTTGTAGCACCGATGAACCCTGCAGGTGATACACGCGACAAATATTGTTCAAAATGTATCTAACAACAACTACGAAGGGTATCCGATTATTTAAATAGATTAAAAGCGCACAAAAATTGATCAGGTACTTGAAAGATCTTTCTAGCTCAAAAAACGTATTTATACCTACAGCGTCAAAAAAAGGTATGTTGTTAAACTCACGACCACGGTACGTATGCATAGGACGCGACAAAAGTTATGAATGACATGCATAAAAGAATTAACTTAGCTTTTATAACTAGGAAGTCTTCGGTGTTCGACATCCGCAGATGTGACAACTTCCATATCCAAATCTAATATTTTATTATCCAATAAAGAAAAAGGAAACACCAAAATGGACTCCGTTAATAACAGTTGCTGGACTGCTCATAAAAGACTAGATAAACGGATTATCTTGAGTAGTGGCCTTGACCTGAAGAAGGTAGGTTGAAATTCCAACGGTAGTGTGATACCAGATGCACTTCAATATTTTATAATTTTTGGATTATTATTTTTACCAGCATTACGATAATTAAATATCCATTGACTAATTAAAACGGAGTATGTCTGCAATGACCAGCAGAATAAGCCAAAGGTCAAAATCCACAAAAAGGAAACCAAACAAAAAAAATGTGCCTGCAATTAATAGAACCCGTAAGAGCAAATTTTTATTAAGACAAAGTAAAGTAAAAAAAGGTACTTACAACGGAACCGTAATCGAAGACTTATTCCCTACTTTGAATGGGATGATTTTACTTCAACCGATATTACAAGGCACATGTCTAATTGTTTAATTTTTAGACAGCATTTTCCATATACACTTTTTCGCGGCCGTCAGTAAAAAGGAAATGAACTTTGGCAAATGCATACAAATTATCGGAACTGGCGATTTCAAACAACTAAAATTCCCAGAAGACTGTTCAATATGAAGATGCATATTCAAACGCATTAGTGTAAACACGGCTGCCTATACTTTTGGGAGAAATTGATCAATAAATCAATTATTTGAGAAATGCTCTCGCCACAAACTAAATAATAATTCAATTAAAACCGACATAATAACTTAACGTTTTTGGAAAGAAATCGTAAGTTTTAAGTTCCACGTTAGGTGCCTTTGAATATGCTACCTACACATATAAATGTAAAACTAAACTTAAACAATTAAAAATTGCACTAAAAATTTTATTTTTATTGTAAATCAGGTAAAATAATTTTTTAATTTTTGTTAATTTTAAATAATTTTGATTTATCAACTGAAGTAATAAATAAAATTTGTTCAATATCTGCAATATTTTTGATTACTTAAAGATTTTTACTTTTTTGTGATTAAATTAGTTTTATATTGACAATTTCAGTTTAATCTGGTTTTTAATAGTTGTACATCAACGGTATTAAAACTTACTAAACATTTTATTTAGCTTCACAGGTTGAACACATTCAAAGATATTTAACAAATTAGCATAAAAACGGTTTCCTGCGGTTTCTTCAACTACTACTTGTATGTGAATACATTATTCATGCTTAAGGACTTCCTTGCTATTGAAAGACGTATCCGTAAATTTTCAATTTTAGGTTACTTTGCATAAGACAGATTTTTATTGGGACAAATGTATAAAACGTTTCAATATATTAAATTTCTTGCGAATTTGATTACATCTTTAAGTTTCAATCTTATTAAATGTATATAATTAAATTAATTTATTTTTTGCAATCACTCGTGTGATGTAGTAAAGTTTTGTAAGCGTTCTTCACCGTAAGAAACTACTTTTAAAGCTTTCTAGATAAGTTTTCTTAGATTAATATTAAGTCGAGCGTGATGCTCTGTTTCTGGTGCCAACTTACCCAGTTTAAGCAGATTAGAAAAGATGAAATTGAAATTAAACTTGATATAATCTTATAAAAAGCCTTATCACTAAAAAACATTTGATTTAAAATTTAAATTATAATACAAAATAAGAAAATTGCGATTTCTTACCACTTCTATTGCAAAAAAGTTAATATTTTGTAAAAAAAAAAACAGAAAGGAACTAAAGGCAATTGAGATATACGAGTAACATAATTTTATCTGAAAAAATCTCAATTTGATTTAGTTGTTTACAATGATTTAAAGAACAATTCGGTGTACAATGCATGAGGATTTCTTGTCTGATGGGTTTTTGGCTGTTGCCGCACTAGCCTTTGTGTGGTTGTAGACACAAGACGAACGTTTTCTGTTATTTCAAATTATTAAACGTTCCTGAAAGTGACAATTTAATTTTCACTGTTGTTAATTAAAAAAAAGAATAAAAACCTAATGATAAATCTAAGACTATTAAACGCACTTCTTAACTTTAACGTAGATTATTATTGCGGGTAATTCATTTTCTTATGCGTATTCTTCTTAATGAAGCTGTAAAAAAGTTCTCGATCTTAATAAAATGTTTGTAAATATTATACTTACAAGCAAAAGACACGGACACATTGTGCACGTTTTACAACAAAAGTAACTTTTTAATGTTACTTTATTATGGCAGAGTGTGAAAAGTGTATTATTAATTCGTATAATTATACACCGTAGAGTAGCTAAACATTTATATAAAACAAACCTTATTAGAAAGGTTTTCATAAAATTTTGACAAAAAGTTTTCTCACGCACAAGAGTTCCTTTATTAACTTTGTTTTATTGTACCCAAGAGAATTATTTGAACATATAACAGAAAGGTTGCTTCATTTCGTTCAAAATGCTATAAATATTAAAGGGTAGGTACGCCCGTATTTCTTTTTAATGAAAGAGATTCGCGCGTAAAAAGATAATGACGTAGTTCTAATTTATGTTAGTAGTCATAAATTTATTTACACACCGAGCATTAATTTTTTTTAGAGTTCAAATAAAACACATTTTGTTTACTTTTCAGATTCATATTTTGCTCAATTTGAATTTGAATACGAGCAAAGACATTTTAAGTTTGCATAACATCATTTTTTATTTTATATTTGATAACAATTCAAATGCCATACGTACATAAATTCAACTCTACAATAGAAAACATGTAGAATAGATGTGAGAGTTTGGGAGTGTTATATGCATAAAGCATAAAAAATACGATTCAAAATGTGCAAGAATAAAAAGAAAACGTTGATACACTATATATATGTTTTATATATCTTATTGCATTTTATAAAAGATTTGTGGCCGTATTACAAATGATATCAAATAAGTTGCTTTTAAGATCACCGTTTTAAATGTGTTTATCATATATTTTGTCATTTACCATTAGATAATTAACACATTTTTTTTCGATAGGTAACATTTTAATTTTTGTATTTCTACTTGTCTCCTGTTTGTTATCATGTCAGAGTGTAAGTTATAAGTTTTAAAAATAAAGCTATTTATGTAAGCAGTGACAAACGCTTATTTTTTTTTGTAACGGATGGATTTTTTTCAATTGGTTGAAAAAAGTAAGCTTTTACCGCTGCATATAATTAAATTATGCCTTTAATCTGTGTTAACTGATGTTACTATGGTTACCAGTTTGAAACTGTTCTACCTTGATTGTGAAATATTCCCCTTTGTATCATAAATTGAAAACTTAATATTTTTATCACTAGATAAACATCATTACTGCGTATGAATAAATTATCAAATGTACTAATATTTTACCAGGAACGTGTAAGGATATCTGGACCCCTTATTGAAGATGCGGATGTTCCAAAGTTTTGACAAAATATTAACCAGAAATTGTAAATTAAATTAATATTTAAGATGGGATAATATTTAGTTCCGTAGCTCTAACAATTGTCTAATTAAAAACCATGTGTGAATAAAAACCATTTCAAAACTAACTTTTGCCATTTTGGGGTTTTGGACGAAGATATAGACTGCACTAGAAATTGTAAGAATTGAGGTTTACACGGCCGGAGTCATTGTTAAATATAAAAAATGGTAACCGTAATCCAGTTTTTTGTATTTTTGAATTTACACGGTGGTCCAAAAAATAGGTGCAAAGTATACTACGCTACTAAGCACAAAAAGTTATGAAAATTTTTCTTATAAACTTTTGTTCAGTTGGGCTTACATAAGCAGGCCCTGTGAAGTTTCAATTTAAAATTGGTTTTTTTTATTAATTCAGAAATGAGTTAAAGAAAAAATCTGAATATTTATATGGTAAAATACGTTAAAAATATATATTAAGCAGTAGCTTAGATACCTGGGTAGCTAGCTCTGTGGATATTATTAAAAAAATTTAAATCTTAGAAATTTTGATCACCCTTGTACGAATTTTGGAAAAAGCACTTTATTACGGTCCAAAAAGTGTTTTTTTGTTAATGTAATATTTTTTGAGAAAAATCGTTTTCTTTTAATGTTTGTTTTTCGTTTGATTTAAAAGCAAAATACAAATTTTAAATAAATAGTAGGATAAACTAAACAACCGCAATTGTTTTTGTGACTGTAGTTGTATTTTTATTTCATTTTTATAACATAAATGTTGCTAAAAAGTTAAAGAGCTCAAAATCATGGCATGTGTGGAGTCGCAAGCGCAACATTTTGAGCATCTCTTGTAAGATGTAAATGTAATATTAATTGTTAAAGTATTTTTTTATTGTTGTTATTTATTTTTAAATAAATATCTAAAAAAATAAAATTTTGAGTTTTACACTTCTTTTCAATGACAACTTCACCATTATAATTTTTGATGCAAAAACAGGCATTAAAGAAAACGATTTATCTCAAAAAATATTATACTAACACAAAAATTGAAAAAACACTTTTTTGTTCGTAATAAATTGTTTATTCCAAAATTTGTACATTGTAATCAAAATTTCTAAGATTTACAATTTTTTTAAATAACAACCTCACAGGTACCCCAGTTTCTACATTACTGCCTAAGATCTTTGTTTTAAAGATTATTAAATTTTGTATCATATTAAAGTATTTTATCATATAAAATTTTAGATATTTTTCATTTCTGAGATAACAAACAGAAAAACACCAGAAACTGCATTAAAAAACTACTCGGTGCAGTTTTTGGCGTTTTTCTGTTTGTTAAATAGACGCTGCAGTTTAGTGTTCCATTCCTTTGTTCATTTCTAAGATAATTAAAAAAACCTCCTTGAGTAAGCCCTACTGAACATAAGTTTAGACGACAAATTTTCATAATTTTTTATGCTTCGTAGCGTAGTATAGTTTGTGCCCTAATTTTTGGACCACCCTTAAAGTAACAAATTACTTTTATTTTTTGTGTGTTAAAAATTTACCCTCACAGGGTGGTCCTATGTTAAGAAATCCTTATTTACGTATTTCCTTACCTGGGTTTGGATTAAACTTATATACTATTTTATATCAAGATACTGTGGGACTTTGGAGATTTGTTCTTTTTTCTTTTTGATTGTCAGTTTCAAATACATACCTATTAACTACTGAACCACACGACGGCTGCGGCAAAGACTTAAAGCTTGCCAAGTAAACTGCATTGCCAAAAATTTTTTTTTCTTGTACTCATTTAATTTGTATTTTCGTTGGCCACGTAGATTCTTAACAGTCATAAGATTTTTATAATCAAAGAAATTAGCCAGGCTACTCTGTACTCGTGGAACTGTCACACCCGCTTTCGGCCTGTGTGACAAACTTTACACTCATGAGAAATATGCCGTAGTGCAAACTTGGTATAGATTATACTATTATAGCATAGCCGGAAAATATCTACTTACTTCATCTGTTATTACACACTTTGAAAGCAGACTGTTCTTGTTAAATTCCACTCAGATACCCAAAAAGGAACAAAATCTCAAATTTGTAAAAAAAAAATTCTCACCACGATATATAATATACTAATATTAAAGTGCATATAAAAAGCTACAGTTATTTGTGAAATCTATCATTTTAATCCCACCTTTTTTAAAAACTGAATATTTAGAGAAACTTGAATGGATGCGAATTTGTCGTAAGAGAAGAACATTTTTAACAGAATTAATAACTGACTTTTAAATTTTTATTTTTTTTTGGTTTGTTTGTAAATTGAATCAATAGTTGAATATTATTTTTTTTGTTGTTAGATGACGAGTTTCTCAAATGGTATTTTGGGTAGGTATTGAATGGGATTTGGGTGACCGGTATTTTATAATGATTGTGTTGCTTGTATCGTCTGTTGAGGATGCTAGTTCTTGTGAGTTAATTTTATTTTTACGACAATTTTTTGATAATAACACAGGAGACCACATCTATTTTCAGAGTTCAATTTTATTCTGGTTAGTTGATGCGAGTACAGTCTGGGAAGTGTAAACCCTTTCTTCTGAAATGGCGTGATTTTAAGTAACCTAGGTACGGCAGAACATTATCAATGTTAGTGACGCTAGTTTTCTTAATTATAACGGTATTATTCAATTTTTTTTATATGGATACATTGTATTCTATTTTTTTGTATGAAAACGGAACCTGACTTTGTAATGAGTTTTGTGTTGTTTGTCAACACGCTTAATGTCCACGAAGGACGAGATAAAAACTTTTGCATTTATTTCATTGCTTGCCAGAAATTACTATAAGTCGCAAAAAACTGTTTTTACTTATTAAACAAGTAGTTCTTGTTTAAACAAAAAATGAACAAACTTGGCTATGTATATTCATTATTGTAATGTATCATATTGCGTTGATTGTATTGTAGATTATAATTTTAAATTAAATAAAGTTTTATTATTATTATTATTAATATGAGACTTTAGTTTTTATTATTAATACAATAAACTGATTTGTTTTATATAATAACAAATTTATGGCTAAACGCCCAACTTTGGCTGTTTACAATACAGTTTTTCGGCCATAATGTGCCGTTTCATAGTCATTTTTGTTAGTTTATGGACGGCTGCTAATGCCAAATGTGAATCTCAGAATGTGTGAATTTTACGTAGAAACTGTCAATTTATAAACACAAGCAAAGACGACTAGATATACGTCGGTATCACAAATTCTTTCTGCAGTTCATATATGCTTGAGAAAAATCATACAGTTGACATAAAATCTTGTATGCAACTCGTCCATAACCTCGTTTTACTCAGGAGAGAAAACGTAGATTGTGGACATATTACATAAATAAGTATTATTAATAAAAAATAAATATCGAAACAATTATGTTGCGTGTGTTTAAACTAAATATCTATTATTATTTAAGTTTGTATACAATTTTTATTACAAATCTTAGAAAATCAACCTTTTATGTGCTGGATGATGTCACCTGTATTATCACATTCTGTCTATGACCTTGGCCGATGTGTGTAACTTATTATATCTTGATGATAAAGACAGTTTTTTTGTTTTTTGAATTATTGTTCTTGGTCACTTTATTTATAATTATTTACTTTTATTTGGCTACAACGATTGCTCCATCGACGTGACTATTTTCAAATTTAATACAGTTCACTCAACATAATTATATAGTTATAACTTTTTATTTAACTTATAATATAATAGTCGGCCATGTTTTTATATGACCATCCAAGAATAAAACTCGACCATCTCTAACGACTGATCGTTTACATCTACCGTTTACCTTTCTAGATTTCCACTTTCACTCAATGTTTCACCTTTTAACCTTTCAACTACAATTGGGCTCCCCCAAAAATCAAATATAGTGGTAAACAAATCCTCGGAAATTTTTAACAATGACGAATTAACTTTGTTGAATAAAGACTTGAAATATAACCTCAAATTTAACAAAGCGCCTATAGATAAGATTATTGTAGGAATTAAAAGTTTGATCAAACTTTTAGATGATAAGTCTAAAAAATTCATTAGGTGTGCCTGTAAAATTCAAAATTCAGATAATATTCAGCAGTTACCAATTTTTAAATTTAACGCGAGAGAAATAATTATCGTTAAAAATCTTAAAGAAAAAAGTTATTGTTATCTTAAAGCAGATAAAGGCAATAAAGTAATTATTTTGGACAAAGAGGATTATTTTGAGTCAGTTCAGGTGATGCTTAATGAAGGCCCCTATTCATTAATATCTAAAAATCCTCTTTCCAAAATAATTGCTGATACCCGTAGAGTCTTACTACAATGTGGAAATATTATACCAAAGCAACTTAGGTTTAGACTAACGGTATCTAACCCAGTTCTTCCTAGAATGTATTGTTTACCTAAGATACATAAACCCGGAATAGCAATGCGTCCCATTGTTTCAGGTATTAACGCTCCTACTTATCTGATATCTAAATGGTTGTCAAATAAATTCAACAATTTTGAATATCAACAATCAAATTTCAGTGTTTAAAATTCATACGACTTTATTGAAAAAATTAAAAACATTGAGCTGACTGAGAACGAAGTTTTAGTTTTATTCGATGTCTGTTCATTGTATCCAAGCGTTCCGATAGATATCACTTTAGATTATTTGAAAGATATGTTACACCAAAACCATTTAGACAATTCAAGAGTAGATAATTTTATTAAATTAGCAAGATTATGTATGAGTCAAACCTACTTTCAAATTAACAATAATATTTATCAACAAAATTATGGTACAACAATGGGTAACAGCTTATCTCCGTTTATGGCTAACCTGTTCATGAGTAAATTTGAAACTGATTTAAAAAATAATTTAGAATATTTTCCTAGAATTTGGTGTAGATATGTAGATGATGTTTTTGCAGTCATCGACACTAAAGTTTACAGCTCTCAGTAATTTGTAGAAATTTTAAATTCAAAATTTGAGACGACCAAGTTTACCTATGAAACAGAAACAAACCTTAAGTTACGTTTCTTAGACACTTTAGTGACAAGAAATGGCAACAAAATAGATATAGATATTTATCGTAAAGACACTAACACTATGAGGTTTATAACAAATGATTCCAACCATAGTATGCAACCATTGCCCAAACATTGTCAAAACAAAACTTTGATACAGAACTGCGAAATATTAAGCAGATTGCATCATACAATGGTTTTCAAGAATCAATTGTCACAAACATAATTAGAAAACATACACATAAGTTAAACATTAGAAACATTACAACGTTAGAAACTAGTAATAGCAAAATAGATTAGAAATATGTCAAATTACCAAATTATCCCACATACACAAAAGGTCTTCAAAAAACATTTTCAAAATTTGATTATAAAACAGTAACCTCTATTAGTAACAATTTCCAAAATCTTTTAGGCAATCCGAAAGACCTAATAGAAATGTGTGATAAATCGGGAATATATAAAATTAATTGTAAAGACTGTAACCAAGTATATATAGGGCAAACCAAGAGACCTATTAAAACTCGGTTTAAAGAGCACGTAGCTCATGTCAAATATCATCGCACAGATAGGTCCAGTGTTGCCATGCATATGCTTGAAAATGGCCATAGAGTAGGCGACATTGAATTAATTAAGAGGGTAGATAATAAAAATGAACTTGATTCTTATGAAAGTTTAGAAATTTTAAAAAAGGAATTTGCTTATGAATTATGATAATAACGGTCCATTAGGATTTTCGGAATGATTTAAGCTTGTCTAAGAATCAATTAAGTTTAACGATGCGTGATAAGCAGATAGTATATATAAGCTTCCTGTTGTTTTTAATTTTAGTATTGGTATCGCTAATGATGACAACTTAGCTGTTGAAACACATGTCCGAGTAAAGTTTTTGGTGCAGTTTTTGGAGTTTTTCTGTTGGTTAAATAGACGCTGCAGTTGGTGTTCCTTTTCTTTGGTTTATTTTAAACTTTCAACGCCCTGTATCTCAACAACTAAGCCGTTTAGGGGTTCATGTTCCTATATCAAAATTCACAAATTTACGAGACCTCTCTGGGGTAGAGCGTTGTCGGTAGATTATAGCAACACGATGTAGAGTCTGCAATTTGAGTTTAATTTGTTTTTATTTAAAAATTTTAAACCACCGCAATATATACCTACTATTAAATTTTTCATTAAAAAAAAAATTTTTTTAGTGAAATTATGTTTTACGATTGTGGAAAAAATTATGTTAAAACTCTACATTAATTAGAATAACTATTTTAAAATTATAAAACTTCACATCAATTAGACTTCATTTTTCTATAAAACCGTTTTGGTGTGTTGTTAATAAGATAATATTCTTTTCTGCACGTCACAGATAATCACGCGATAGTGGGTTGTATAAGAAAAAACAAAGTATATTTTTTTTACTGCCGCAAGTAAAACTTTAAATCACGTGTTTTCCAGTTAGATAGTTTTTGTTTTACAATTTTAGATTCACAATTAAGAAATATTTCACTGTTTGATTTTAAAATCAAATTGTATTTTAATTTAACGTTTGTTTTCTCATTCACCTGCCGGATTCTAATGTGCCGAAAGATTTTAATTTGCCACCGCAGTTCAAATATCCGTGATAGATGTTTTCTTACTTGTTCGCAAAATGTGAATCATTTGGGCTGATAACTACTACACCGCGAATACTATTGTTAAAATGGAAAAAGGGTTATTTGAAGGTGCTACTAATTCAAATAGTTAAGTTTTTTTTAATTTGTTTATTTGGTATTTAATTATCATAAGTTAAAAATATTTAAAAAAATTTATTAAAAATAAATTTAAATGCAAAATTAAGTGTAAGAATTGTTTTTTTTGCGATTATGTTAGCTAAACTACTTATGCTTACTTCTTCGATAATTATGTACAATTTCGAAATCAAATTTCCTTACAACATCTTAAGTATTTCAACTTCTAAATTATTACTGTAATAACTTTATGCGGCTGAGTGATACCTGATATGTGTTGTTGTTTATGCTTGAGTATAACAAAATCTTTAATTATATGTCCTTGTTTTTTTTTATGCAAGTTTTTATCAAATTATTCAAACTTGTCATGAGAAATTAAATAAATTAAATCGCGATTTAATAATTATTTTTGTTTTAATTGACCTAAGACTCTATCTGTTGAACCACGACGCTTTTTCGGGTAATTGTGCTGCTGCGTGAAGATTAATTACAGAAAGTAGGTTTTTTTAAAGTTGAAAAAAGGGGTAAATTAATATAACATAATAAATTATAAAATTGATTTGGCTGATTTAGAACATTTTTATTGCTCCAATTTTATTTGACGGCGGTTGCATATTTAATATTGTTCTCACCAAATTTATCAACTTTAATATTTTTTTTACCAAAAAGTTCCAAAAACTCTTATTGATCAAGACGCTGAAAATAATGACGTTAATTTATAAAGTTTCCTTTAGTTGTATTTATTAAGTTTTATTTGTTAGTATAACTTTTAACATTAATTGAATTTAATTGTTGTTGATAAAGTAATTTACATTTATAAGAGAAAAAATGCATATACACTGTAAACGAAATTTAATTTCACCGAAAACACTTAAACGTGTCGGGTGGTTACAAATGTATTAATGGTCAAACAAGTTTCTAACTTTTAGAACATTGTCCTCTTCCGAAATTTAATTACCGTCGAATGTATTTGTTGAATACTGACAATAACCTACGTTGATATTTTATTTTAAAATTTTATATTTACTGAAATTACGCAATAATTTTTTTCTAAGTACTTAGGTAAAAGGAAAATAATGAATGAGTTTAATTCGTAGCATATTAACCGAGTACTAATTACAGGTAGACGTAATTACCTTAATGACAAATAATTGGCAGTTATTCGGCACCGCATTTAATTATTAAATAATTTTTGGATTGATAATAAACGAAGCAAATTTTACTTTGGAATGTTCGCAACTTTCATTAAAAAAGTTTCCTAATTTAAATGGGCATTTGTTAATTAGAAGAGGACAATTAAATTTAATTATCGAAAAAGTAATCAGTATTTGACCATATATTTTTAAATAATTATTTATAAAATTTACTTTTATTTAAAAACAAAAATAATTAAATTTTTATATGGAAATGAGTTATTATATTAAGGTAGATGGTGTTTATTGTTTCCAACTATTTCTAACAGCAGCTACAACTTCAAACTATGTTTCCATTTTCAAATTGTTTCTGTTCGCGCAACTTAACTATATCTGGAGACTTGCAAAACTACCTCACCAACTTTCTTAAAGCAACTGCTTTTAACACAAATTTTGTTAATTTAAAAGTTTTAACACTATCTAAACTGTTTGCTAGTTAATCTATTTTGCCCGACAAACTATTCAGTAAGTTATATATATAAAAAAAACAACAATGAGGCGACATTCACTCTATTTTTACTTTTTTTTCTACTATATAATAATAGCTATATTAAAACATAAAACGATGTTGTTTAATTTGTTAACGTAACATTTGCTTAAAAAGATGTAAGTTAAAATTTTTGTATAAAGATTGTTTAGTTTGTTTTAACAATGTGTGATTTATATTTTATTGTTCATAATGAAAAATCGCAATTAAGTAGAACTAGTTTTATCATTTGAATTTGTCAAAAAATTATTTATTTTGATTGATTGATTGAAATTATTTTGTTATTTTAAACTCGAAATTCAAAAATCATTTAAATGTCGAAAAGTAATAGACCATGTAGAATTTTTTAAAATATAATTTTAACAAAAAAATGTTGGTCATTGAAAACTTAATACCGATGTTTGGCTAAAATGCAGTGAAAAATTATGTATTAGTATTAGTTCATTTATGGGTTGAGAAGTTCAAATTTGCAATCGATTTTTAAAATTGTCTGGGTTGTGAGCTTGTCTTTTTTAGAAAACATATTTTGAGAAAAACTCGTTTATACTACGTAAATTAATAAATAAATATTTGTTCTTTAAACGTCAGTAAACTTACATTATCATGTACGATTTTGTACACAATCGGTTGCTATTAGCAGCGAAACTAAAAGTACCTTCGCTGCCGCTCTAAGCGGACGTAAAAGTAAGTTGTTAAGCAATAAATAATGGACTGCCGCTCTGAGTGGACGTAAAACCATGTACTTTATAATACATTTATTTAAGAATGATTAATATTCAACAAAAATATATTTGTAGCAACTTTTCTTTCTATTATACATAAACTACGTTTGAAGAAAAAATATTTTGCAAACTTACTAATTCGTCATACCGCGATAAGAAAATTGTTATACAATAACATACAAACACAAATTAACTTTTTTTAACGAAAAAAAAAGCCTTTTTAAAAAATATGCAAATTGGAGGTACTCTTGTACATTTTACGGAATTCTGTTTAGCATTTGAAAAATTGCTTTTTTGTATTTCCAATTTGTTTTGAGATTCGTTAAAATAAAAAGAGATGGCAGTTTTTTCTGTTTGAATGTGGTTCCATCGATAATCGACATTAGCTTGTAATTGAAATAGTAAATCAGATCTAATTAGACCTACATATTCGTTATGGAAGTTGAATAGGTAAACTAGATAATTTCCTTCTTTTTTAAAAAGACTCGGCACGGGGATTTCAGCTACGTATTGGCAACTTATTTTACCATGCGAGGTTATAATTTCAAAATTGTGTTTATAAATGGATTCTGAAAAGTTTTTTTCTACGAATTCAGGACAAAAAATTGTTTTTGAACTTCCTGTATCTATTAAAATTTTTTCGTTAGTTTGGGGTATAATAATGAAGGGCAGTGAAGATTTGGGGTTAATTGAAAAAGTTTCTAGTTGTTCTCCGAGGCTGGTATACGAAAAATTATACCATCTGTTTGTTCAGAATTATATTCTTCAGAACTGTCATTATAAATGTTTTCGTCGCCATATTCTGTTTCTCGTTGATTATATTCAATGTCGTAATTTAAATTTTAGGAATTTTTGGTACTAAAGTCAACATGATTTAATTTTTCTGAAACGTAATTTCTAGGCTGAAAGCTTGGTTGAATGTAATTAGTGCGATAATATGGGTTAAGATTTTGATTAAACGGTTTTGGATGTGGGTTACTACGTTGGCCTTGGTGTGAAGCTGGCCTCTTTTTTATAGTACTCGTACCCATGGGCTCTGGTCGATTTGAAGGTCGAAAATTTTACTTAGGAGCAAAAGCGTTTGAATTAAATATTCCTGATCTATGTTGGTTTTCTTGAAATCTCCGAGGGGGTGTGTTAGTGTTTAATTGATGAAATGGTTTAAAATTAGACGTAATTAATGGTAATTGATTTTCTACCGCTTGTTGGTTAGCTGGAAAATAAGATCTTTGTTGAAAATATTGGACATGGGACTTATAATTTTGTCCTTGTTGAAAATTTTTATTTTGTCTGAATTGATTATTAATGAAATGGTTTCGTTGTGGTTGACTACGATTCGTATCTTGAAAATATCGAATGTCTCATTCGTCTTTTACATAAGTTAATGCAAGTTCAAGGTTTCCTGGAGCCCTGCTTCTGAGAAAGCTTCCCAGTGGTTCAAAAAGTCCACCTAAATATGTCTTAAGGGCTAGTGATTTTGAATCAAGTATTTTATAATCTTTGATTGCTTGCAGTTCTGTGCTTAAAGAAATTTTGGAATGCAGTATAGCTAAAAGTGATCGAATTCTATTATAGAAATCAACGGGAGATTCTTTTGGAAATTGTCTCATTCTAGTAAGGTCAATTCTAATGTTTAGTTCAGATCTTTGGTCTCCGAAATTACTAATTAAAGTTTCTTTTAAATTAGTCCACGAATCAAATGAGTGTTCTGTGACAACCTCTAAAGCTGCACCTTTTAGTCTGTTGCGAGCTGATGATAATAATAATTTATTAATGTATGCGTTAGGATTGTTCGTTTGCCAAAATGATCTATACTGTCTTCAGTAGCTCTAATGTATTCAGAAAGTTCTGAAGGATCGCCATAATACGTAGGAATCTCGTTTAACAAACTAACATGAAATCCTAAAGGGTATCCAGTTGAAGACTGTGGTTGTTGAATTTGTGTCTGAGCGTTTTGAGTTGAATTTGATTCCATCATTTTAAATTTTAAAATAAGTTTAGACGGTTTCAGTATTGCTTTTTGGTTGCTTGAGTTTTTTATACTTGATTATTTAACTCGTTATTAATCATAAGAGTTGATATATGAACAAAATGCGTTTGTCCCTAACTAGTACAATTCGAACTTAAAAAGTAACGCACTGTTTTTTTTTATTTAGTGAAAAAGAAAAGAAAATGTGGGGATTACTTTTAATTTCATTCGTAAAATTTTTATATGTGTTTTAACAATTAAATTATTATTATTATTATTTTTTAAGAGTTGCAATGGCAAATGGCTAACAATTATGCTACCTATTCGTCCTGACGAACTAGGAAATACATAAATTATTATACCAGTTGCTTGCTTAAAATTAAATTATTATTTGAACAAATGCTCTCAAAATCGAGCTGTACTTAAAATTACAGAGTTTTTTCAATACATTTGTGAAAATTGTCTCAACCCTCCCTTACTTGGGAGAGTTGATACAGGTGATAGGGAGGATTGAGACGATGTAAGTTTTGAGAAATATTTATTAATGATTAAGAAAAAACGAAAATAAATGTTGAAAATAATGAAAATCAATGAAGATTTTTATAATAGCGGAAGTCTACACCAAATGTTAGTGATGATTTTACTCTTTCTGTTCCACCGACATTTTTGGGAAGAGGTAATTTCAAAATGATATCTTGTTCTTCGACTGAAGATATATCGTCCATTGGTGGATAGATGAATTTCCAGGTAGTTCCTTGACGACGTAAAATTTTATTTCGTATTCATCACCTTGTTTTGTTAAAACACACCCCACGTAGTGAATAAGTGAAGACTTTGTGGCAAATTTGACTATAACAAAGTCTCCTACTTGGAGTGTCTTGACATCCTCAAGAGCTTTAATTTGGAGCATTTCTGCTTCATAGTTCTCAAAATCTGATACATCTTCGCTGCTTCCACCTGATTGAGTTAATTCCTCTTCATCACTTGAAGAAGACTGAGGTGGAGTAGCAGATTTCTGTACAGATCTATTCTTTCGTGAAAAAAGGTGGCCTTCTTTCAGAGAAACTTTTCTAATCTTTCGAGCCCTTGCTTCAGCCTCTATAGCTTCCTTTTCAGGCGTGTCGGTAAGAATTCTGGAAGAACCACGTTTTCGTCTTATTAATTGTTTTCGTGGACCTGCCTTTGGGAATGGTCGTAAAATTTCAGGACTAACAAGACTATTCTTAGTGATGACATTTTTTTTCTTGCTCTTGAGCTTTTGACGTTGAGGCTCTTCTCTCTGGAATATTCTCTTGCATTGAAATTTTCTCTGGTTTGTCGATTGGTGGTGCTTCATTCTCTTGAATGGAACTGGTAGTTTCCAGTGGTCGATCAGTCACCATACTAGACATGAAATCAATATCCCTGAATACTTCACGATTCAAAGGACAAATTCCGGTTGATGTAAAACCAGAGATAATATTTTTGGGAGTGAATGCTAATTCAAACGCTCGACTAGCTAATGAAGCAATATTATAGAGGGACAAAGTTTGACCTGGACTTGAAACCATCCATGATGCACACTGAGAATTATAAAAATTCTTAAACGGAAAATAGAGCGACACATCCAAGGGCTGCATTTTATGGCTGCAGTGTGGTAGAAATGTTAACATCACAATCCCATTTTCCTTTGATTTTGTCAGAGAATCTACGAAAATATGACTCTCGTGGTTATCCATTAATAGAAGAATTTTGTTTTCTACGGAGCAACCACTATGCTTTATTAAATGATCCAAAAATGCAATAAAATTTTCTGACGACATCCATCCACTGGGGTGAGCAGCACCAGCACTTCCTGGAAAAGCACCACTCAACATGTAGTCCTTGAAATTTACTCGTGGAAAGACGAAAAACGGAGGGATGAATCTTCCTCCAGCACTAATGCCACAACAAGCAGTTACTAATGTGCCGCGTTCAGCAGACGTGACGTTTCCAACCTGTTTAACGCCTTTAACTGCCAGCACTTTAGGTGGTTTGTGTACGGTTGTAAGCCCAGTCTCATCAATATTCCATATCTGATGAGGTTCAAACTTTTCGCGTTTGAGAACCGTTTCCAAATTGTTGAAAAACATGTTAACATTTGTGCGGTTGAAACTTGTACACCGTGACAAACTGGTAGACTCTGGAGTCCTCAGCGATAACTCTGGATGACGATGTCTGAAACCGCGATACCAATCATAGCCAGCAATGGATTTTTCATCCCATTTTATAGGATATTTTTATGATTGGCCTTAGCAAATTGGAAGGCCAGTTGACGTGCACATGTGACTGTTAAACCATGATGCATCTGCGAAGCACGGACTAGGTAATCTAATAGGAGAGCTTCTTCTTCATGGGTGAAAACTAATGCAGTTTTAAAATCCGGTGAATAAGAAATATTACTATCAGGTATGCTGGAGTTTCTCTTTTTACATATCTATTGAGCGTCTGCTTGTCTATATCATATTTTCTTGCAGTTGCACGTAATTTGCTCCCCAAGAACTTCATCCACCGCTGTTCTTATAACGTCTGGTGGAGGAATTACTCGTTTAGTCTTTTGACCCAGAAATGAGGCATATTGATTCTGAAACAATATTATAAAATTGTGTTGAATCACTTTGAAATAACAACTTTTAAGTTTATAAAATAATGTTTAATCAGTGGAAATATGAAATAGAGAGGGTTGAGACGTCTCATGGCTCCCCAAAACAACTGTCTCATGTCTCCCTATGTAGCGTTTTACAGAATAATGTAACATAAAATCATTGTTAAACCTCTAATCTACTTGAAAGTTATATAAAAGATTGAGAACATACCTGTGGTTGTTCTATCTGAAGAATCGCTTTGAAATTCCACTTCAATTTGCTACAAACTACCACAATATTGAAGAATATAATTTTAGTTTTAGTGGCAATTTACCACATGCACCAACAACAACGTTTTACAAACGACTGATGCCGTTACGCAGGTAACGTGATGGGGTATTCAACCTAAACTATGAACTACTAACCACCAGATGACTCTACTTGACCGATTTTAGTAAATAAATGCAGTGTCTCATTCCTCCCCTGTCTCAAGCCTCCCGGGTCTCCCCTATACTCATCTTACGTCTAGGATACTTAACCTGATAAGAATACAAAGTAACAACTAAATACTAATATAATCTAATGTTCTAAGTAGGTACGTTAACTCACATATACATTGACATAATCTTAAACAAATATTATTATTGACAGTGTTTACTTGGCTACTTCGTTACTGTGGAAACAACTCATACCTATAAACTGTTCTAAATGTGTACAAAACTGGGTGTTTTTGCAGTAATTTAACGACATTTGAAGAACAAATAGCATATTCAAACACAATATAACAACATATTATGTTGGATAAATCAAACAGAAAAAATTGATGGAATAATAATGAGTATTCAAAAAGTATTTTGACAAACAATACCTCAAAATTCTTAGAAAATTCCCACTTAGAGCGTAGGCTATGTTTGAAGTCGGTCCCACCGGGGGTACCGGCCCCACCAGATGGGGCCGTCACAAATTTTAAGCAAAGATAGGCATGCAATATATCGTTCGAAAGGGTACGACAAATGGAGTCTATCCATGTATGACATGACCACACAGGCTTGAATGCTATTTTTCAATTTTTTTTAAATTTAAGCGTTCTAGAGCCCATTTTTAGAAAATGGGCATCTGACTAGTGTTTAATAATTTTCCAGTAAAGGATATATTCGACAATCCGCATTTGTACAATAGTAAACTCACACTCGAGTTCTCTCATTCGTGTAGAATCCCAAAAGGACCAAACAGGTGTCGAGTGATTCCAGTTGTTTGTTTGCTATTGTACAATCTCTTGCGAACTTACAGCAGGCGATTTGAGATTTTTATTTTTGCTAACACTTAGTTGGCTATAATTATCGCAGCATCGACTTATATAGCTTTTACAAATCTGTCGACAAAGTTGCTTAATGCGAACGCATTTACGTAAGGATCGTTAACACGAGTTGACACTAGGTGTCGCAAAACTTATTAAACATCTATAATAATTTTATCAATAAAAAAACGCCAATCGGAATCGAACCCGGGTTTATTGGCGTAAATCATTATAAAAAATTTACTGTTTTCTTTATTAAAATACGTTTCAACACTTACATACCACATAAATTTGTTCTCATTTACCTATCTAATTAAATACGACGTTTAAATTGTTTAAAAAAATATTGTATCAATTTTGAATTTAAGAAAACGCCTATGTCAACTTTCCCGTGGGACATACGCTATACCTTGCTAAGCTGTCGTGACCGGAACTATACCGCCTCAAAGTGAACTACAGTAAAACCCTCTAAATAGCGGTCACTAAAATTCACTGCAAAACTGACCGGTATATGGAGGTGGCCGTTATTGGAAGGAAAAAAAATTATTTCTATGCGTTGTTTATTAAAATCTTTTAAGTATGGAATATAATACAGTTCGTTATAGGGAACTATACATCTGAATTAAAAAATAACTATAAATGTGCTGAAGCAATACTAAATAATTAGACGAAATAATAATGGAAGAGTTATACATAATACATACATTTACATACGTACCTATTTTGTAATTGCTCGTTATACCTATTACAATAATTAATTACAAACATATACATACCGTTAAATTACATTTTTGAAAAATATTTTTGTATTGAGGTTTGTTTTACATTTTAAGTGTAGTTTGTAAAACAGAAGATTCACATTTTGATAAAATTGGAAGTACTTCTACCGCTAGCTCAGTCTTATCATTAGAAAATAGAAAACCTTGGACATCTCTTAGTTTTTCACACACTTCACCCATATCTTTAATGTTTGATGTAAAAAACTTCGGATTCTTCTGCACCACTTTCATTGTTCGAATCACAGCCTTCACTATTGTCTAATTTACTGATTATATCTTGAATACTTAAATTGGGGCTTTCGGTCAAAATATCACAATCAATAGATGCATAGTTTTCAAGGCTTACACGTTGATTGCCTCCTAGTAATACAGGAAAAAGCTGAACTAGTGGAATTTCGTCTTTTTCGTCAAAATCTTCTTGCAGGACCTTTTCCGAGAATCCTGATTTTGCAAAACATTTAGCAATTGTAATAGGCGAAACGTTTCTCCAGGCTACTGATATCCAAACTAAAGTGCTGGTTAAATTGATACTTTTTTCCGCATCTTCAAAAGGATGTTTGGTATTTGTGAATGTTAGCAGCCTTTTGATTAAAAACTTCCTGTAGGCCATTTTAAAGTTTTGGATAATTTCTAGAGCCAGTGGCTGACAATGGGATGTAGTGTTTGGGGGTAGAAAAACAATGTTCACATTCTTAAGAGTCACTTTGAGATGAGACGTGGCTTTATCCAGAAATAATACAACTTTTCTATTTTCCTTTTTAATTTTTTCATTAATTTTTTTTAGCCAAGAAGTCATAATCTCTACCGTCATCCAAGTTTTTTTATTAGATACACATTCTAAGGGCAATTTGTTGATATGAAAGCCTTTAAAGATTTAGAGCATCTTGGCTGTTTACTTTTTCTAATGATTAACGGATTTTCCTTATCACCTTCCATATTTGTACAAAATAAAATTGTCAATCTTTGTTTTGCAGCTTTTTTACCATTACATTGATCGTTTTTAAAGAGAACGTTTTGTTTGGCATCGCAAGGTAAAAAAGTCCGGTCTCGTCAGCATTGTACACATTTTTGGGTGAATACTCCTTCAATATTACTGACAGCTTTGCTTTCCAAGATTTAACAGTGTACAGGTTAATATCAGCTGACTTCCCGCCAATTGTTTTAAAGGTTATGTCATGTCTTTGTTAAATTGTGTTAAAAATATTATTCTGACACAATATATAACACAGTTCCAAATGTTCCTGCGACCAAAGAGTTTTACGTGCAAGATGTTTTATTTACAAGCAGTCGTCAAGAATTTACCATCTGTTTTTTAGAGTTTAAAGAAAGATAAATTACCTTGTTTCGCTAGACGCCGTTTACGTAATTTTCATTCCGAAAAAGTATGTTGTTTTCAAGTATCTGGGTGTTTAGTATTCAACTCAAAGTTCGTTTAAGCAGTTTTAAATAATCAAAAGAATTATTTCGATTTCGCTTGACGACTTCCGACCTTGTGACGGCTGTCCGTGTAATTGTCACCATAGAAGGCTGTTCCCGTATATTCCACTGAAATCTTCGCCTAGTACCTCTCGTTTTCTGTTGACTGGCGTTACCGTTAGCTCGATGCATCAGGTATTTATGCTATCGTTTTAATTAAATAAATAATTTAAGAACTTTGCCAAAATTAAATAGAAAGACTTTAAACTCAAAGTAAATTTTGTAGACGTCGTGAAGTAAATAATTCTTGCGTAATTATTTTATCCAACAAAACACATTTGCGTTTAACTATTGTGTTAGACCCCTTTAAACTCTTATTTGTGTTTGCATAAATTAGATTATTATTATACTTTTATTCATCGAATCAATTTAAATTAACAAATGTAGAGCTATAAACATTTTTTTGTGTTTTAGGTTAGTTAAAAAAATTGTAAGTTAGGGATCACGTGATCAATAAGATTTATGTAGATGTTTTAATTACAATACACTATGTTAATTTTTCGTTGTCAGAAGCCTTTTCAATATGTAATTGAATATGTTTTATGTCAGTTTCGATAACTTCATACATTTACGACAGTACTTTTGTAAGGTAGGTCTTAAAAACTACTCTTCTCTTCAAGCTTTTGCTAAACGAGGGCTGGAAGATAATCACCAAGTCATTCTCGTCTGGTGCCCTTTTAGCTTTGACAAATTTTTAATGTTTGACAACCTGGAAATTTTTAATTTGACCTAAGTTATTCCACGTAAGCAGACTTTTCGCAAACCACTTCCTTTTTCCCTCTGAGCTTTCGTTCACATCCTCAATTTATGTTGCGTTTTATTTATGATTGACGCGGAAATCCTTTTGCACGTAACAAGATTTACGTTTCGTAACCACTTTTTAAAATAATGCTTTTACGTTGAATATTAAGAACCCAAATATTGATCAATTATTGTGCAATGGAAATGTTTTCACAATTTCGATCATTTTTTTATTCCACATCTTATACAATAAAATGGGGAGTTATGCGATGGTTTTTAAACCGAAATTTTTAAAACCTTTTTTTTTTTTACTTTTTTTGACGAGTTAGTGTTAGTACGTTATAATAAAAAAAAATTTATGTCCGACGGCCGGCCGGCCGTCCGTCCTTATGTAAACAAGATATCAAAAAAAGCACCTGTCCGATTTTATAAAACTTTGTACCGGGTGACCCAATAAGACTGTTTCTCGGCCATATCTCGAGAACCGTACGTCGTATGACTTTGGTGTAAAAAGATATTATGTAAATCGGCCATGAAGAATCGCAGGAAAATATTCTCAAGTTTTAAAAATGACTACCAGAAGACGTAACTGCCATCTTAAATTTTTAAATTGCATTTTCTATAAATTTCGCATAATAAACAAACAAAAATTTTCACATTTGTAAAGAGAACCAGTTTATCTATCATTTTTGTAAAAGCAAAAGTTCAGTTATTTTAAAAACAAAGATGGCGGGGGGTGTTCAATTGTTTTTGCAATAACTTGCTTTAACTTCTTAACGGTTTGACCGATTTTAATTAATTTAATTTAAAAGGTAAGCCTAAAAACCTAAATAGGTATACTATATCCGAATTCGAATATGTTAGACCATCTAGTTTTTAGTAGGTATAATATAGTTACTTTACGAAATTCTTTTTATGAAATGGTCTGTGGTTCTAAAAGAACCGTTTTTTAATAAAACCCATAAAAGGAAAAAAAAGGGATTTAATGGCGACCCAGGTGTTCAAAATGACCTCCGTTATTTTGGATGCACATCTGAAGACGCTGATGTGTTGAAAGAACAGCATTCTCAATTTCAGCTCTTGGGATGTTCAAGATGGCATTCCTGATTCTTGCAATCATATCCTTGCGAGAAGTTGGCCTTGTTGCTAAGACTATATCTTTTATTCTTCCCCAGAGATAAAAATCAAGGCAGGTTAAATCGGGAGACCTTAAAATATTTAATAAGTTTTAATATGTGCGTATTTATAAACCGAATCATTCCAAAATGCAACATCCAAAGATTCTTGTGTTAAATACTCAATCAATTTTACGGCGAATAACATTACAAAAACTTGTCTTGGAGGCCAAGGGAACAGGCTTCCTCTTCCGATCCAACGGTCAGAGAAGGTGGCATCTAAATACTGGTGAACAGCAAGGACATAATGGGCGGGACAAGCATCATGCTGGAAAAACATATTTTGGCTGACGTCTAGCGGAATATCATCTATTAAAATTGGAAAAACATTATCTAAGAAATGTAGGTATGTTCGACCATTTAATGCTCCGTCCAAAATAAACGGACCAACAACCCGCCCTCCAATTATCCCACACCAAATATTTACACTATATCTTCCTTGATGCTGGACTTCTAAACCAGCGCGGATTATTTCGGGACCAAAAGTGCGCATTATGTAAGTTCAATTTCCCATTACTACCAAAAGTAGCTTTGTCAGTCCACAACACATTTGACAGAAATTGAGGATTTTCTGCTACCATGTTTAATAGCCAGTAGCAAAAATCTATCCTTCGGTCGAAATCCGGAGGAGTAAGGCCTTGGTGTAAGTTGATATAGTAGGGTGTAGCCTAAAATAACAAAAAATGTAAAAAAAACATGAGGGTTTATAATTTGAGTGTAAAATAGATTAAACTTTATAAAAAGAGGTATACCTCTTACATACCTCTGGGTTTGAATAATGCGATGAACCGTACTTTGAGGAATACCCAAGTCTCGAGAAATTTCTCTAGTACTAATTTGGGGATTGATTTCTATAGATGGCAGGATATTAATAACATTTATTTTGTTATTATGCCTATTTCTCCGATTCATGACAGGTCTACGGATGCTACCCGTTGTTAACAGGCGCTGGGCTAAACGCACAAACACGCGGCGATGGTATTGCGGTCGATTCGGATAGCGCAAATAGAAGGTGCGAGCAGCGATAATCCCATTTTGAAAACATTCAAAATAGATCGCCAGCATATTAAATGCTTTTTGGTTAGAAATCGGCATTTTAAAAAAGATTACAAATTCAAAAAACTGCACTTTTTGAATGTAAACACAACAAAATAATTTACAAAATTACGACTGTTATAATCTATTGTGTTCCATTTGTTTAATTTTCCAAGGCCGAAAGTGTAGGGTGCTTTTACTTTACTTTAAAACCAAGCCAAGACTTACCTTGTTTTTCATTATTGCGATTAAAAAGTTATACCTTATACTTTTTAATTTTCAAATATATTATATTTTTTGGCATAGATGAACTGAACTACCTAGCTATCTTTCTTTTTCCAAGACCACACACCATATTGCAAAAAAAAACAGCTTAAAACTTAACGTAAAGTACTAGATTTGGGGCATCAAATTTTACAAAGAATCTTTGTAAATGGTTCCAAAATATATAGTCTAACATATTCGAATTCGGATATAGTATACGTCTTTAGGTTTTTAGGCTTACTTTATAATTAAAGGTTAGAATTGCGAAAGTAATATTAAAGTGACAATAAGTTCAAAATGCGTTTAGTTCCTTTGGAGCAACATGAATATTCTGATGATATATATTTTTAAATAAAATCTAAATTATTTCTATTTAGACTCACAATTGTCTCTTTAACATCTTATTCATTTTGTGCTAAATTTTTAATAGTTTTAGAAAATTTACCGCGAGGTCCTCGATCTTCAAACATTTATTATTCTCATTTTCCCAATATTTGAGGATAGGAACGAGATTTTGAAAAATGGTTTTCACTGGCCTATTCGGATGTTATTTGGTTACTTTATCATAAAGAAAAAGTCATATCATTCCATTTGATTTTTTTTTTAAATTTGGGCCATGATATCAAAACTAGCCCCCTGGTGCAGAAAGATTTAAGTAAAGTAACTATATTGTTTAAGGAATGCTCTTTTCAACGATACCAAATTTGTTAAAATCGGTCAAAGCGTTAAGAAGTTAAAGCCTTATTTATAATTTTACAGAACTGATAAGATTTTGAGGTTCTATGTAGCCACAAGGGCCGTTAAACTACACACATTTTTGAATTTTTAAAATACTTAAAAAAATATTCATTTTACACATTTTGTTTTAAATAAAAGTTATTTAGAATTTAATTGAACACAACTTTTGTTTAAACTATTTTTTGATCCGATAAGTAATTACCGAGATATGAAAATCACTTGACAATAATTTTTGTAACTATATCTCCACCAACATCAATTTTACAAAAAAGTTGTTCAAAAATCTATTGTCAATGCTTCTGTTTAAACAATTTTTTTTTAAAACGCAATTTTATTTTCGCTTATTGTTGTTATGTGGAGTTCTGCGGTAAACAGTTGGTTAATATATATATATATATATATATATATATATATATATATATATATATATATATATGTAGGTTTTCCAAATTTTTGTGTTTATATCCTTTTAACCTACAAGTAATTACTTCTAGACTTACTTTCTGAGATGACCACCACAAACGTAAAGTAGTACGTTTTTTGAAATTAAGATTGAGCATTATTTCTTACAAAATTCCAAAACATCTCCGCGCATAAAATATGATCAATATCATTATCGGGTTAAGTGGGTTTTTATTAAATCACGTTGAAACATAGGTTACCTACTTGAATACAATGTAAAATATAGTAGATAATAATATGTGCAGCAATATAAGAAGATATGTGGAATATACATACGTACACAAAAAAAAACATTGGATATTACGTTTACACTATGTGACGTGTATCAGCAATGGACGGTTTTTGTCGTGCAGTTGAATAAAATTAGATTTATTTTTGTAAACATACACGACCAACTGCTCCCTACCTTATTTTACTTAACTTGCTCTGGTAGTTTATATAAACTGTACAACAATACATACATTAAGACCATCTCTTCATGTTTGCTATTTTAGCCCATTAACCTTACAAGTTATAATTTTTGGAATTTGGTGTTATTTTTAAAATTTATCGAATATAGGTACTCTGTCCAATTTAGAAAAATGTCTGCCCAATAAAATTTTTATTTAAGTAATATTAATAATGCCTTAAATGAACAAAAAACATCCAGCTGCAAAATAAACACGCATTAAGCTCTAATTATTATTTTATGTTATAACGTCGTCCTAAATAAATACAGTTTGTTCAGAGTTCCACCAAAATTTGTGAAAACGTCAAAGAAAAACAAATTTAAGCACATTAAAGGGTTAAACAATACATCGTCTACAATAGCATGTTGTATTAATTCTCTTGCGTTGGATGTTGTTTTCAATGCCACAATTCAAGGTGTGTTAGTTATTAAAACGAAAAGCTCCCTTTTAGTACAGAAAAAGCTGGTTGGTGCTTTTCTGAAAACTCCCACTTTATGCTCAATGACCTTACGGGTTGTAAAGTTTGCAAGTGCTTTATTTTCGCTATTCTGACGTGTTTCACGGTTGTTTTCATAACTTAAAAGCACATTTTGTATTATAAAAGGTGTTACGCAAGTAATACAATTACTTATCCTATTTAGAAGTCGTAACTATACAACTTGAAATCATTATTAATTCCATTTACATTGATTAGAAAAAGAAATAAATTTACTTGCATTACTTTACTTTATTAATTTAATTTTGCACACTTAACAGAATTAACAGATATTATACATTTAAATTATCTATATACAGTATTTTAAACCATATTTAAAAGCACGTACAATTAATTACATAATAGAAATTAATATCTTTCTAACCTTAATATTTACAATACTTTCAACATTTACTTGACATGATTTAATTATGTTATAACCAAAATGTTCTTAAAACATTAAATCTGAGCTAATTTATGGTTAAAATTCTTGACGTAGTAGTTTTTTGGCTTGGTGCTTTATCTTTATTTACGTTCATATTATTACAGTGTTGCAGAACTTGACTTTTTTAAATTAAAAAGGTGGTTAAAGTTACTTTAGTACATAATTAATTTTTGGGCGTTTACGTTTATGTTTTCGTAGAAATAACTTTTATATAATAATTTTCAATTATCTTGTATTTAACTAAAATTATTAACTATAAATTATCTAACAATTGTTATCTTGTAAGATACATGTAAAAATAAAAGTAGACAAAATAATAATAGCTCAGTTTAGATGCATAGCAAGAGTTCACGGTTTTATTGGGGTAATCAAATAAAGTTTTATGAGTAACCTTGTGTAACAGAATTGGATATTTTATACTTGGGTATTGGTTAAATGGCTAATCCTTTTTCACAAAACAAGTGTTGCTTAAGATTTGATGCTTAAACTATTCAATTAAATTTAGCATTTGATGATAAAAAATTACACTTTTATGTTATTTAGTGTTCGTTGTAGCACCGTCTTGCTCGCTCAGTAACATCTCTGGTATACATTATATTAAAATAACTATTAATTAAATTACACTTATTTTACTGTTCCACATTAGAAGTTTGTTATCACTAAAAATTAAACAGACGTCTGTTAATTGTTTTACGGCGATTAACACATAACTTAATTCGATGGTTCAATTCTTGTCTTCAAAAGAAATTTTTTGTTAAGGAGTGACCTTTAAATTAATCGAAGATTTCTTGCATCAAATTTTCTTTACGGTCCCACGAGAGCGATAAAAACACTAAGAAACCACGCGGATAGGGGGTATTCTAGTCGTAACTGTCCCCCATGTTGCATAGCAGCAGGGTGTTCGCCTGAAACAATCGAAACCTTTAATCAACATCTTGTACATTCAGATTCTTATTTGACATTTTAAAATTGTATAATAAAAAATATTTATTATTTTGTTTAATATATTTTTTCAAAGAATATTCAGCAGTGACGTACAGATTATTTTGAAGATTTGATGTAAATGATAATTTGCTTTATCACCACATTGCTTTTTATATTGATGCAATAGACTTCTAGAAATGTAGTACATTCGAGTTCACGTTGGTATACAAATAAATAGAATGGTGTTTGTAAGCTACTATAAGAATTTATAAATCTCAAGGGTCCATAATTCACATTAAGGATAAACATATACATGATTTGCGTTGAATTACTTTACAAAAAACGAAATTACATTTTTATTGTTCTTTTGAGAATATATTTACGAGAAATAAGTCGATAGAATTAAATTGAACGAGCTAAGGAAATATTCATATTTAAACATTATTACCTAGAAATTAACGTAATAATCTATTGAAGGTAACTTTAGTAAGATGAAAAAGGCATAATCTATTTTGGTTGCTGTGCAGACTAAAACGTTTAAGCTAAAATGATTGATTGCAGTTTCAGCTTAAAGGAATATTTCAAATTCGGAAGTAACTTCAAGTTTCAGTTTAACAATTTTATTTCAAAACAACAAAACTGAAAGTAACTGTTTGATTTTATTAATTTTTTACTTTGTCTAATTCTACAAGTTGATAAAAATTGTAGACTACGAAATCACTATAAAATACGTAATTCTAATTCAAAAATAAGCAGCAATAAACAAATATTTTCTACTATATTAATTTTATAAATGGTTGTAAAAAGATAATATTTTGAAACTTGATCAAAGGAATGAACCGTTAATCGCAGCATCTATCTGTAACAGAAAAAAACATTAAAAACTGCACAAAAACTATTTATGAATATACCTTAGTCTGTTGCACAATTTTTGGTATTATCTTTTTTTATTACATTTTGAAACTTATTATTTTTAAGATAAGTTATTTCCTCCAAATTTTAATTTAATTTAAAAAACTTGACTTTTTTAGGGATCCTTTGTGGTTGGAAAATGTGGTTTAAAAAATTAAATCTTTTACGTAGAACTGGTCGACATTTCGCTTCTCAACCGGGAGTTTTTCAAGGGTTTGTTCAACACAACCTTGAAAAAGCTCCCGCCAAAACCTTGAAAAAGTTCTCGCTGGAGATGTGAAACGTCGACGAGATCTACGTAAAAAATTGAAATTTTTAAACCCCAACCTCCAACCCCGAAGGGTCCCTAAAAAGGACAAGTTTTTTAAATAATTTTATTATTTTTTAAATTTCAATTGCAGTTTAATAACAAATAAGTAAATATCTTATAAATAACCACTACAATAATATTAAAGGTTATAAAGTTAAAAACAAAATAAAATAATAATATCCATTTCAACGTTCTTTTACATCCAATTTAATAGTATATTATGAAACAAAGGATTAAAGTAGTTTGCCCCTAAGGATTAATGCACTTTAGTCCTGTGGTTTGTACATTGTTTTTAAAAACGTTTACAAATTTCTACAAAACGTCGCCTTAAACCATGAACTGACAAGTACGTCTTTACGTCTACAAAGGGCCCAGACGTGAACTATCTAACACAATTACATCATTAATACTTCTTAGAATACCAAAAATAATGTTGACAGCAGCAAGTATTCAGGATTAGTAGCATTTATGTAAAGGAAAAATGTTGGATATCAGCCAAAAGAATTAAAAATCCTTAGTGATCGATTCTTAACAGAAGCTCCGGATGAAAAGTTCTTAATGGCAATGGTAAAAAAAAGGTGATTTCAATTGAAGAATAAATGTCAACTATTTTAGGTAGCAACGATTATGGATATTGCTGGGGTCTTAAAATCCGAAGAACTAGTAAAATTAAGTATAGATGATGTCCAGGACTTGAGATTAAGCATATTTGTATCTGTAAACAATACTAAAAATCACGTAAAAAGAGCATTTATAATAGTCTCCAAAGACAACTCTACGATTGATTTCGTTTCCATCTGTAAAAAATAGATGGTTATACGGAAAGAGACTGAGCATAGACAATTTTTTGTGAGTTATAGGAATAACAAATGTTCTACGCAGCCCGTAGGTAACACAGTTTGGACTAAGCAAATAGCATTAACATCTTTGCTAGCCGTTACAGGTGCGAATATTAGCGTTATAAAACGTTATGGTGGATGGAAATCCAATACTGTCGCAGAAGGGTTTGTTAAAAATTTATTGGCAATAAGAAGATGACTGCCGAGAAAATTCTTTTGTGAAAAAACTCGGAAAAGGAAAACAAACCATGATGGTCAACTTCTAACGGATTAAGGGCCAGTTGCACCAAACACGGTTAAATTTAACCGTAGGTTAAAACAATTGTTACGAAGTTTAATCTTTGGATACTATTGTTTTTAACCTACGTTTAAATCTAACCGAGTTTTTGGGCAACTGGTCCTAAATTAAGTGAATGTTAGTGTCCCAAATAATAAAATTAATCTAACATCTTTGTTTAGTATTAGTGGTGGTTCTAATATTAATGTAAATATTAATATAAAATAATAAATATAAATTGAGTTGGCTTTTTTTGCCTAGAGAGTAAAAGACTCACTTTACTCTCTCTTTACAGGGAGTAAAATCACTAATTACACAAGGGAAATATTATTAACCGATTCTCAAAATGAAATTATACTATCATTAAATTATATTATTAAAACTTTTATCACTAATTTTAGTTTAGATTTAACAATTCATCAACTATCGCCAACGTTAGTGTTATATTCTATTTTATCCAGGATCACCTCAATCAATCTGAAGGACATCTGAAGTTCACCCATATTTTGTATTCTTGTTCTGATTATCTGGTTTTCTATTATTTTGTTTTGATATTTTTTAACCTACTATTTTTTTTGTCATTGTCGTGACTGGCGCTTGGATCGGTCCATTTTATGTCGTCATGCAATGGCTGTGCTGTTATATTTTATGTTCTTATTTACCTACTATAATGTTTACACACTTAATTAATATTATTACATTGTAACGAGCAGGAAAAATTTGCCGTACAAAAAAAAGGTTAATTAGCGAATTACTTTAATTAAGAATCGCGCTGTATACAAGCAGAGATTACAAACTGATGGTAATTTTCTCGAACGGCTTCCCGGTTAACTAGATTATTCGGTGAGCGTCGCAGCTCCAGAGAATAAGAGTATAATAGCCGCTTGAGATTACCCTATCAATCGTATCGAATATTCAACAATATTTATTTTGCACACCCCGAATCTCGTGCCCAAAAATTTTAAACAAGAGTGGATGAGCAAGGCGCCAATTAGTTAGTTAAACGTCCAATTTGAGACAAATAATTATCAAACAGAACTAATACTGTTGATAAGCAGAATTCGTTAGGCGAGGCACTTAAATAAAGCAACCGAAATACGATAACAAAATAACAGGTGTGTAATTTTATTTAAATCTTGGGTTTTAACAAACGGCACACACAAATAATCTTAACATAAAAGAGCGCACAAAAATTCAAGAAAGACAAAAGGCACCGCACAATTAATTTGTTTTAGCGTTCAAAAACATAATTAGACTAAAAAAGTAGTAAAACGGTACCTTGAGCTATTTTAAGTTGGTCGTAGACAAAACACTTGCATATCTAGCCAGCGAGAAATGAATTTTTCTTTCCCCCCAAAGAGTCGGGTGATTTGCCGTAGTGTATAATTGGATGACACTTAGGTGACAGTTCGATAGCTTTTCAGGTGGTAGATTCGATGGTAATTTAGATAATACCTTTAAATGGTAACGTAGAAGATATCTTAGATTTAAAATAGACAAGAAGACAACAATGACGTCCCACGTTGTATGATCGTATAGAAAATTTCTAAAAACTTACGGTTTTCGCATAAAAGGAGAAATTATCTGACATTTGGTATTTAACAGAGATAATCGGTACTTCGGAAAAGGGGACGACGTACAAATAACGACCCTTAATTAATGATGACCCAGAAACAAACGAATTTCTTACCTAGCGAAATTATAACCCGATATATGCGTCCACCATCTTAGGAATTTTCAGCGGAACAAGGACGGGCAAAACACGAATTACGTACCGAACTACCTTCGCGCGCCAACTAGGAGCGTAGAGCGAAATCCACATACGCAAAACGTTTTGTGCCTGAGATTAATTACCGTAAGAACATATAATTACTTAGGTGGGTAAGGGTTAGCATGTTTAGGTTTTAATGATTTTTCTAAACCTTGAAGTAAATGCTTTGCCAAGACGAACCATCCACTATTGCACACGGTTTTGTTACCACACTATACAGGTTTATACTGATTTTCTGGGGTACCAGACATAACACTTACATCACAATACAGTATTTAAAATGTACCATACAATAAATAGATAACGAGTCGACACTAGATGTCGCATATAAACTCTAAATAAATAACCTTTTTAAGCACTTTCTTCTTCAGACCTGATTTATTTACAATTTTTACATGCTTTGATAAGATTTGTGCAGAATTTAATTCATACATTTTTAAGCGTTCTTATTACTACTTAGAAGCGATTAGTACTAATCAGACCTTTTGTTCTGTGTACTGTACATACTGATGTCGGGTTACACTAAGCTATCGTAAAACAATCAATCGAATGATCGATGGTCGACCGTTAAATTAATAATCCTCTGATTTTTAAAAATTATTGTTGCACTCATAATTTTTAAACTTTACCAAATGTTGCCATCTGTTGCGATGTTGCAAAACTTTATACAGGTGTGTAAATTTTTTTGCGGGTCTAACATAACCTTTCGCACTCTCTGCTTACCATGTTAATTTTCTTAAATTATTAGGTATTTAAATATAATTGCATCTACCCAAAACGTTTTCATGATTATGCCTTTAAATTCTTAATTAGTTAATTTCTTCAAAACATTGAAATTTCATTGCAATTTTACTGACTAACTTTAATGTACAGTATTATACAGGGTGTAACCAAATAAATGTAAAACATTTAAGAAGGTGATTCCTCATCGAAAAAGAGATAGGGTCTTTTATACAGGGTCATCCCCAAAGTCCGCACCAAATGGGAAACTGATTTATTATGGGTTTTTCGATAAAAAGTTATTCTTTATAAAAGTTTGTGCATCCCCTAAAACTAAAAATACACTAACAAGATGTGGCAAAAAACGCGTAATATACGAGGTGCATTTGAAAATTTGATTTTGAGTCAAGACTAAAGTGCTCTTATTTCTGTAAATATCAAAAAAATTTATTTGAAAAAGTTGTTGACTATTAAAAACTACATCAAGATTTGAAGTCATGGCCATTTAGAAAAAACTTAAATTTTTTCAATTTTTTTAAAATGGTGGCTATAAGAATAGTGATTTGCTTTAAATGATAATTAAACGACATCTTGTATACAACAGTTTATTTAAACAAAGTTGTAATTTACAAATTGCCCAATTATTGTGCTAATTATTGTCAATTTTTTTTATTCTTAGAAAAAACTTCAACATTTTTGGTCCAAAGTTCTTTTGATTTTGTTGACACCAGAAATTGCTCAAAACAAGTCAGTATCTTAAGAAGAATATTATTTTCTATAATATTGAGGCACTAAACATCAAAATTAAATTACATTTCAGTATGACGTCCACCCCGCAACAGGCACAGTTTGATTCTTCTTATTAGAAATTGGAAAACATTTAAATTTGTTTGAAATGGCCATGACTTTAAATCTTAATGTTTTTAATGAAGAACAACGTTTTCAAATAAAAATTTTTGATATTTACTGAAATAAGGGCACTTTACTCTTGACTCAAAATCAAATTTTCAAATGCACCTGTGGAAAAAATTTGAAAAACAAATTTTATGTAACCCCTTAAAGAGGCTGTATATTAACAAGGGCTGTTCTAATAAAATTTCTTTATATAAAAGACTCTTTTTCTATGAGGAATCACTCCCTAAAATGTTTTACACTTATTTTGTTACACCCTGTATATTCAACAAAAACATAATTTTAATTTTTTTTGTTGTTTGTTTCGTAAAAATAGATCATAGTATACAGGGTAAATCACCACCAACGGGGCGGAGATTTATAGCAAAACAGTAAAAGTTACTAGTTTTGTTTTTTAGTAGCTTACAGGTTGATAAACTTTACATTTTAAAATTATTTTGAAATATACAATATGTCCCAAAAAATTGTGGCGCATTAAAGTTATGTTTTTACTTATAAGTGTATGTGATTGCGTTTTTTGATTGTTCGTAAAAAATAAGGTTGTTGCTAACTATAATTGAGAGATGAGAGGTGTTGACCTTGTTGATAGGTTGATAAGTCAACACAGAATATACAGGGTTTTTAAACTTAAGTTGGTACTATAGGTAACTTCGTTATTATTGGAGTTACAGGATCGATTGAATAGGCAAACTAGTAGCATTTGTTTCTCTCATCACTATGGTAAAAACAGAATAAAAATCGAACATTGCGTTTGCGAGTTATTTCAAATTGTCCCATTTCTTCAAATGGGACACACTGTCTCTAATATCCTCAATGGATAGGAAATTAAATAATTAAAAAGTGTCCCGTTATTTTTTTTAAAGTCAAAATGACAGAGCTTCTGATAATTTTTCAGATTGGTTAAGGTGGCTGTGTTAGTTATAAACCTTACCATAAAGTAGAAAGTAAGAGGAATATCAGACCCACGAATGATCGAGTACTAATGCCAAGGATGTAGTCGGAAAATCGTTGGTCCAGGCGGTTCGAATCTTGTGACGGCAGACACTTAAAAAAATTATTTTGTGATGGGAATAGATCAACATACAAAATTCACGGTGGCTATATCCAACAGAAGTGGTAAATGAAATGAAGAAGGATGAATATCCATGAACCGAAAGAATGTGGTTTATTTTAATTTATTCTGTGAAGATTAAATGAAAAATTCAAATTAGATGCTCAATAATGTCACCCTCTTGGTCCAAGCATTTTTGAGATCGCTTGTAAACGCTTTTAGTGGCTGTAAACTGTTTACCAGTAAAACTTCAATTTGACATTTTATGTATTTTATGATAAAAAATAAAGGGACACTTTTGTACAGTATTTAATTTTCTATGGATTGAGAATATTGTATACAGGGTGTCCCATTTGAAAAAATGGAACAATTACTATAGTGACGAGAGAAACAGTTTGCTTATTAAACCGACCCTGTAGCTCTAATAATAACAAAGTCAGCAATAGTGCCAATAGTACTGAAGTTAGAAAACTCTGTATATAAAATGTACTAAATTGATACTCAGGATACTGGATACAGGACACTCCTGGCTAGGATATTGGGCAGATTGTAAAAAATTATGTGTGAAAAAAAAACTTAATTTTGTGCATTTTATGCAAGTTACTAACAATTTAGTGAATGTTAACAAACACATTTTCCTGAACATGACCAAGAAAAGGAACCAACTTGTTGTAAACGGATTTCAAAGGTCGTTCTCTTTATAAATGTATGCAATGCAATACAGGGTGTGTCTCGACGATAGCATGTTAGACGAATAATGAGAACGAAAAAACCGATTTAGCTGAAAACGTATAACTTTATCCAAATGCACATGGTCTACTTACTGAAAATATTTTTACGGCTTTGTTATTTTAAATACAATGTCTTAATTTTTAATTTATTTTCAGTTTTCTCTACTACCAGGTTTGCAACTATGTTTTTTTTATATTCTCATTTGATGGTAATTTAATTACCCATCTGCTGATATATCATGTTCCTATACCTATACAATATAATTTTTGTGTTATCTTTTCTTGGAGATGATGTAGTAAATTAATAGTGTATCATCTCCAGAAAAGTAAAGAAAAGTAGAAAAGAATGTAGAAGAAAGCAGATAACACAAAAATCATTCAGTTTATGTATAAGAACATGATTTATCAGCGGATAGGTAATTAAATTCTGCATCAACCGAGAATATAAAAAAATTTATTTGCAATTTAAAAAAAATCTGACTCCTTGACCAATACCATATCTAACCGTTGCTCAACTTTCGCTTAACTGCCTTTTATATTTCATGAAACATTACGTTTTCAGTAGATTCAAATTTTCGTTGCTAACGTCTGAAATTAATTGTTTTTCTTAATAATGGTAAGAGATAAGTAGGCCAAACCAGGTAGTATAGACGTAAAATTTTATGCGGAAACCGTAATTAAAATAAAAATTTGAGAATTGTAAAATAACAAAGTTGGTACCCACTTACGGTATAACTGAAACAGCCGAATCGGATTTTTCGTTCTCATTATTCGTCTAACATGCTTTCGTCGACACACCCTGAATACATTTATGTATCTGTAAAGGGAGAAACTGTTTTTCTGATTATCATAGAAGATACATTTCGTTCTATCTCTAGCTTGATATGTGGGAGATCCTATACAAGAAACAATACGATCCAATATGAATACTATGTAGATCAATGAATTCGTAATTTTAAGCACTTTCTAATATAACATAAACAAAATGGAAAACCATTAAAAAAATTTACTATCGAAATATGACAAAGATCACAAACACATACTGTAAAAACTTAAAATTGATGTGTACCAAAGTTTTTTACTTGTTAATCACACTGTATCGCATAATATTAAAAAATTAATTTACTTAATAGAAGCTTAGAAGTTCTGTAAAAATTAAAGAAATTTTTATGAAAAAGAGCATTTAAATTTTGCTATCTGTAATTTAACTAATTTTATTTATGATGATATTCAATACTAAAACTGAGAGCCATAAAAAGAATGTATAAGGTGTACGGGATTAAACAAACGAGGTTTTAACAATATAAACTACAAAGTAAAAATAAGCTTTGTTTTGAATAAGTTTAAAATGAAAATAAAGTGGTTGATAAAAAATTAACATTGAAATAAAAAATGTTCTGGGATTTTTTATATCAATGCTCATTTTTTGTCAATCAATTACTTACTTTAAACTCAGGGACGAGTTTAATAAGTCGCTGAAAAAAATTTGCAACTATATATTTGATGACATATACAGGATGGGGCACTAAAACGACAAACAATGTAAGAAATCTTATGGCATACATATATCGAGATTATTTGAAACTACATTTTAAAAATATTTTCGATTGTACAGGGTGCTCCAGAAACACGTACTATATCAAAGTTGGGTTATTTTAAATGGATCACCCTGTATTTTTTTTCTATTTTCAAATTGAAGAATAAAAAATAATGTATGTTTGTAAACATGTTTCTATACCTACTTACTTCCGTTTCTGAGATAAATCGATTTTACCTGATTTGTAGACCCTCCAAAAAAATGCCATAACTTCAAGATAAATAAGAACAAGCAATTTTGTTTTACACTACTTTACTAAGAACTTTCAACATCTCTTTTGCAATATTTACTATTATGTTATGATGTACAGAGTGTTTTACATACTACCGCATAACGCTAACGACTTAAAACTTAAATAACTTGCTTAACTTAAATGGAACACTTTGTATTTCTGTAGCCTGTTGGTATCAGGAACTAGTTACCTTTCAATTGGTACTATGGTTACCAACCTCTAACTCTGATAGTTTTCGAGATATTTTAAAATTTGGAAGTTTAAGAATTTGCAATTTACTGGAATTTAAGTTACCTGTGAGATATCAGTAAAATGAAAATTATCTTGCAAACATAACAGAAATGTGCTCATGACTTATGCCGGGCTCTAAGAGTCAGTCGAATCACGCCCACTCGTCACAAACAAAAGCAACCCTAATTAATTTCAGCAAAATTCGATGACACTGTAAACATTGGTAACTTTGTTAAAAAAATTCTAAAAATAATGGTTTTCGAAATTATCGTACTTCTATTAGAGCGATTTGTATTACATTCTTAGTTAACAAGTTAAAGTTTGTCGATGTTTACAGTATGTTTGATTTTTGAAGTACCAAATAACGGTTGCTATTGTTAAAAATTAGTAAATTGTGACCGGTGTGCGTAATTCGACTGACTCTTAGAGCCCGAGAAACTAGTCATAAGCACATTTGTGTTTATTTTTTCTGAAAAAAACTAATATTTTTAAGGTAAATATTTAAAACTGAAAGTTGCAAGATAATGTCCATATTAGGGATATTTCACAGGTAACTTAGACACCAGTACATCCTAAATTGTTAAACTATCAAATTTTAAAATATCTATAAAACTATCAGAGTTAGGGGTTGGTAACTCTAATACCGACTAAAAAATAATTAGTTTCAGCTTTCAACAAACTACAGAAATGTAGGGTGTTCTATTTAAGTTAAGCAAGTTATTTAAGTTTTAAGTCGTTAGTCATATGCGGTAGTATTAAAAACACCCTGTACATCATAACATAATAGTAAATATTGCAAAAAAGATGTTGAAGGCTCTTAGTAAGGTGGTGTAAACCAAAGTTGGAGGGTCTGCAAATCAGGTAAAATCGATTTATCCCAGAAACGGTAGTAAGTAGGTATAAGGACATGTTAATGAAGATACATTATTTTTTGTCGAATAATTCAAAAATAGATAAAAATACAGCGTGATCCATTTAAAATAACCCAACTTTGATATGACACTGTACATCTTGTACAATCGAAAATATTTTTTAAAATATGGTTTCAAATAATCTCGACTTAAAATTTCTAACATTATTTGTCGTTTTTATGCTAATAATTTGTTGGTAGTGCCCCACCCTGTATGTAGGTAAGTACAAAAATGTTATCAAAAAGTTTAATTTATAATTGATAACAATATCAAAATGACCTTGAATACCGGAATGCAATTATTATTACAATTGACTGGTGTTTGAAATATTCACGAAATGATCTTGAATCCGAGTAACTACCCAAATACTGGACTAGTTCAAGTCTAGTAAAATCGAGTACCGTAAACTAAGGACAATTTAAAGCGCTTTTGATTTTGCAAATTTTGAGGCAGGTACAATACGTACCGTTATTATGAACTATTTAGCTTTGAGAATCGAAGGAATGGGTGGGAAATGATTAGTTTTTCTTTGGTTAAGATAATATTCAGGAATTTTTGTAAGTATACGATGAATACATTTTATACTTAATTGTTTTCGTAAAGAAAATTGGTTTTATTCACGTTTAAGCTTGCTCTGTAGACAAATAAGTATTAGAATATAATCATCTTTTTATCTATAGAAAATCTGGTCCATCCACTTTTTGGATGAATCAGTATCAACTTTGATGTATCATACGTTTTTTTTATTAAATTAATAATTAAATTAAATATAAACATTATATATACTCATTTGTTATAGAACTATAAAGAAGAAAGTTTTAAGATAATTTTGCATGTCATATCTTTTTTTTTAAATGTAGCCAACAAAAAATTTCGAGAAATTCAAGGTATAGTCTTTTAATATTGTATTTGCATAAATTTTATTCGACACCAAAAGAAATTCCTTGATGATGCTTTCCACGGATAAAAAATAAGTTTTGAAAAATATGAGATATTATTTGATCATGTATTAAATCTAATATTAAAAATGTTGTTTGTAAATTACAGGTTTTATTTGAAATACAATTGACAATTTTTCTACTCATAACGCCGTTTTTACATGATCTTTCAAATACCGTTTACTTTTGTTATCTAATAAACTCAGTAATACATTCACGTACACATATTTTTTTTTTATCAAAATAAAGCATTAATATAAAAAACTTGAGACATCTAAATAAAATAAACACGTATTTAATTTGCGTAATACTATGAGTGCAAAAAGTAAATTCTTTTTTATTTTTTACTATATTTTTTTCATTTTTGCAAAAATAATTCGATCGTAGAAAAAATGTGTGCATCACGTGCAAGGAGCATGTTTGTTGCACTCAGCACGGTTGCAGCTCTCGACTGCTTCATGCATCGTGCAACAAATATGCACTTTTTGCACTAGTTACGCAAATAACTATTTTTACAATTTTATTCAGTTTACAAACGACTCTGAAATCTTGCATTTTTAAAACTTGTTGTATAATACTGACGTACTGTTTATAGACCAAGTTTGTGATGAATCAATTTGTTCCGACCTCAACATTCGTCATACCAATGATGAAATTAAGGTCTGCCCAAATCTACCATCATTTATAACGCAACACAAATACCTAATATGAATTTTGTAGCAAAGTGACAACCTACCACCCAAATTGGTTCAAGCAAGTTCTGTTATCTAAACGTTTGGAAAACTCAAAAAGTGGAATGCACGATTACTCAAAAAATTTATAAAGTAAAGTCGATATTGTGCAGCGACTAATATGGGTGTGGCATCTAGTGCCGCCTCGTGCACGTTTAAATTGGTGACTGTTATTTATAGCTTCAATTTATATTTTCTTTAGTGATACAAGAACAAATAATCTTTACAGTTAGTTACTTAAAATAAACGTAAAATTTAACAAAGATCATATAATCCTTTTTCAAAATTTCTGTGGGACATACATATACATTGATAAATAATAGTAGAGTGGTTTACAAATAAAGAAAGGTGGCGATTTATAAGAGCATAAAAACGTAGGCTGTGAATTCATTTTCACGAGCTAGTAACGAACAGTTTTTTTTCTGGCAGTAAAACAGTTTCTTTCTTTACCTTTCATATAAATAGTTATTTACATTAGAGTGTGGAAAGTAGGATTTTAAGGTGCGACAGCTTTGTTTGGAGCGCAGCAAATCACTTTACACACGAAATTTGTATATTTTTTGGCTGACGATCATCATCAAAAAGTAAAAAAAGAACAAAATTATTGCTACTGATTGTAAGTAGGCCTTGCCAAACTTATAGCGTATCTAAAAAGAAAGATATCACATCATGTTCCAAAGAACAGTCAAATTTTTGAGGAAGAACACACTAATACATTTATTGAACAAGCTACCGACGAGAAATTCTTGCTCATGAAAATGAGTGCTAAATAATTTGGTACAAAATGGTTTTACAAAATGTTAAAATCAAAAGTGATATTATTTTAATTAGAATACTTATCTCTAAAACTAACGTCACTAGTTCTTTTGTGATTACCAAAAGGGAATAGGTTAAGTTAGTAACAAAATACATTGAAGTTAGAAGAAAGATAACCAAAATAAAAGACCGCTTATTTTTGAAATATGAGAGAGGAAAAAGGGTCAATTTACCAGTCAATATCATTAATAAAAATGGGTCAATACCTCCCCAGATTGCGACGTTTTTAAATTTGGAGCATCCAAAAGACTTTCGTAGGTCGTCTGCCACATTGTTAGTTAACAGAGGCGGGGATATGATTTTGTTGAAAGACATACAGCATGGAAGTCATTCTCAGTTGCTAAAGGATACATCAGTAAATCCCTGAAGAGAAAGATTGATGTTGCCAACACAATGACAGAAGATATGCCTTCGAATACAAAAAGACACGCAGCATATGTTAACTTGCTGGGCGATTTACTTTAGACATCAAGACGCACTTCAAATGTAGAAGTTCAAAAGTGAAGGCCACACAATTTAATACCTGGTTTATTTTCACACGTTGAAATTGCAGCATCAACGTTGATACAGTACACTCATGAAATTTAAAACTTGGACATCACAATTTCTGTAAACAAAAGTTTACACATTGTGAAGCGGGCTTAAGGGTATCATTTACAATTCTAACAGCAGATAGTCTCAGCAGGGGTTATCTTATAGAAAGACTGTTGAATGAATCATTACACTAAGCACGTTTTAGAAAATAGGTAATTTACGTTGCTTACTTAATTTTTTCTTTAAAGAATATATTTGAAGGTATCGCTAATTAAACACCATAGCTCGATTAATTATCGAATCAAAATTTTGTTTAGGAAATGTTTACAAAATAAAATTAGAAATAATTTTGATTTAAAAAACGTCTACAAGCAATAACTTTTAAATTAAATCAAAAAACTAAACATGGTTATTTGGGTTGACTGATTATTACTTATTTTTAAATAAATCTAACCTACTAATTATTGTAAGTTATTAAAAAAAATCATTAAACTCTCTATTCATAATATTTAGTCCTTACAAAATGTATATTTTATGACGTTTCATTTTTTTCTGTAGTTAATATAAAAAGTGAAAATAAAAACTAAGGCAATTCTTATTGTCAACGTATATATTTAGTTTTTGACAAGAATTTATTACATAATTATAATTAAGATACCAAGTTATAGTTTAAAATTAAATGAAAACGTTTTTTTTAAATAAAGGTATTACTATATAAATAAATATAAGAAATCAATAATGGGTGTGACCTCCATTATTATTGATACATTCTTGGAGGCGTCTGCTCATTGACGCTATCAAGGTATCAATATAATTAATATTAATCGTTTCCCATGCGGTATCAATGGCTGCAATTAGTGCATTACGGTTTACTGGTATAAAATTTGGCCCTTGTTGTCTTCGGATAACAGCAAGTATTCGAGCCCAAACATTTTCGATAATGTTAAAATCTGGGCTTTTGCTGGCCAGGGTAACAGCTCCAAGTTATTTGCTTGTATCCAGTTGCGCACAACCTGCGAAGTATAGGGTCATCATATCCCGATAGTTAATTATCGAATGTTCCAAGAAAATATGTGTAAATAGTAAATGGAATCTACTAACGTAACGTTAAGTCGTTAATTATAGTTACATAACTCTCCTTTCATAAGATATAGTTCATATTAATATGCTTATTGTAAAGCTTCGTACACACCTGAACAACAAACCGAGGAACAAACAGAACAACGAACCGAACGGCAATCGGAACATTAATTTGGACGGTGCTACGTACGAATTTTAGAACAGATTCGCAAGTCCTGATTGTTCCACGAACGGTTTGCGGCGTTCCCGCAACTTGTCGGTTTTTCTCCGACATCAAAGAAAATGCGCGCGAATGCGTTTGCAGGTTTGGACGAATCTAAACAAAACGGCGAACAAACTTATGCGGGAGAATTAAATTATTTATTTTTTGTCCTCCCTTTTGTGGGTTTGTTGTGTTTTAGGTAATATTATGGAGTTGACAGAAGAAAAATGTTTTAAATTAATCAGTGTTTAAGAATGCAAGAAAAAAATGATGTCCCTATTAGCATCATTTGGGCGGGAAATTTCCAAAATAAAAAAAAGCGAAGTAAATTATAATTTTTTACTCTTCTTTGTGCGTAAAAATTTGGTTGGCACTATCTTCTTGTTTTCCGCAATTTTCTCTTCTCAATAATAAATATATATGAACTGAAAACTACTGAAAATAATTATGGGAACAGCACAAACGTTCCGTTTGTTGTTCGGATTGTGGAAATCATAAAAGATCGTTTGTCGTTCTGTTTGACTTTCGGTTCGTTGTTATGTTTGTTGCTCGGTTTGTTGTTCAGGTGTGTACGAAGCTTTACAACTTAAGCAACAATTTTTGGCGAATAAAGATTAGTTTGTGATGTAATATTAGAAACACAAATTTATATCATATCAAATTTATGACAACTTAAAACCAAGAACGTGTATGTTATTGCTAAGAAATTATTAAGGAAAAAGCGCAATTGCAGTGTAAATATTTATAATTAGATATTTTCGAAAGTTTATAAGTCCTCTATTGTAATCTTAATACTTAAAAGAAAATCCTGTCCATTAGCATTATAAGGAAATGGCTTTTACTTTATGAATAAGTTTCAATAACAATAGAATATCCTTGCTTGTTTAATTTACTTCCTTTGAGTCATATTGCTCTAAGGGTTGTTACATTGGTCATTAGAAGTATGTAATAAATAAACAATTACCTACTGTTTGAGAAGGGGTAGTGTGAACCAATAAATAAAGTAAGAAATGTAAATTCCATTTTAGTTTAAAATTTCAAGTGTTGTGAAAATGCCACCTCATCTCGGTGCTGATTTGAAAGCGCGGATTGTTTCGGAATTAGCGGCGGGCCGTAGCGTGCGTGAAATTTCACGTATGTTAGATATACCAAAAAGCACCGTAGGGCATTACCGAGTAAAATGGAATCTTGAACACACTTTGGAAAGAGCCATCGGAAGTGGTAGACCTAAAGTATCTACACGTGCTCAAGATCTCGAGTTGTTTCATTACGTAACAGAACAACCATTTGCTACATACTCCAGGGCTATAGCAGATACACATTTTCCGGATGCCGTATAACTGCACAAAAAAGATTAAAGGAGATGGGAATAAAGAAGTATAATGCTGCTGCGAAAGAAGTTCTCAGTGACGAAAATATGAGACGTCGTCTGGAATTTGCAAGGCGATATGTGAACGAACCTTTGGAATTTTGGAATCGAGTGATTTTTAGCGACGAAAAACGTTCAATAGCCGCAACGATGGACCACTAAAAGTTTTTAGAATGGAAGGAACTCGTTACGAAAATAATCACATATGTCCTAAAAAACGAAGTGGTTATTTTTCTGTGAATGTGTGGGGTTGGGTTAGCGCGCGGGGTCCAGGAGTTTGTTGGGCTATCGATGGACGTCTTGATTCTGCTGCGTATTTAGATATTTTGGAAGTCGAAGTGTTTTATCCACACGAAGATTATATTTTCCAACAAGTAAGTATTCTTATTTCACTATACTTTCTCCAAAAAATAGTTCGGGATCTGTTGAATTAACATTTTCATAATGTATTTTTGTTGTTAAAAGACAACGCCCCTATTCATACTTCGCGGATTGTGCGCAATTGAATACGAGAAAATAACTTGGAGCTGTTACCCTGGCCAGCAAAAGCCCAGATTTTAACATTATCGAAAATGTTTGGGCTCGAATACTTGCTGTTATCCGAAGACAACAAGGGCCAAATTTTATACCAGTAAACCGTAATGCACTAATTGCAGCCATTGATACCGCATGGGAAACGATTAATATTAATTATATTGATACCTTGATAGCGTCAATGAGCAGACGCCTCCAAGAATGTATCAATAATAATGGAGGTCACACCCATTATTGATTTCTTATATTTATTTATATAGTAATACCTTTATTTAAAAAAAAAGTTTTCATTTAATTTTAAACTATAACTTGGTATCTTAATTATAATTATGTAATAAATTCTTGTCAAAAAACTAAATATATACAATAAGAATTGCCTTAGTTTTTATTTTCACTTTTTATATTAACTACAGAAAAAAAAATATACATTTTGTAAGGACTAAATATTATGAATAGAGAGTTTAATGATTTTTTTAATAACTTACAATAATTAGTAGGTTAGATTTATTTAAAAATAAGTAATAATCAGTCAACCCAAATAACCATGTTTAGTTTTTTGATTTAATTTAAAAGTTATTGCTTGTAGACGTTTTTTAAATCAAAATTATTTCTAATTTTATTTTGTAAACATTTCCTAAACAAAATTTTGATTCGATAATTAATCGAGCTATGGTGTTTAATTAGCGATACCTTCAAATATATTCTTTAAAGAAAAAATTAAGTAAGCAACGTAAATTACCTATTTTCTAAAACGTGCTTAGTGTAATGATTCATTCTACAGTCCTTCTATAAGATAACCCCTGCTGAGGCTACCTGCTGTTAGAATTGTAAATGATACCCTTAAGCCCGCTTCACAATGTGCAAACTCTTGTTTACAGAAATTGTGGTGTCCAAGTTTTAAATTTTATGAGTACAACTAACGAATTCGTGCGTGCACGTCATCAACATTTTCTGTACCGCATTTATAGAATACCTTAACATAAATAGGCAACCAACTCAACAAGCATATAAGATTAGAAGGTTTAGTTAAATTTACATTTTACACAATTTATAAAAGTCTAGAATTTTGTTTCTGTTTTTTTTTAAACAAAGTGTAAGTATACAATACACATTTCTTCATTTATATACTCATGCAAACATAATTACAGAATTATACAATTTTAATCTTTAAAATTTAATACTCTAGCAAGATCTGCATCATCTGCAAGCTTTATTATTAGTGGTATTGTATCTTCTTGATCAAATCCAATTTCTCTGTTCCATCAATCTACAATTATTTTGCTTGTGTCAGCCACGATTTTCCCCCATATTTTTTCAATTTTTTTCAATAGGGTTGAAAATGCAATAGTACGAGAAAGTCTAAGTACTTTATGTCTTTCTCGCAAAGACATTTCATAAGACATTTCATCAACCTCATATACTTTCTTAGGCTTATTCCTAAAAATCATAATGAAATCAAACCTAATCTAAATAAAATAGAAGAAAACTATCCGGGCTACAATCTCTAGTAAATTCAATTTTAAGGCATCACTTGGAAATTCTAAATTTATTTGTTGTAGCCAGTGTTGTATTTCTGCCTTTCTTCAGTTGGAGCTACGCATTTTTTTTTAATAAACTGCTGTGGTAGCTTGCATTATCTATGATAATAAGGGATTTGGCAATAACTGCCCTTGAAACCATTTAAAAAAGTTGTCCTTATTCATTTCTCCGTAGTAATCTTCATTCTTGGTTTTTGAGCAAAAAATTAAGGATTATCCAGGAATGAATCCTTGGTCATTTTCTGCATGAAGTACTATGTACCTTTAAAAATTGATAATTGTACAATATGCTGCCAAAGTACTAAGCGATATACCTGCGTCCTTCTGGTTTAGTTTTTCGTACACTTTTAACATTATCGTCTTGCCAAGATGAACATGTCGTTCCATTTTCAAACACCCTAGTTTCATCTAAGTAATGAGCGAAGCAATTAGTTAAGAACTTCATCCGTAAAGGTATCGACATTTTTGAGGTTATTTTTAACAACTGTCTTGGAAATGGGTATTTACACACTTGAAGCGCTTATAAATATTTGTTTTGTTCTTAAGAGAACATTTTTTGGTAGAGTAAATTGGAAATCAAAGAAAAATAACTAACAACAAACAAGAATAACAAACAAATACGATGGATGATCAGCAAACGCTGTATTCGGTAATACACAACCTAACAAAAATTACAACCTCAAATTAAAATTGTTTTTCCTATTTTTTCAAAAACTACAAACGAAATTATTCTATAAATTTATTAATATGTTATAAAAGTTTACATCATTGTCAAAAAACTTAATTACTTTATATACAATAATTGCGTCCTGAAAAACAATACCTAGTTAAAAATTTAGTGTAAATAGTTAGTTTTTGTTATTTTTATTGAATAATTATTTTAATAAGTTAATATAAATTATGTTCTTTGTAGACTTTCATTTAAAATCACTGGGGTACGAGAGCAATAGCTAATGGTTACTACTTATTAGCTTGGAGTGTGCTTGAAATTTTTTGCCAAAACACACAACTAGGAAATCTTTCTTAGATCTAAGAGAATAAATGCTGCATGGAAGCAGATGAGGAATTGACCGATTATACATACCAATTTTTTATTTATGTGCTGATTTCCATACTCTTATAGAAGAACTACGTAATTATTTCCTTAATTACAATTATGGAAGTTTGCTGCGAAACGAAAACCGTTTTAGCCATTTTATTTGCGGTCATTCAGCACATTATTCACATTCTTCGTTATGTGTCAGTTCATTTGTTTAACTGACATATAGATGGCGCCATCAATATTATCATCAATAAAATTAAATGCACCCTTATTCTGTACATTATCAGCCACCACTTTACCACATAGAAGCCGTACTTTACCGCATTGTGCGTAAGAATCAAGTTTCAAGACAACTGTGAACAACTGAAAAACGTGCTTTACAGTTCAGGAAGCCAAATATGGTAAACTACCAGGCCACTGTATTTTTTAAAATTTGACAAAATTAGTTGTGGTGATGTGTTTTGAAGCGACTGTAACCTACAGGAAGCTATAAATCTCGAAGAAATTATGCAATAAAATTATATTTCAGTATTTTTAATTTTTATTCCACAGTCTATATATGTTTTCAAGTGTATGTGAAGCAAAAAAGAACGTTAAGATAAACGATTATTTTAATGCCTTTATTTTCACATTATAAAAAAAGTGTTTTGATCGCGTTCAAGTTTAATTACATGTAGCCGAAGCTGGACGTACTTTGATAATAAATTTAATTAAATCTAATGCCTCAGGTGTAGTGGAGTAAATATTAAAATGAGTAAATTATGTTTACTTGACGTCACACAATAATTAATTATTAGTAAATACCTTCTTTAAGAAGTTATATTGTTTAACCAGTACCAAATATTGTTAACCCGAAAGTTACAATCAGTTAGGGCTAGTTTTAACTAAGAATTGAAAAATGTTAAATTTCACAAGATTCATTAATCAATATCAAGTTTATTCTATTGTGCATTCCGATTTTAAGTCAAGACGTAATAGTATATCAAATGGTTTGGAGAAATGGATAAAAATCGTTAACGTTTGTATGCTGTTAGATTCTAAGAAAATATTTCATATTTTAAACAGGATATTACTTATTGATGTAGTAACACGTATTGGATTAAATTTTATTGCGGTTTGATTAGAGAAATGATTTACTTTACGATGTAAAAGATTATGAAATACGACGCGCCAACACATTCATAAGAATGATTCAGTTATCTAAGAAAAGTTAAAATTATGCCTTGTCAAACAACAGCCTGTTAAAAAATTCTAAAATTACTACTAAAGAATATTTAAATAAAGTAGTATCGTTTAGAAACAGTACCAATAGTAAATTTATTTATAAAAATATGTTCGTACTCTGAGAAGTAAGACTTAAGATTAAGAATGGTTTTGAGTAATTAATTAATTAATTGTATGATAATGAACTATTTCGGTACGCCTTATTTTGACTCAGCCATTTGACGCTGCCATCTCGACACCTCTGCTTTGACGAGAAATCACCTCGATATCGTTTCTGTATTTTCAGTTTGTTTGAATTTTGAGAATTTTTTTAAAGTGTATCTGTTATTTGCAAATCTACAAAAAAAAACGCGGAAAAAGAACCAGGGTATCAAAAACTGGAATACAAAAACCGCAAAAAAATAGCCTCCAGAAAAAAAACCAACGGAAAAAAAATCGGCGGAAAAAGCCGTGGTATAAAAAACTTGAATATAAAAAGCCGCGGAAGAAAAACCTACGAAAAAAGAAATCCGGATTAATAGACGTGATACCGTGATGATATGTGATAAAAGTTAGGAGTAATATAAAATATACTTGTCGATTGGCCAATTTGAAATATTTAATAATTAGCTGTTGAGTATAATTTACGTAAATATCCAATTTAGGGGTTGAGTATGTTATTTTAAACGTCTCGCGCTTGCTTAAATAAAGGTTAAAAGCAATAATTATAAATAAATAAAAAAAAGAGAAGTAAATAAGAAACGAAAAGAGACAGAACTTGCCTCAATACAATAACTTTCAACACATAAGAGTAACGTGCATATTACAACATATAAGCAATTTCTACAATTCGTTTGTCAATATATTTTTTTCGCCGTAGAAAGATGTCAATGGAATTGGACTACATAAATAAAGGTTCTGTGGCTCATCTCATCTAACAAGCTTGCAATTAAGTAGACATATTTTTTTATATACCTGTACCGAGCAAGAGGGAGAGAGATAAGGTGTGGCTATGACTTTGACATTAGCAAATTTTTCATATCTTTATTAACTTCAGAAAATAATTGTCAATTGATTCTAAATACTTATAAAATTTTTATGAAAAAATGGTGTTTTCATCAGAACATAAAACATTTATTATTAAATCTTACTTTCGTAAAGATCTTCTCAATAACGCCAAGTGGGTATACATCACTGTTGCTTGTTTGGCCAAGTTTCGGGAAAAGATTTAGATGTATTTAAATACGCCAAACCTTACTAGTTTGATTAACCTGAAGTATAATTGTTGCATTTTAGCGCCGCTATAAAAAAAAAACATTATACACTTAACAAACAACAAGAACCTGTTCTTAAACAAACTTTAATAAGAAAGAAATGGTAATTGTTGCTTAACAGTGTTTTACTAATAAAATATTTCACAATTTGGTTACTACAAATAAAATTATTTGATTGAGTAACTACACGTCGAATTGAAACTGTAATATTTTAATTATAATTAATTATACACAACTTTTGTTTAAACAATTTTTTGAACCAATAAGTAATAGATATTGATATGTTAATCAGGTTATTCCTTTCGTTGGTAGAAAGTAAGCTTGAGTATTGCTCACTCATTTGGTTCCCTACTTATTTATATCAGAAAAATTGCATTGAAAATATTCAAAAGAAAATTCCTCAAATTTCTAGTGTTTAAATGTGATGGTGTCTATCCAGAAAGATGCATTTGCTAGGAAAAAAGAATTATCACTGTTTAATTTTTGTTCGTTGGAAAAAGAAGAGAGTGTACTAAATTGTCAATTTTATATAAACTTTTGCATGATCAAATCGATTGTCCTCACTTACTGTCATTAATTAACTTTCATGTATTTAATTATTTATCTCGTTCTCATCAAGTATTTTATTATGTCATTCCAAGCACCAACATTTTGCATAAATCACCCATACATAACCTTTATTCCATTTTTGATAATAGTTGTAATTCATGTGACATCAATAATTGTAATTTACAATCACTATTAAACAAAATTTTATAATTTTAGTTAGGTGTTAAAGTATAATATTTATTTAATTTTGCACTACAGCTAAGAAATATTATAAGTTTTACTTTCTTGCTCTGTAATGGGGTTTGTACCTATATAGCAATAAATAAAATATTATTATTACATATAACAATCACGTGCCAATGATTGTTGTAACAATATCTTCACAAATACCAATTTAAAAAAAATTGAGGGAGAAAAGTTGTTTGAAATTCTATTGTTCATAGCTTTTGTTTGAACCTTTTTTTTCCAAAACCAAATTTTATTGTCGCTTATCGGTGCGATGTGGAGATCTGCGACAAAAACTTGTTAACTCTACAGATTGATCTTTCCCTAGTAGCACCAAATATACATTCTATATTTCAGAAATGTTATCCTCTTATCTGATGTCATTTAAATATTGTAATGTATACAAGACATATCGAAAATATTGGAATAATAGATATAAAGGATGTTTAAAAATATTTAGATATAATATATTTGATTCTCTTGTAAGATGTATTTGAGTTTATGTGTATATTACTAAAATACTTAAACACAATATTTCTTTTTGAGATAGGATAGTTGCCAAATGTTTTAAAAAACAGGTGTAACAAATGTTTAAAAAATATCTCTATATAATATATATTTCAAATATATTTTAAACATAAAACCAATATACATTTTTGAGATATAGTAAATATGTGCCAATTATTTCTTTTTCAATAAGTATTTGGATGTAAGATTTGAAAATATGTTTATATGAAATTAGAATATTGACTATGATAACTTGTTCTTGTTGGGTTTTTCATCCCTGTTGTGATGTTACTGGATGAACATGTTTGTTAAGTCTTATCTGAAGGATTGATAGATTTTTTTAGGGTATTAAATAGATATTTGCGTATTTTAATTAGATATAATTATAATTAAATTATCATTGCGATTATAGTTTGTTTAAATTTTAATAAACATTAATCAATCATTAATTTAGAAAATAATAAAATAATATTCACATAAATTAGGAACAAGTAATAATATCACAAAACTCTAGATCTAATAGATTACGTTTTAAAAAAAAAAGTCTTGAAATAATTGTTATAGAAAATACAATTTATAACAAAATTTGATTAAGCAGTTTTTCTCTGTGATTAACATGATTGAAGATGTCACCAGGCACCTCATGGATAGTTGCCATGTGCTCAGATTATCAAAATGTAATATTTGTAAACACGTTTCTACAAATATTACATTTTGATAATTGAAGATTATCATTAAATAGTATTTCCCAGTTTTTTTAAGGCTGCTCATATGATTTTGATTAAACTAATAATTTAGAGTTTTTGTATAAATATGAGTATTTGATTCGGCAATATCGGTATAGCTAAAATGGCTCTTTAGAAAAGGCCATTTGTAACTTTTGCAGTATTTTATAAGTGAAAAATATTCATTAGATATAATTTTTTAATAAGTGAGGTTATTTGGGATTAGACCGAGAACACTTTGGTAATTAGTAAAGAGTTTTATTTTTCGATATTCATGTTTTTTATACAAACATTTTTAGTTCCTGATGAAGACAATAATTTATTGGCAAAATATCGAAAAATAAAAATCTTTACTAACTACCAAAGTGTTCTCGGTCTAATCCCAAATAACCTCATTTATTGTAATTAAAGCCAAAATACTCGCTTCTAATTTTTAAAAATAAAAGTTGTTTCTATATTAATTTTTCAACAACTTTGTTTAAACAATCTAATGATTCAACCATTTAATTACCAAATTTATGAGCAAAATACACAGTAATTAGGTGACTTTTATTTCAACAATAAGGTCAAGGATATTAATTATAGGCAAAACAAAAATCATTGCAAATTACATTTCTCGCAACTTTTATTGGAACTATTTTTTCCCACAAAGAGTTTTTACTTTTTTAATCTAAATTGTAAGTGTATCTAAGCTACGTTTTTATTGAAATTATTGAAACAATGCGATTATTTAAAAAAATTGTACAATTTTAAGAACGCTTCGTACTTAGTGTTTTTAAGCGGTGATATGTTTAATTTTTAAGCAATATCAGTCGAGATAAAAGGGCACTTTAGAGAAAGGCGTTTTAATTCTTTTTAGTGTAATAGAAAAATACATATTATTTTATATGTAATTTTTTTTTAAATAAAAGTTTATAATATAATTTGACACAAGTTTTGTTGTAATAAATGTTTTTAACGTGGTCACGTATATATCCATGTAAACACATAAATACTTTCTGAGCATTGGTTTCGGAGTTGGAGCTCTTTAAGTATCATGACTTCAGACTATTTTTTTTATACATCTTCAGAAATATTGCAGATAATACTTTATTTTAGCTAATACAATTATGTTTTGTTAATTTTTCACAGCTTACATTTATTTTAAAAAATTAGTGAGACAACTAAAATAAAAAAACACAAAAATTAAAATCAATTTTTTTTTGTGTATCTTTTTTTTAGTAAAATCTTTGAAATTTCTTAATTGATTATCTAAAGTGTAAAAAAAATGACAGATGAAAAAATATGATTAAAAATATCCTTTGGCCCCCTCAAATGAGACGCTTATGATCGTGTTAAAAAAATCTAACCTGAATCAAGACTTGTAAAGTTAACCAACTCTACAAAGTTTCATATTATTCCATCTTCATCTTCAAAGAACTCTAGCTCCAAAACCAAAACTCACAAAATATATATATATATATATGAACTTTCACCCAATTTCTGTATGTTCTGGGGAAAGACTTGTAGTTTTGTACTATTAGTTCTTTCAACAAAATTCACGGCTAACTAGATATTTCAAAATTAAGATTTTTGGTAAATTCGTTTGGTGTTAGTTTGGTTTTTGTTATTATTGTCACTACAAAATTATAGAGGGAAAAGTTTTAGGTATATACTGTGTGTTCATTTAGTGTATAATTGTTCGATTCTGGGTTTTCAGACTACTTGTACGAAAAAGTGTAAGCGAACGTCCCAAATAGACTAAAAGTTGCACATTTTAAAATTTTTTTTACATATACAGGGCGATTCAGAAAAACGTAGTCAACCAAAGTTGATTTTCTTAAATGGAACAATCTGTATATTTTTGCACCGTCAAATAACAAAAATTTTTGCGTACATTTGACTAGTAATTTATATCTCTAGCTTCAGCTGTTTTCAAATTATTCACATTACTTTAAAATTTTTAATAGATATACGGCATCAAAAAATTAGGGTACCGTAGAAGTTATTGTAGATATAAAAATAATTTTTTGAGGTGTTAAAGTTTGAGTACGGTCCTAATAAGAAGCATTCTTGATGCGCAATAATAGTGTACAGGACGTCCGAAAATTAGGTTCAAACTTTGGCATCACAAATCCCTGTAAACTCAATTTTTCAAATGGTAACCACCATTTTGGATTCAAAAATCAATGGGAAAGTATCTAACATGTAGTATACCTGATATAAGCAGTTTTTGATTCATTCGATAAAATCTATTTTTTTTTGTAAAGTAGACTAACGAGGATTCTTACGTATAAATTGTTTTTGTGATCTTCTAATAGGTGGTTTTGCAGCTGAATAAAAAATACTTGCATGTGGTACCTTTATTATGTAATCATAAATGTATGAATTCATGGCTTGATGCAGGTTTGCATGTTGACCTTTTCATGCACCTCGTGTGTCTCTGGTTTTGTATTTTAGCTTTTTGAAATTTTATTCTATATTGTGTTCTCGGCAGGGCGTAATTCGGTCTTACCTACCGAAAAATTAAATTTCTTTATAATATTACTCCTTTTAAGGATCTTCAATGTAGAGTTTAAAAAAGAAAACCCTCTGCCTATTTAATGTAAAATTGCCTGACGTTTCGCCCCTAACAAATGGAAGCTTCTTTAAAGGCTTAAACTGTTTTTGAGGCAATGTTTTCAATGAAAAAAATTGACATAAGAAACTTGTTATTCCAATTCTCGTAGTTTACTTTAGAAAAAAAATTGGATTTTATCGAATAAATCAAAAACTGCTTACTTCATGTATAGGACATGTTAAACACTTTCCCATTGATTTTCGAATGAGAATTCAGTAGTGACATAAAAATAGTAGTTTTCATTTAAAAGAATTGAGTTTATAGGTATTTGTGATGCCAAAGTTTGAACAATATTTTTCGGGCATCGAGAATAGTTCTTATTAAGGCATTAACACTTTAACACTTCCCTATAACTTCCACGGTCGACTAATTTTTTTGATACTGTACAACTACTAAAAATTTTGAACTAATGCGAATAATTTAAAAACCGCTGAAGTTAGGGATACGAATTACGTGTCAAATGTACGCACAGTTATTGAGTTATTTGACGGAGCAGCAATATACAAGGTGATCTATTTAAACAAAATCAAGTTCGGTTAACTAAGTTTTTGGGATCATCCTGTATATATGAAAATATTTTTAAAAAGTGCAATTTTCAGTCTATTTCGGATACAATATATGTATTTTAGAATCCTCTTAATGTTCGCTATCTATTCCTAACGTATGCGCATTAACAATGAATCAAACTGTATAAATGCCTAATATTGAAAAGTGTGACATTTGTATATAGTCAACAAATATGTGTGGTATATTTTGTACTAGGGTTTGTTCGTTGAAGTTATACTTGAAATGACTAATAATTAATCCAAATTATTTAGATCAGGTACACAATAAATTAATTAAATATCTGATATTAGTTCTAGAATACAATACAAATAAACTTTAAGAATTTTTAATTCTAAAGAATTAAATTATATACAGCACCAACAATCGTATGTATATTGGTTGTACACTAAAACTATAAAAAAAATCGAAACTAAATATAATTTCTTTCACTTCAGAATCTCGCAATAGTTTCAAGCGACTGTTGTTAAAAATACTTTGGTCAACAATCGTCTTGATCTTTGTTTCTTGTCAGAAATCCCTACAGATGATGGTCTCTAGGCTGAAATTGAACGAGAATTTGAAACAGTATCTGTGACTATTCTTTCAGAAGCCATAAAGTTTTGTTTCATTTATTTTCTTTACAGTTCTCATGTAACTAACAAATTTTGCTCAAATAAAAGAGGAAAGTAATTCATTACAAATACTATTCTTGCAAGAAAATTGAACTAATCAATTCTATAGAGTACTGTAAACTTGGCGAATCGTTTTTGTTTTTATTTTTTGATTTTCTTTATGATCAAAAGTTAATCTTAGATTACAAGAATTTTTTTGGTTAAAATAAATCACCGACGAATGTTATTTCCTTTACCTACACCGCTTTGTTTTCTCTCAAATTGTTTTTCCGGTATGCAGACGGATGAGTGCACAAGATATCCGGACTTTGATGTGGGTCTTGGAAGGATTTTCAGGCGGTTATATGAGAAACAAATAATTCGTATTTCTACTTAGTATAAACCATAATTACCACAATAATATACCTTAACTAAAACAATCTTAAAATTGAATTTCTAAGTTAATTTTACTTACGCTAATAGTATTTCGATTTAACTACAATATTGTAATTAAATTACGTTGTGTACGTACAGTGTAACAGTTGGAACGTAATAAATAGAACTAGTGGATTGTTCTCGACTTAAATATAATGGGTTATTAATCTTATTTTGCGTTAAAATTACTGGGATTAACGAACGTTTAATCTTAACACAATTACACAATGAAATACAAAAAATAATAACAGATAAAAACAAACATTGACAAAAATCAAAGGAATGAAACACTAAACTGCAGCGTCTATTTTTAATTTTAATTGACGAAAATAATAATAATAAGTGTTTCAGAGAATATACATAAAGTTTACGAAACCCCTGTAACATTGCTATCAATAATTAAAAAATAAGTTAAAAAAAATTAGTTTTTATAACCATAATCATAGTTGCCAGAGTACTAATTTAACACCGTAAAAATATGAAGAAAAGGTTTAACATTATCTAATATCTAGTTAAAACCTTTAATTTAATCCTGACGCACTTTCACGTCTTATCAGTTAATCAAGAACTTTCTTTTTCTAAATAACCCTTTGGAAAACTAATTACCAGACGAGAATAAATAGCAATCACGCTTAAAAACTTCTCCAACACCTTCTATAAAATAAATTAATTTCTACGTAGTTGTTCTTTTAAATTTTCATAATATCTTTTATATTATCAAAAAAAAACAATTAATTTGGTTTTTAAAAATTTGCCACTAAAACACATCGCAATTAATCTTTTTGATTACATTTTATAATCCTAAATTGTAATTATACTTTCCCAAAATTTCAAATTTCAAGTAGTTGAACAAAATGATGAACTTTATTGGAAATTAACTCGTAATTAAACCCTTATACATCTAGAGAAGTTGTTATTCGGTTACAGCTTCACGTACAACTACTAAATTGGCAATTGTTAACAGCAACTACACAATCTTTGAAGTTCTGGTTTAAAATGTCTTTGATCGATTTTTATATTACATTTTAATCAGCATTTATTACGTTAAATAACGATCTACAGATAATGATTTAGTCTCATCATTTTATCAAGTTTTAGAAAATTTTATGACATTTGCGTGCATATACTCACTATTGTTAAAAAAACCGTGACAGCTCTTCTTTAGACAACATTTTAAGTTTTTTATACGAAATATATGACATCAAACAACCTGAAATTAAAGATTATTTTTGTCTCGCTTATTCATAGTTCAGTTTAAATTAATTCGAACAAAAATATTTAATCAAATTCAAAATTGAAATGGTTAAGTTTTATAATTATTGAACGAAAGGCGTAGTAAAAATAGATTTCCACATTTATTTTTTCTTATTGCTGTAAACAAAATAACACACACTAATATAATTTTTCTGAATTTTTGTCATCTAGTAATGTATGAGAAGTTATATCTTTAGGGGCTAATTTATCAAAAATTTTATTTTGTTCTGTGACTTTTGATATTGTACCTACAAAAAAAATGCTGATTTATTGAAGCTCGCCACTTTACTAAATTGATTGATAACATTGTGATTAATAGATGAAAGAAACTTTCTTTTCTGCAAAACGATTGCCCACTTAAGCAATTTATCACAAACAAAAGTTAGTCTGCAAGTAAAAATAAACTAAATGAAAAGTAGGTAATAAAAATTAACATTTCTAGAAAATTAAATAAAACGTCAATTTTATCATTTATTTAAATTCGATTTTGTGGATAAGAGAGAAGAGAATAATATAAGCAACTAAAGTAGTAAAGCAAGCAACAATCAGTGATGCAACGCTGTATGTTAAGAGAAATGAAGCAGAGAATGAGTTTGATATGATAACCAAATTGGAATATATTGTAAACAAGAGCGGTAACTATAAGAAACAAGATGGAAGAAAAATGTTTTATATTAAGCAGTGCAGACTTAAGCGTAGGTTTAATTAAAGAATATTATCAAATAAGTGAAAGGAACAAGAAAACAAAATTAACAGAGAAAACTATAGGAAAAGTATGCCAATCAATAAAGATGAACTGGATGAAAAATAGGTTGGCATAGCAAAGAACAATGAAAGAGAAATTTAAAATCGCGACGAAGAAAAGTAAAAAGAAACTAACATAATGCTAGAATAAAAAATAATAAACAACATTATTGACAAGGACAGTAGAAAAGGAAAAGGGGAAACAAGTGAAGAAGATTTTCTACAAAACCATATGAATATCAAAACGCATATAGAAGGAGCGTTTTCTATTGGAAGGAGAAGCACAGCAGTAATAGTATTCATAATTTAAAAACAAATTGAAGTAATGTAATAGAAATAAATTTATGGAAGCAACAAAAATAAGACAAAAAATACAGGCAAAAATAAACCAAAATAGGTTATATAGTTATAGTAAATAGAATAGTAACTTTTACAAAATTCAAAATTAAAAAAATCAAAGAAATGGGCTGTATATGTAAAAAAGTATTAATAAACAAATTTGAAACCAAAACGAAGAAATGAAATAAGGAATTTAAAAACAAAAAAATATATTAATTCAAACTCTGTTAATTTTTATCTGTCTGTTTATTAAGATTAATAAATCCAGCGGATCGAGTTACACTTATTATTTATTTTATACATACAGTTACTTTAATTCGTATAAATACACATCAACTATTAACACGTTTTAATTTATATCAACTTAACATCACGAATAATAACTTAGAACTGATTCTTAAAACGCAGAAGTAGAAAGCAGAAAATAAGAAAAGCCTAATAACATGCTTAGAAAGTGGGGAAAAAGGAACAAAAACAAATAGGGTGTAACGGGTAACACAATACCAATAAAAAAGTTGTCGGTCTGTAATTTTAACACAAAAACCCAAACATACCTTTTTTCAGATTTTTGGCCGTTTAACATCTAATACGAAGTATACATTTTAACGTTTCAACGGTAAATTATTTTTAATTTAGTTTCTCTATCAAACTGTTTGTGTATGCTAACTTTAAAAACAGTGCATAAATTGTTACGAGATTTGCTCCGAGAAGCAAAGGACATTTAATTTTAGTTATTTTGAGATTTTATACTTTTTTTGTCCGTGATGATATGAAAACGGTTCATTAAATTTGTGCTACATTTGAGGACGTTTCAAGTAGTAATGTATAAAATTATTAATTTTTGTGTGATTGTTTGTGTCTTTTTAATATTCTCTAAAAACCTAAATAGACTTAGCGGGACTTCGATTAGCAGGTAAAAAAGTTTCAAGAGACTAATCTATGTTATTTTTTATATCTGCCTGCTTGTTTTTGTCTAAAAATTTTCATTCATAGGTACACGACTTTTCACAGCTTATAACTTCCATAAAATAAAATACAAACCTATATCAAAAAATAAGAAAAAATACAATCAAGAAAAACTTTAAAAAAATATAAAACAAATAAGAAACGGAGGAGTAACAACTAAAAGAATGACGAAAGAAGAAATAACAGGAAAAATAAAAGTTGAGTCAAAAGAAGTGCTAGAAGAATTGTACAGAATGACACAATTACCTTAAAACAAACAAGAAAACAAACTTATAAAATATGAAAGCCTGTTTAGACAAAATTAGAAAAAGCTTTTGATAATGTTATAGTAAATGTTCATTTACTCACTTCTACTCTCACTTGGTTGTCCATTTAGCAGTGTTCGTATAAATTTTGACTGTCGAAGATATCCTCCCATCTTATTAGAGAGCTTATTATAAGATAGTTCTGTCAGACCTGTGTCCATTGTTGAAAAAATGTCTATACGCGAGAGTGAGTTTGAAACCTTGATGTTAAGATGGGTGTTAAAAAAATTTCAGCTGCAGTCATTGCGTACAAATTAAAAAAAAATATATAAAAAAGTTTCTGGGTTAAACTGTGGATTCAACGTAGATCCGAACTGGGTGTATTTTTTACGCTGACCAAAGAACTTCATATTCAGGATGATCAGCAACTTCGGAACGTTGTCCTTATAAATGCAGTAAGGTTCAGTTTATAATACAACTGGTGAGTAGACAAACTGTTAAACTTGCAAGTGCAAAATGCTATTTCTGTTTTATAAACGTGTTATGAATACATTACGTCTTTTGGCAACAGGCTATTATACAAAACTAATTTTTTACCTTTCATATATCACATCATTTTATCTTTTATATTCCGATTACGGTACTCTTTGGATTTCGTATTTCACAAAACTGTATTTTCTTCTTATGCAACTATTTTATTTATAAATAAAAATAAATGCAACTATTAACTCTCTTGTTTAGTTTTTGTCCAACCTTTTGTGGGTGACATTTTACTTTTTATTTCTCTTTCATTAAAGACTCTCCAAATTCAAAGCATGTTCGTATTGGGAGAGTAGCTATCCAGAATAAAATTTTAACAGTGTTCACTAGAGAGTAAATCTCTACTTGCTTACTCTCCGATAACCAGCTGACTTTCTCCGATATTATTTTCAGAAATGTGTCTTCTTGAGTGAAATACTCTCAGCTGCACTCGAGAGTAAATCTCGAGAGTATTATTATTAAATAAACACTTATCTTTAGACTTTGTAGACGCTTCTCCTATTATATAATTATGCAGCAATAACAAATATTTGTATACTGGAAATAGATGTTAACTTTGCCATTTTACATTAATTAATTTATATTGTTGCATGTTTGCCCGTCTTTTTCCCGACCGATTTACTAGATAAAAATAGATTTTTACCTCCTTTTTTTCTTTAAATAATAAAGTTCTACCACAAAAACCCAGATTACACTTTTGTAATTAGAAAATAATTAAACATTTCTGAATATTTTGACCAGAGTTGATTTGATCACCGCATAGTAATTTGTTACAATCCTTGATTCCAGAAATGGTAAGATAGATATTTCACTGAAAATGACGACTCTTGCGTTCAAGCAGAGAATAAAAATTCTTGTAATACTTTTAGAATCAAAAAATGAAAAAATTCAAAAAGAAAAAAATTGAAAGAAACATTAAAATAAACAGAAATTCAATATCAGAGTAAAAAATTGAAGAAACTTCAAAGTACAAATAATTAAACACAGAAAGTATTGTAAAATTAAACAGGATTTTTAGAAGAATTTAAGAAAAATCGCAACAAAGTAATCAACAGTGTTTGTAAAAATGAACGCTATGTAGTAAGCGGTTAAAACAAAGAGATGTTTTATAAGACAATAGAATAAGAGTAACATAAAAAAAACACGTGCAAGATTTGTCACAGGAAAAAAATAGAATCCATGAAATTTATGAAAAAAACATTTTAATTCAGAGTACTCATAACTAAATCCACAATGAAAATTAGAATAACGTCAATAACTTGCAAAATCTTGTGAGAGTATTGTAACTATAATTATACTGAGTATTTGGAATAAAGTTATTTTGAAAATAATAATTTGTAGAAATCTGTAAATAGTCTGATGCCTGCTATAAATTTATAATAACGTTGTCTTAAAAACTATACGAATTTCTAACTTGCCAACCATTGCCAGTGAAAATTCCAGAATCACAAACAGCACCTTCGTACAGGTGCTTAGCATTGTTGAGTCTACCAAAACTTAGTGGGAATAAACTACAAAACGGGTGCGTGACGTTGGTACGCCTATAAAAGCACTAACAAACATTTTATGGTCAATTGTTAGTGCTTCTAAGTGCTTCATAAAAGAAATTGTTTCCCCCAAGCGTTTGCATATACAATCAAATTTTAAAAGACGTGTCCACTTCACGCTTGATTAGAAGCATTAACTAAAATTTTATAATTAATCGTTAGTGTTTTATAAAAGAAATTATCTCTCCTTAGCGTTTGCAAAAAAAAATACATTGTAGAGGGCGTGCCAATTCACGCTCGATTAGAGACACTAACAAAAATTTTATAGTTGATTGTCAGTGTTTTGCAGATAAAACCAAATTCCAAAAGGCGTGCCAACTTCACGTTTCATCAGAAGAACTAACAAACATTTTATACTCCATCGTTAGTGAATTGTTGGTGCCTCTTATTGCTTTATAAAAAAAAACTAATTACTTTAAGAATTTGCAGAAACAATCAAATTTTAAAGGGCATGCCAACTTTAGACTTGATTAGGAACACTAAGAAAAATTTATAGTCGAACGTTTTTGCTTCATAAAAGAAATTATTTCCCTCAAGCGTTTTCAAAAAAATTCAAATTCTAAAGGGCATTTTAAATTCACGTTTCATTATCAAACTTCTCAATGAATAGTTAGCGCTTTGTTAGTGCTTCATAAAACAAGTCATCTCCCCCAAGGGTTCTCGAGAAAATATAAACTCCAAACAAAGTGCCAATATTTCTCTTGTTCCCAAGCGTCCCAAGGCCACCAACTTTATGCTTTGTCAGAAGCATTAATGAAAATGTTATGGTCGATGGTTAAGGCTTTTTAATGATTTATAAAGAAAATTATTTTTACAAGCATTTTTACGAAAATTCAAATTTAAAAGGGTGGAGCAATTTTCTTTTTTACCAGAAGCTCTCACCGAAAATATGCATCCAATCATAAGTGCTTATTAAAACTGACAAATGTTCCTTTCTATTTTGATTTACTTTCAGAACACCATATATTATGTGAGGAGTATTATAGATAAGAAGGTTTGTATACAATTCATATTTTCTAAGGAGTGCTTGTTCTTCAGTATTGTTAGTAGAAACTGAAGCATCTACTGGTGCAGAGACAGCTGAATTAGGAGAAAAAAGGCATCGCATCGGTAACCTCTTTTCTCAGAATAAAAGAGAGATTTAATTACCTTTGAAAATCAATAAATATCACATTTTTTTCAATAAATATTTAATAAAAAGGCAAACCTGTGAATTTTGTTTAACTTCTAAACAACTTTTTAGCATAAGCTATTTTGACCATAATGAATTTGAACTAAATGTAACAGATAGTTGATTCATGTAAGTTAACAAAACATCTTATCAATAAATAAATAAATAGTGTTTCTGATGAAAAGTCGACAAGTCCTTTAGAGTTTGAATTTTTCTAAACACGCTTGCAGAGGATAAGCCTCTAGCGATCGACTATAAAATTTTTATTATTTTTGCAAACGTTTGTGAGAGCCGTTAATTTCTTTTATGAAGCACTAAGATCCACAAACGAAGCACTAATAATCGACTACAAAATTATTGTTAGAGCTTCTAATCAAGCGTGAAATTGGCACTCCCTTTAGAATTTATTTTTTTCTGCAAACGCTTGGGGGAGATAATTTATTTGATAAAGAACTAAGAAGCACCAACAAAGCACTAACAATTGACTATAAAATTATAGTTAGTGCTTCTAGTCAAGCGTGAAGTTAGCACACCGTTTAAAATTTTATTTTGTGTCCAACACAACACAACACCTGGAGGAGATAATTTTTTTATGGTACACTAACAAGCGCTAACGAAGCACACTTGCCAGTTATAATTGCATAATCACGAACAGGGCCAACATAAACATAATTGGGGAATGCTCTACGAGATGGAGACCTCGGTTATCATTAAAAAAATTATCTTCTTCTTTCACTTTTAAGTTTTAAAGCATTTATAACATTTTGATGTGTTCCACATTATTCATAATTTTAACTTACAAATTTTCATTCATACGAGTTTTTGATATTCAGGCAGTTTACGTTCATCTTGACTTATCCTATATAAAAACTTAAAGCACTGAAGATCTACGTTTTACAATAGCAACAAATGCATATTTTAAGTTTTTTCTAGACCACCTAGAATTTAAAGTATTATTAATAAATTAATATTTTTTTAGTTCTAATTAAAAACCATTGATTGATTTCCAAATTACTTGGTTTACTGCAATTACGAAGTCGTCACTTTTACGTTACTGAATAAATTTCTTTTCAGATATTCTAAATATTAAATGGGTATAACAAAATCGGTACGTGTATAAAGGATTATGATAATTTCTACAAAGAAAAATTAATCATCTGTGAAAAATAACGCGAAAAAAAGTCATGTCATGTAATACTTTCAGTTCAAACTGAAATAAACATGATGTATAATTGATTTCTTTTATGTTCAAAGTTTTTGGTACTTAAGAGATTAAAAATGTTACATATGGTGAGCGTTTACACTTAAAAGGTAATTGCATAAATAAATATTGATAAATATTTCTGAAAAACTCTAAACACACTTTAAAGATTTATTTTTATTTTAACTTGTTTTTCTGAACTTCCGTTTTTAAGTGTTAATGCAAGCCATTTGTGGGGATGTTATAAAATTTTTACAAAAGTAGACGTAAAAAAGTTTAGAAAACCTTTTAGTTGATATGTAGATTTATACAAGTAAAATCGACATTTTCTCTTAACAAATCTTTTAGTTCTGTTTGTTTTATCTTGAATAAGTTACACTGTAGGAACGGCGGAAAACGAACAAATCAAAGAATCACAAAATAAATTTTTTTCCGTTTCCTTGTGGAAAAACTGATGGCTAACTTTATACCCAAAAATTTAAATAATTTTTTCCCAAAACTTTACACAAAACGGAACATTTTAATAAAATTCTAAAGTCAACCATTGATTTCAATAATATATTAGCACTAAATACAATAAGTTAATACGATTGTAAAGATAACGGAACAAGCAGTTTAATCTGTTGGTAAATGTCTAAGTTGTAAGCACGTAAAACAGACGTTTAATTAAGCTTAAGTCTCTTATAAGCATCTTCAGTAACAAAATGCGACTTTTATAGCATTTACCTACTTAATGAGTCATCAACACTAAACGTTATTTAAATAAAAATTAACAATATGTGTAAGGCTGCAGACACACTGATAAATCAAAAACGTTGTGATTTTCTCTTTCTTTTTCTACTCCCTAGCTGGCGCTACTTTCTTATACAGAGCCGTACTTAATATGTTAAAACAATCTCCACCAATAACTTGGGTTATTTTAGGAAAACAATCAACATAAAAAAAAGTATAAAATTCTATCTTAGTAATTATGTAATGTCGTTGATTGAAATATTGGTAAAGATAGTCAACCGCTTGTATTTGCTTGTATCACGGATGCAATTCACATATGCATGTTGGGTTGCGTTTTTGTTTACTTTTTTCACCTGTACTAAAGCGCTAAGTTATAATGTGTACGATTCTTGAAATAGAATAGTTCAATTTATTCCACCGTTGTAAAAATGGCGCAACATACAATCCGTAAAATTTACTTTTGTCAATACAATGTTGCAACGTTTTCAAATATTTAGTAAACGTATTAACTAGTAATTAAAAGTGACGAATTTTTCATTTATGAATAATACCATTGATGATACATATCTTGGATTTTAATGACAATGTTTTTTTTAATAATTTACTAAAATACATGCGAAGCGTTATTTGTTAAAACAGTTTGGTTTGGTCGGTGTTAGATAAATAAGAAACAATTATTTTACAAATTATGCTTGCACTTTATTTTTTAACTTGCAAATAATAATGTTGACATTTGTTTGTCATTTAATAACTTTGTTAGGAATAAAGTGGAACATACTGGGAGAAATACCACTAGAGTTTGTTTTTACGTGTTCAGTTGAAAAGGATTTTAAATAAAAATTGGTTTTCAAATTTTTCAATTCAAAAAGCAACAAGTTACCGTGTTTTTTAGGGAAAGTGGGTTCCACTAGACCTTCAAATTTAAATTCACTTGGTAATAAAACCTATTCCTATTACTTCTAAAAATAAAAGTACTAGATTTTAGCTTGAGGTGTGTTGTCTCCCGACGCGGTGCGGATAATACGTGTATAATACACTATTCTTTTCTGTGACGAAATAAATGACGATTTAATATTGAAAAATCATATTACAATAGAATTAGAAAATTATTGAGGGAAATTTGGTGTTAAAAAATAGTACTCACTTTTTTCCAGAGGGAAAAAAATAATTTACGAAAAGTGACACTTTGTTATCTGTTAGTAGAGATAAAAAGTTAGGATTTTACTCTTTGAAACTGTATCAAAATATCATGGTTTCGAATTAAAATAGTTTAATTAAAGTAAAAATAGCTCATTAATTATAAACATTGTTTCAAAAATTACAATTCCAACTGATCTAAAATAATAGTAATAATTTACAAACAATTTACACATAAATAATAACGTACCTAATACAATGCTATACATAAAACATATCCAAACATTTACACTTATTTATGCAGATAATATTCTTATTTTACGGTGTGGTTTTGTGACATCACTGTAATTATAGCTATTAGAAATATGTTTATTAGCCTCCCACTTTAAGGTTCGATATAGTTTTATTTTAACCAACTGATGGATAATTAACAGTTTATGAGTGTCGCATTCTCTGAACCATGAATTCACACTGCTGTTGAGACATTTTTTTATACGGAGTTTAATTTTTTCCAATAAACCATAATCTGTTTTAAAAAGATGAAATTCTTCAGTAAAAAGTTTCAATAAAAAAAACACAAATTTTGAGAATTCGGGTGATGGTCTGTGTAAGTATTTAATTCCATCAGATTTGCTGTAATCTTTATATAAAATTAATGATTCGTTCACATTGAAAACACTTGAGTCGTTAACTGTTAGCATTTCCTTACACGTATTACAATGTACTTTTTTATATATGTAGTGACTTAAATAACCCGCAACATACGACACTGAACAAGATTCTAAAGAACTATTAATTACGACATTGTCTTCATTGATTTTGTTCTCCAGACAGGTTCTAGACGATCTCTTTGTTTCATTATTTTCTACACTTTCATTTGTCCCAATTTTGTTATCCTCTTCCTCATAGTTAGTGTTAAATTGTTCATCTATACCATATAGTATCTAGTCGTTATCTTTTTCACAATTCCCTTGTTCTATTGGTATTTGCAAGCGAATGTGCATGTTATGTTGTAATGCAAGCCTAAATTCGCGGGCAGACGGTTGGGCATTATAACCTCCTCTAGCACGAAGTTAAGTCCTCCCACAGACTTAAAATTGAATTTATAGTCCATTGGAAACCTGCGATACAGTATATACTTTTTCTTTCTACACCGTTCTCATAAAACTTGATGGAATTGAAGTATTGTACAGAACGTTTCAACGTTTCGCATGGCATGTCTTTAAAAACTGAAAGACCACGCTTGTAGGGATTCGGATCATTTACTGAAAAACTATTTAAACAGTCAAAAATGTTGTTAATTGTTTTAAAAAAGATGCAGTATCTAACGCCGTATTACTTGTTAATTGACCCGTCATCACAGCACTGCTAATTGCTGCAGATACAGAATTGCTAAATACCTGAGCGGCGTATTTAACACGCATCTTTTGAAAATTTGATGGGTTAATATGTTTGTCCGTAATTTTTAACATGGATCTTGCTACACTGCTACACTGATCAATATAAAAAGTGTTGACAAAATCGGTCCACTGAATTTTTTATTGTTGACGACTATTTCCAGTTTGCTGTTCATGACATTGTTCCTTAAGCTTTTTAGTAAATGAGGAGGATCATACATATATTTTGTTATTGTCGATTTGAATTGTTGGATTTTTTTTTGTGGCGCCTAGACAAGATAGAGCACTTCTGTTATTAGATCCTTGGTCGCAAACTAACGCTCGAGGTTTCAATCCAATTTGAAACAACTTATGCATCACTTGCTTTATAAGAGTACATAATATTTCGCTTTTAACTGAACCACTACTGAGAAAATAACAAAATGGAATTTTCCAATTATACAATATTCCTCTCAAATAATAAACCAATCCATGGTTACTTAAAAACGGTTTACGTCCTAATTCCCCTAAATCTTGATATCCTTCGACGTAGTCCCAATATTGGTTATAATTTAAATTTCGTTTTAAAGTAATTTCGTCACACATTACCACGCACTGCTTTTCTTTGTCTGTCATTCCTTCAACTTTTTTTAATTTTTGTATAAGAACATTATTTGTCCCCGATCTTAAATTAACAATTTTCAACCACGACTTGATTGTTGAAATTGCTGGCAAAACAAATCCTAAATGGTTCAACATAAATTTGTAAGCGGTAGGCGATTTATAATACAATGATAATGCCAGTTGTTTTTCTGAATCCTTCCATGGAGTTCGTGTTCGATGAAAACATTGCATATTAATAAATGTCTTCAAAGCCGGTTTTTTGTTTTTTAAAAGACCCGAAATTGTGCTGTTTTGAAGTTTGCGCTTCAATCTAAATATTTCACACTTTTGACTATTCAATTTATTTTTAAACTTTTTAATTTTAAAAAGAAACGGTTGTCTGTATAGGTTTATCAGAACTTATACTTGCACTGATTGTTGCACTTTGAAGAACATTCACAAAGGAGGCATCACTAACTGAATCGGCGTTGTTCTCAATTTTTTCTTATTGGCTGACAGAAAATAGTTGTAATTACGTTGCAAATACTTTCCGCTAGAAAATATATTTTCATAAGTTCGCACATTATCAGATTTATAAACTGTCAGAACTTCTGGTGATTTCTGAGTAGGATTTCTTTCTAATCGCAAAGACTTCGATGTATCCTGTTTAGGTTCATCTGCAATCAAAGCAAATAATTGTATTTCTTGAAATTTGGGCTTTTTAAAAGAACTTTATTTATGTATTGGCAAAATTTTTAATAAAAAATGAAAGTATTTCTTGAAATTGATTTTGTAATTTGTACTTTGCGATACCAGTAGTGGTGAGAAGATTGAAGACATGAAAGTGGTTAAAAGTGTTATGTAAAAAAATTGAGTTTTGAGAACGTTAAGATACTTCTCACCACTGGGTACCTACCAGACCGCTACCAATAAGTATTAGCAAATTGTCATTGCTGAACAAAAATTATTACTTACCCGAAACAAACTTCTTAGGAACTGCAGTAATATTAAGTTTCTTCTTCGCAGCGGAAGGATCTCGAAAACTACTAGATTCAAAATGCTTCTCACAGATTAATTTATTTCGTAATAAATTAAGATCATCTAGTAGTACTAGCTTTGAATTACCACAATTCATCACCCAATTTTGCATCTATTTAGACAATTAGTAGGAAACCGATAAAAGCTGATCGTCGGGCAATTTTTTCTCGAATTATTGCAACCGTGATATACACAGCGATGACACGCAATAGTATTACTCATTTTAATGGATAAGTTTTTAAACCAGCAATCCGATCTTACATGTAAATAATAACTACCGAAATGTTTTAAAAAATCAAAATCAAACTCGAACCGAAAACCTCTTAAACTGAGCACAACAGGAAGACTAATTAATTTTCGGTTTTGTTGTTAAACTAAAAGTGGTGGGGTATTATTACTTTCGATTATTTTGTGTTCTTTTGATAGTATTTTGTAAATGTTATTACCATTGTTATTAGTAAAGCTCAGGAAATACATACTTAAAAACCAATCTTGATTGTAATATTTTCATTGTAACAAATAAACAGATAATCATTAAGCTTTGCATAGATGCTTCTTTAATGCGTTTATCATATCTTAAAATATAAGTACACCTAAAGTTGATATTGAAACAAATGTATTACGAGGAGTCTTCCGGATTATCGTTTATGAGTCACATTCCTTATCGGCTTAGTCAGAAATTCTACAATTGCATACTTTTAGCAACACCTTTAGTAAATGAGTAGGCTTGTTATAATATTGTTTAGATGCAAACAGTTGAGTACGTTAGATTGTAATATAAGAAAATTCAACATTCGTTCCAACATAAAAAGGGATAGCGTTTCTATGTTAAAAATTTTAATTTCAATGACCAAAATTTAGAAATTTACTTGCGTAAGCCTAATAGATTTTAAAACATTTTCAACGGATAAACGATGTTAATGTAATAAATATATGAGTATGGAATTTTCAAAAGTATTTAAAGAAATTGTTTTTTTTGGAGAACGTTTTTCAACGATTTCTTTACGAAATTAATACTTTTAAATCTGCAGGTTTTTTTTCATAATAATAAACTTTATTCACATGTGTATGTATACAATCTTTGTACATATATGTGTTTGTCATGATGGTATAACCATTGTTATAACCTTACGTAAGAAAGATACAAATAAATATTATTACATTGAACAATTAACAGACAATAGAAAAAAAATATATAACAAAGGACACACATTTAATTAGTACGTCGACAAAAATCAATAAATTCTTGTATATTGTAGAACGCATGTTTTTGTTTGTTTGTCAACATTGACTCAATGCACCAATATTTCAATCAACGGCATGATGCATTGGCAACAATGTCGTGCCTTAGCATAAACTATCAGCAAAATTACAGTTTTCTATTTCACATTTATCGGCAATACTGTTCTGTAAATTCTACAATACAATTGACGTATTTTCTTAGCACAAAGCGATACTACCGACCTCTGATGTTTAGAACAAATTTCGGGGTCGCATAATCCCGTAAGGTTGACTATCTTTACCAATATTTCAATCAACGACCATACCGAGAAATCTTCGTACCTCGTCTACATTCGTGGGACGCGGCATTTCCGACACTGCTTTTACTTTTTCTGGTGATTCCTTAATTGCATTATTTTCAATAATGTAGCTTAAGTATTCAATTTGAGTTTTAAAAAATTTGCATTTTTCTTTGTTTAAATGTAAATTATACTGAAAAAGTCTTTGTAAACATAGTCTGAGATTTTTAGCACACTCTTCTTTTGTGGCACCATGCACAATGATATCGTCGAAATATTTATTACACTTGGGAAGGCCTTGCAAGATTTGGGTCACTATTCTATTGAATTCAGAAGGAGCCGTTTTAATACCAAAGCTTAGTCTGTTATACTACTTTTTTCATCAACTCCAAAATTCAAATATGCCTTAAATAAATCTAATTTGCCAAAATATGTAGAATTTCTGAGATTACTTAAAATATCTTCGATGCGTTTAATTGGAAAATTTGCTGATTCTAGTCTGTCCTTTACACCGCACTTATAGTCCACACAAAGTCGAAAACCTCCATCTGGTTTGGGAATAATAACCAATGGAGAACCCCAATCACTTGTGGCTACGGGAGTAAATATTCCTGCTTTTTCCAAGGTAGCTTTTTGTCGACACGATCTCTGGGTGCATATGGTATATTTTTTCTTTCGTAAATATAGGTTTTGTGTTTTTTTCTGAGAACTAAAGATATTTGAAAATTTGGAGCACCACCTATTTTTTATTCAAAAATTTCTGAAAATTCTTGTATAATATCTTCCTCGTCAACTACGAATATATCTGTTATTACTTTTTGATTCTGAATACTTCGTGACATTTCTTTGTCTATTTGCTTTAATTCGAGATCAAGTTTCCTGATCCAATCACGGCCAATTAAAGAGTGATAATCTTTTGGGACCACATATAGATCTGCGATTACCGATTTATCTTTGTAACCTAAGTTTACGGTAGCTCGCCCTTTGCATGGTACAGAATTATTCTAAAATGTGCGAAAATGTATATTAGAAGGTTCTAGTGTGATATTTAATTTTAAATCGGCAAATTTATCTTCTGGTAAAATTAAATACCTTGCTCCTGAGTCAACTTCCATTTCCTGTGATTGTCCATTAATTGAAACAGTAATCATGTATTTTTCGGAACCAAATTGAATTTCGAATAAATCAGTAATATCTCGTTGATCTACAACCAGTCTTGTTTGATTTACCCCAAATAAAGAACTTGTTTCACTGTGGTATGGGAATATATTTGAGATATGGTGGACTTGTTTCATTTCTGCATTTTTTTTGTATAGAGTTGTGATGCAAACTTTTGCGACATGGCCTTCTTTTCATTTCTTGGTTTTTTCCTAGCGCAGCGATCTTTGCCACAATTAAAACACAAATTATCTATTCCAAGTGCACTATAGTCAATTTTACATTTACGCGATTGCGAATAATTTGGTGACTGAGACCGCGATTGAGAACAATATGTAGGCTTTTCCCACAGTGACGATAAGAATTTTTATCTTTGAAATATTCATGACGAGATCGGTTGAATTGTGACACTTTTTTTACGTTAGTTTGTTCATTTTCGGAAAAAATCGTCATTGATAAACTCGGTTGGCTCATTAGTTCTTTACTTTGTATGCGTGAGGCTTCTAACGCAGTAGCTTTTGCTAAGCTTTCTTCGAACTTTATGGTATCTGATTGAAGTAATGGTTCTCGAATCCAATTGTCGCAAATTCCTCGGATAAATTGAGCCCTCAAAAACACTTCAGCGATTGAAACATTTTTTTATATCCGCACGTAACAAATAGATCACATGCTGATAAATTTCTTTGCAGTGTAGCGACATATTCTGCAATTGTTCATTATGATAGCATGAAAGAAAATAATGTTGTGACTCGACGATATTTTTCTTGGGAGTCAACATTTGCAAAAAAAATTTTACAAGATCGGCATAATTGACATCCTTTACCGGCTTTTCCGGTCCCATAAATGCTGATAAATTATTATAATGCAGAGAACCGACATTTTTAACTGCGAAATAATTACCAAATCTTTCTATACAACAAGAAAACTTTTTTTGCATCGAAGGGTGTAATATTTGAAACTGGATCTGTTTCAATTTGACGTATTTATGTAACGCTATTGTTACAAATAAAAATCTTGCGTTGCACTAAAAACACGAAAAATCACAGCTCGTCGCCAACCTGTTGTGACTGAATGGTTTATTTCTTTTTGTGAATCATATTGAACTGAAAAGTCTGGATGTTTTATCGTTTATTAATTTAAGCACAATATAAATTTTAAAACTAAATTGCGTAACGCAGCCATTACAAACTATATCTTTCTTTTTCTACTCCCTAGCTGGCGCTGCTTTCTTATACAGAGCCGTACTTAATAATGTTACAATAGCAATATATTCAAAACCAAATATGTTTGTTTTTTTAACCTGTTTATTCATAAATATTCGTAATTATTAATTCTAGTATAAAAACTGCTATTGTACGTATTTTTATTGTAACAATGCGTTTATTTACATTAAAATTAATATATTAAATTAATCTCCTATGCTTAATTTTAATGCAAATTACAAATAATTGTAGGTAAAGGAATCATAGGAAAGGAACTCTCAAAACTCGAGTTCCTGCGCGAATTGTAACGAAAATGAGTCATAACATATTACGCCATGAGTTTTAAGATGATTAAACATGTTTTTCCATTAGTAACTTTTGAAATGATTATTATTCACAGATTATTAAATCGAGAAATTGTTTTTCTTTACCTCCTGCCAGACACTTCTAACGATAAATTTATTATTGACCAAGGTCAATAATAAATTGTTCAATTGTTAATAATCAAAGCAAAGTATAAGTATTATAAAATAAAAATATGTATTTAAGTACTAAATTAAGTCAACGTAAATTTAGGGCAACTAAGTATACTTTACAGTATAAAACAAAAGTATATGCATTCCGAATAAATACATTTAAACATTGACTACTCCTGTTGTAGGAGTACTTGCTAAACTTTCTTCTGGTATATTAATTTCCCTGTTCTGAATTAGTACATCAGTTATAACACTAGTAGGGACCACAGGAACTGAACTTGTAGGATGGTCCCGGAACATCGAACTGAGGTATTGAAACAGTATTCGTATCAGGAATATAAATTTCTCTGTTTGGGATAAGTATGTCAGGAATTCGTAATTCGAGAATACTCTTGTGTCGGAATTGTAGCAACTGACCTGTTGGATGGTCCGGGATACTCATGTTTACAGGTAGCTGGCAGGGTTGTACTATTTACTGCACTCTGCACCATTCCAGCAATCGTAAATACCAACAATTTCTTTGGAATATGATTGGCATTTTGCTTTATCAAAAATGTTTGTAATTTAAAATGTTTAGAAATATCAATATTTACTTTTATAGGAATAAATGATTTGAGCATGGAATATATTGCCCACAAGCTCGATGCCTTTTTAGTATGTGCTTGTTGTTAAAATATACTAATAAAATATTTCCTGAAGTGTTTACAGTTTTTTGGCGGTACACCAGACTATGAAAGCTAGATAAGTCTTTAAGTACAAACCTTTAGATTTTTCTGGTAACAACTGTTCACTAACTTTTTCTGCTACCTCTCTCATTTCTGGTGGAGTAAATTGTTCATTTTCAATATTTTCTTGGTTCATTTTAATTAATTTTATATTTAAAAGTAACAAATATTACAAGAATCGTAAAGAAACAAGGTAACTCAATTGTTTTCACAAACTTTAAGACAATGAAAGCATAGGTACGTTGATCTTTAAAAAACGGAATTATATTTGTACATACATAATAGATAAATAACTAAAACATATTTTGGTAATTTGTTAGTACAAAATTATACAAAAACGTTTTGTGTTACAACGTTTTTGATTTATCAGTGTGCCGGCAGCATAAGATGTAAAAAAGATTACAAGAAAAATTAATGATTTTTAGGTTTAAAACATGTATGTTTCTACTAAAAAACAAATTCATTTAAATTTACAGGTGGTCAAATTTTTGTTAATCGATATAACAGTTAATTAAAAAATGTTTTTTTAATTACTTTGACAAACTTTTTAACTACAATTCTTATAACTGCCATTCTAATAATTTTGAAACTGTATTTAATATCCACATTAGCATATTTTAGTACTTTATCTTTAGAAAAGGTAGTATTAATTTTAAGCAACGTTTTACTTTTCATTGTATACACTTAAAGCTAACATTAATTAACAAGATTAAGAAAACTAATGCTGAACATTACCTTCAATTAATACAGCAATTTTTTCAACAAAAAACTGTTAACATTAAAATGAAAACTAATAATGAATTTTATAAATTAACGTTTTCTTACAATATAACAGATTTATATAAAATCAACAAATTTGAAAGGAGAGTTTTCTTATACGTAGAAATACAAAGTTTAACACAAAACTGAAATTTCAATTTTTATTTGATAAAGAAACAATATATGAGTAGCGGTAACTTGTATAAGAAACTGTCAATTTAAAATTTGACGTCGGGTCGACTTTCAAACCCTAAGGAAAAAAATTGTTATAAAACACAACATACAATCTCAAAATCATATGAAATTGCAATATCACCAATGGAAAAACTAATTCCAGCAAAATATTAAAAATATATATTGTTCGTAAAATGATACTAACACTTTATTTTATTCAGACAAAACAAATATCTTCCTATTTCATTCGTATACCAAAAGTGTAATAGAAACAGAATTAGTTATGAAGTGTTGTGCACACAAGTGGTGAAATAATACCTACTAGCATTACACCATTGATTATAATCAATGATTACACGTTACAAGTTTCCTAAATATAAACGCCTGGTTAAAAGAGATGATAAAAATTAACTGTACGTGTCTATTCAACCGATAAGTACATACTTAAAAAAGCTTTCGGTGGCATTCGAAATGTTTGCACGCATTATTTGAGGCAAACAAACAATTTTTTTAAATATTTAAAGTCAAACTTCTTTGTTTTTCAATTCAAGTAAATGTCATTATAATAATAATTGACGTGTCACATTTTTCCATTTAATTAATTTATTTACCAACACCTCAGCAATTTTACCTCCAAACCCAATAACGCGTTAAAAAAGTTTTAAAAATGTAACAAAACTATAAATAATTTGTTTGTTTTTGTGTCATCAAAAGAAATTATAGAAAAAACTAAATTATTCATCAATAGAGTTCATTAATGAATGATTGTTTCTAATATTTTACATTTTACATTAATAAAACCTGTAAATACTCGACTAATATAACAATCAACAAGCAAATAAATTATAAATCTTTAAGAATAAATCAAAACAATAAACAAAAAATAAAATGAATTATTATTAAAAAGTCTATACAAAACAATTAATAAATAAACATTTAAAAATATCTTTCAACCACATTTAATGTATTAAAAAAAGTGATTTAATAACAAGCAAATGTTAATTGAAAACTAAAAGTTAAACATTTTATTGATAAATTAAAAATCCAAAGAAATCTAACGTTAAAAAATTCGTCCAATTGCAGAACAATAAATATTTCCTTTGTTATTGTTACTATCAATAACAATATGATTATTAATTTTCATTAAAATTGCTTTAAATTCTATGGTCTAATTAAGATCCATAAGAGGGATAATCCAAAGACTTATAGTATGCTTGTATAGGGGCTCCTCTACGAAATCTTAAAATTCATAAACTGCCAACCTGGAAACTTCCGTTTTCCTTTGAGTGTCCTCTATTTGATCCACTGTCGGAGTCACCAATGTAGTATCGTCCATAATAGAAATGAATTATGATTACACTAAACTGTAGGCGCAATACTTTTTGATGAAATGACTTAATTTTTTTTAAACGTCAACACTACAAAATAATAACATAAACATAAAAATACATGGAAACAATAGCTTGATTCAAACCGCAAAACGTACTCCCCTACCTGAACAAGTAGTGGTGGCAGACGAGTGGTTGTTGGAGTCTTTTAAAATTCTCTTTGACCTTGTTTATTTGTTCTTTAATACATCACTATCAGGTTATTGTGCTTCTTTGACTAGGAAGCCGGCTTAAGTCTATCAATTGATACGGCCTTACTCTTCCTATTAAGATTTAACACAAAAAAATTTATTTGTTCGAGAAATAATTCTAAATGGGCCGTCATATGGATTCTCTAAAGAACTATGATTGGAATCATTTCTTACAAAAATATGTGTACTGTGAGCTAGTTCTTTATTAATACAAATTTTGAGAGAACAATGTTTTTATCCAAAACAAGTTTAAAAAATTATATTTGTCTGCGTAACCTCTCTACAAAAGAACCAGTGTCCATCCGTTTTGACAGATGACTACAAAAAAATCAGCAGATAATCTGATTGTCTCCCCATAAACCGTATCTGAAACTTTAGCAGAATTATCCTCCCTTAATACAGAATGTAGTCTCAATAAGACTATTGGCATTGCATCGATCCAGGAACTATCCTGATGACATCTAATTGCTGCCTTTAAAGAGCGATGCCACCTTTCTAAAATACTGTTAGCCGCGGATGAAATGCAGTTGTTTTAATTTGACTAATTTCTAACATCTTATTTAATTCTCTCATCAAGTTAGATGTAGACTGTGTACTTTGATAGGTTGTAATAGTTAAAGGTACACCAAATCGAGAAATTTAACCAACGATATCAGGTAGCGGGATGGCCTCTGGCCATCGTGTACATCTGTTTATACAAGTTAAACAGTATCTGAATCCTTTTGCAGGTTCTAATGGACCAACTAAATCAAGATGTACGTGTGAAAATCGTTGTTGTGGTGTTGAAAAGAATCAATCAGACTTTTTGTTCTGACAAAAATTGCATGCACGAGCCCATTCACCACAATCTTTGCAAATCGATGGCCAGATAAATCGGGATTTAACTAAATTAATGGTTGATTTAACTCCTGGGTGTGATAAATTGTGAATTCCTTCAAAAATTTGTTTACGAAGCTTGAGTGTAACGAAAGGTCTATATGAACCAGTGCTAACATCACAAAAAACGGGTTTAGAATAATTCTGAAATATGATTGGTTTTAACGACAAGGTAGTAGTCCTATCAAAGAATTGTTTTAATTTTGCGTCTTTCTCTCGATCTTTTGCCAGCTTAAAGCAATCAATCGATGATGAAACCTGAATGTTACAAAGACGGTACAATGCATCAGTCACCTAATTTTTGAATCCACTTACATGCCGAATGTCTGTAGTAAACTGTGCCAAAAAGTCTAAGTGACGGAACTGACGCGGAGAAGGATTTTCAGACCTCTGATGAAATGCAAAAGTTAGAGGCTTATGATCTGTAAAGAGAGTGAAATTGCGTCCCTCCAACAGATATCGGAAATGTTTGACGGATAAATAAGAAGCAAGTAATTCCTTATCATAGGTGCTGTAACATTTCTCAGCAGAATTGAGTTTTCTAGAAAAGAAGCCTAGTGGTTTCCAATCACCACCTGGTAATTGATAGACAACTCCTCCTACAGCAAAATCGGATGCATCAACGTTTAAGGCTAGAGTAGAGAGTCAGTAGGTGAAGACGAAAGATGTGCCAATAAAGGAACTTCAGCCAATTTTATTTGACTTGATTAAAAGTTTCTACAGAATTATTATCCAAGTGATTAAACGTTTGTCTCGTTTATGTGAATCTTTAAAAAAAATTTAAAGTATTAATTAGGATTTGCACGTATTTTTCTAAATTCGGACTTTCAAATTTCTGATATTATGACATTCAAACCACAAAAATTAATTAGTAAGCTGTAGCTATAACGCAAATTCACGTAATGCATACATTTGTTATTCAGTTAACTTATTTAATTGTCAAACTTTTATTTGAAGATTTGAATTGTTTTTCGGCATTTACAAAAAATACGTAAAAAGCGTAAATTGTATTCTAAATAACAAACAATGTAAGTACATCAACAATTTGTGTGGACAACGCACGCTAGTAGTTCTATCTACATAAAAGTGATAAATAATATACAAGCTGTCGTTCGTCATTTCAAATTTTCAATTATCAATTATTACAGATCTGAAAAAGTTTTTGCCATATTAGGGATGTAAAGTGATTTCTCGTAATTGAAATTGTGTGCTTATGCAAATATTTTTGTAGCAAAATGCTCTACTAACCCAGTATTTTTGCTACATTTTTGAAACACTTATACGTAATTCTGTTGTTTCAGTAGGGGTATGACGTACTTATCTCGTAATTTTACATGCACTGAGTGCAAAAAAGTAATTTTAAATGTTCTAAGTACTCTTCTTCATTGAACTATGCAACCAATATGTCATCAATATATGTTAAACAAAATTTAAGATCTCTAGTGACTTAGTTGATAAATCGTTGAAACGACTGAGCCGCGTTGCAAAGACCAAACGTCATTACTGGAAATTCTAATTACCCTAAAGGCGTGATTATGGCACTCTTAGGTATGTTCTTTTTTCAACTGGAATCTGGTTATAAGCTCGCACAAAATCTATTGACGAGAATATATTTTTTTCCATATAAAGAGTTAAAAATCTTGGGTGTGTGGAACTGGATATTTATCTAGAAGGGTTGCAGCATTGAGTCTACGGTAATCACCGCAAGGTTTCCAACTACCATCCGTCTTCGGAACCATGTGTAATGGACTAGTTCAACTACTACTAGAAGGTCTACATATTCCTTTTTTGAGCATTACATTAAATTCTTTTTTAGCGATCGCTAATTTATCAAGTAGAAGCCTTGAAATAAACCGGTTGTCCCCTGGTTACTATTTGATGAGTAGCAGAATGTTTTGACATGCTATGCATATCTAAAGGTCTAGTAATATCACTAAATTCATTCAATAACTGTGTGAAACCGTTTGTGGTGGGTGAAATTATTTTAATGCTAGCAAACTGATAAGAAATGGACTTTCCTCGCACAAAATTTAAGTAATTAACGTCTAATAAGCGCTGATGTTTTAAATCGACAAGAAGATTGAAATGAGCAAGAAAGTCAGCGCCTAGTAACGGCTTTGAAACCTCAGTAACAATAAAATCCCAAGTAAATTTTCTTTTCAAATTTAAGTCTAAATTAAGGGTTTTTTACCAAATGTTTCAATTGGCGAGCCATTTGCAGCAACCAATTGTGGATTGTCATTAGAAAATGTGACTATAACTGCATGGTTGTCGATAACGGTGTGCTGCAGCTCCAAAATTTGTTTGATACCAACAGATCCTTTTGTTATCTCTGCTTTTAGAACGTCCGAAATTTCTTCCCTTTATTTATTTTTTATTTATTTATTGTATGGTACATTTTAAATATTGTATTGTGATGTAAGTGTTGTGTATGGTGCCCCAATAGATCAGTATAAGCCTGTATAGTGTGGTGACGAAACCGTGTGCAATAGTGAATTGGTTCGTCTTGGCAAAGCATTTGCTTCAAGGTTTAGGAAAACCACTAAAACCTAAACATGCCAACCCTTACACACCTTAGTATTTATATGTAATAATATTAATTAAATGTGTAAACATTATAGAAAGTAAATAAGAACATAAAATATAACAGCACAGTCGACATATAGACCGGTTCAAGCGCCAGTCACGACAATGACGAAAAAAATAGTAGGTTAAAGAAATAGCAAAACAAAATAATGAAATAACAGAAAAATCAGGACAAGAATACAAAATATTGCTGAACTTCAGATGTCCTTCAGATTCGTAAGCCATAATATAGCTTCATCCGTTAAATAAAATTAAAATCCCTTTATAAAATTTTGAAACTTTTTGATATCGCAATTCTTCAACGGCAATGTTCCATTCTGAGATTTGTGATTTCAATTCGTTTAACTGATTTTGATTCTCTGAATTTTCTTTTACCTGAGAGGAAATTGAGTTTATAACTGGCGCTGATGATGCAACTTCACAGATTCTATCTGCCATTTCGCAAAACCGACTGAGATTATCTGCACTAGTGGATAATATCATTTGTGCTTATTGTGGTAGCCGTTGTAACCACAAACTCTTCAAAAATTATCAGTTACTCTATTTATGGCCAACTTTCTTATTTCTCTGAGTAACTGAGACGGTTTATAATCTCACAATTGCATTTCATTCAAAAGTTTTTTTAATTTTTTTTCTTCTGATTCAACAAACTGCTCTACTGATCTTGTCTTCAAGGTAAGATATATCGAAAGCTCGAGGTTTTAAAATAATGTCACTCACATACTGTAAAATATCGATTTCAATTGCAGCAACCATGGTGTGAAACTTGGTGGCGTCTTGATTAATTCTCGCAGTGATGAATTGTGATTCAATTTGGGTAAACCACAAGCTAGGATTTGGCTTCCGAAATGGCGGAAGCTTAACTGCCAACCTAGAAACATCCTTTTTCCTTTGAGTGTCCTCCATTTGATCCACTGTCGGGGTCACCAATGTAGTATCGTCCATAATAGAAATAAATTATGATTACACTAAACGGTAGGCACAATACTTTTTGATGAAATGACTTTATTTTTTTAAACGTCAAAACTCAAAAATAATAACATAAACATAAAAATACATAGAAACAATAGCTTGATTCAAACCGCATGATTAATTGAATCATGTATCTGTGCAAATATTATATCGTCTGTATTTTACATTATGATGACGCCACACATCTTCTATTAGTAGAAGGGGGACAGCTCAACATTGAGATAATGAGGAAAAAGTGAAAGGCAATTAGCCTAATTAGGTTAACAACCTCTCACGTACCTCTCACCTTATTGGGCTGTTGTTGTAAACAGGCTTGTTATTGTAAACAGGCTGATGACGCAGGTATGACTTGTTTTTGTTGACATCAATAGAAAATACGGCCTCTCACCTCATTAGGCCGTTGTTGTTGTTGATTTCCATCATGGCCGATGTTTCGGCGGTCGATTTGAGTTTCCAACATGGCGTCCCATCATGGCGTCCTGAAGTTTTTTTTTATGTATTTAAAAAACTTGGTTGAGATTCGAACTTGCAACCATTGCATTACCGAGCCAAGGCATTAAGCACTAGGCTACGGCGACAATTGAAAGATAGAGTTTGAAGTTTGTATATAGCTGTGAAGGTTGATTAAGATGAATGATTGAATGATGTATGATGCTGTAAAATGTAGGTTAAGATGAGAAGAACTGTTAATTAAAAAGATGAATAAGGGTAAAACATTTAATAAACAAGATGAAAAAGGATAAAACATATATTTATCACTTTTATACATTATAAACTAATTCACAAACAAAAATAACACTCACGTAGAACCATTTTGTATGACGTACGATTAAACATTAAATAAACAAAATGAAAAATGATAAAAACATATATTTATCACTGTTATTCATTATAAACTAATTCACAAACAAAAATAACATTTCGTAGCGCCATTTTGTATGACGTATGATTAAACATTAAATAAACAAGATGAAAAAGGATAAAAACATGTACATTTTTCTTTCTCATACTTTATAAACTAGAACACAAACACGAAAACAATTACCTAAAGCGATTTAATATGGCTGTCAAACCAGTATGGCTTCAGAGTCAGTGCTAGATTTAAATTATACCCTGAAGTTGTTGTACAAGGTTGTTTTTTCGAAAACATATGTTTCAAAATAAGTAATATACGTTTTCCCAATAACATTGACGTCATGATATCAGAGTTGTATAAAATGATGTCTTATGTATTTATAATTTAGTCTTGAAATCATCTGAACAATAATAAAATGGATGGTAAATACAGTTACAACTCTACCAAAAAGAACATAATCCCCTACTATCGGCATCGGTCAAGATCACCAGTGTACAAACCATCAGAAGTGGATTATAAAATGTGCAACGATGCTCGAAAATCTTACGGTATTACAACAGATGAAGACTGTAAACAGAATATAGAACAACGTGAGAAAAATACACTGCTTAATGAGGTATTTATTCCGCTAAACAAAAGTTATACCAAATCAGTTTGTTTTGGAATGGATGTTTACAATGATTTTAAACCTTGTTTAAAAATAATCAAATCAGGGTTTAATTCTACAGTACATTTTACGTTGTCACAATTTAAATCGTTTCTGGATGAACTAGATGATATCATTGAAACGCTCAACCATAAAGATGTTGGAAAATACGAGTTTGAAGATTATACAATCCATACAACAGAATTGAATGCTGTACGCTTCATATCAAAGAAGAACGATGAAAAGTATCAACTTTATTTAGGTCTTACTTCGCTACAATCTATTAGAAAAATGAATAATTATTTTACATCTCGAATGCAAAAATTGGAAAAGTCTGATTTTCAATTTTATGAATTTGTTAAAGATGTAGTTAACAAAATTGATAAAAAGAAAAATGTTGGTTATGAAGAGTACGTAGATATAGAAGAAATCGGGTATGACGACTTCATTAAAGTGTTGGATGAAAAATACAAGGAGAATATTACATTACAAGATTTAGTTAATAAATTTCCACATTTTGTATCCCTCACAATAAAAAATTATATGGAATCTTATGATGATCGGTTTTTGTACAAATAATTTTGTAATTATTTATAATTTATAAAATAAAAATTGAGTATATTAACACGTTTAATTTAAAAAACCTCCTAAACTAAAAAACTATTGACGAGTAATATGTATCAATTCGAACACCCATTTTCTGCGATTGTTGCTGGCAACCCCTTTACAAAAAATTACCTGAAGTGCAATTTCAAGAAGGCTTACCGAGTATGGATCTGTTTAACGGTGTAGAACCTGTTTTAATAATAATTGATGATTTAATGCGTGAAGCAAATTCTTCAATTGTGGATATATTTACAAAAGGTTGCCATCACCGTAATCTAAGTGTGTTTTTCCTAACTCAAAATATATTCCTCTAAGAAAAGGCCAGAGCGACATTTCCTTAAACACGCATTACATTGTATTATTCAAAAATCCGCGCGACAAAGCCCAAATTAAACATTTAACAAGACAGATTTGTCCTGAAAATTCTAAATTTTTAGAAGAAGCTTACATTGATGCTACATCTAAACCTCATGGCTACCTACTCTTCGATTTAAAACAATCTACACCGGATTTAGTTCGTTACCGAAGCTCGATTTTTAACGAAGACGGCGCATGCTGTGTTTACGTTCCGAAAAAGGATTTAAATACACTCGTTCAGATAAATTTGTAATAATCCATCAATAACGCCCAAGGTGCTTGTTAAACACTCTGAACTTCTTCGCGCATTAGCGAAACTTGGAAATAAAGAAGTCTTGCATTACTAAAATGTGCAAACGATAAACAAGTTCATTGCATCTGCGAATGCGTATACAATATTTTAAAAGGAATAAACACTTCTTGAGAAGATTAGTAAAACCTGGAGAACCTATCAAAAGAAAAAGGAAATTTTGGTTCAGCAAGGAGGCGCATTTCTTCCACTTCTCATTGCACCTTTACTAAGTGGAGTAATAAGTTAGCATTTTTGGTTAAACATGGAACATGCGAAGAAGATGTTACTTGTACCACCGGAATTAATACAACAAATGAAATCATCAGAAACTGTTGGAAATAATGTATTAACACAACTAGATAACGAGATGCACAATATTTTGAATTCTAAACTTTCTGATCACGATAAATGGATGCAGTATAATCAAGTTCTTCAAAGATACTTACATTTTGCCGATGAAGTTCGACAACCTGTAAGCATACCAATACAAGAAAAATCTGAAGGAATGTCTGACGCTGAAATTGTAGATACACTTCCTACTATAGTCCAATAGGTTGGCCACAGTTTGCAATGTTTATGAAAGAAGATAATTTCCCGCACAAACTAATCGGAAATTTAAAACGGAGAAGTGTAGTATCTCCAGTAGAACAAAATTTTGAATTTAAAAAAGTAGATAACGAAGTGAAAACCTCAATACATCGGACTAGATCAAGAAGTCCTATACAAAAAGGAACTCCAACACGTTCAAGAACATCACCACCGTTGAGTAAAACACCATCAACATTTTTAAATTGGGAAAATTTGAAACTGTAATCATGGAATTAAACACGATATATTTCGACCCTGCTAATGAAGTTGGATTTGCTGGCGCAAATTCTTTAATACAAAGTGTAAAAAATAGATATTCAAGAAATGATGTAGGAAACTGGTTACGGAAGCAAGAATCGTATACTGTACACAAACTTGTTATTTCCGAGAAATAAATACATTGTAAATAGTATGTGTCAATTATGGCAGGCAGATTTATGCGATATGCAGAGTATACGAAAACATAACGATAACTACAATTACATATTAACAGTAATCGATGTTTTTACCAAAAAGCATGGGTGCGACCTATTAAATTTAAAACTGCTAAAAACATTACTGATGCATTTACTAATATTTTTGAAGAAGCTCAGAACATTCCTAAAAGTATTCAAACAGATAAAGGAAAAGAATTTATCGCTAGACCTGTTCAAATATTTTTTAAAGACAAAAAACATTACTTTTATGTAACTAATAATCCTGATGTAAAAGCTGCTGTAGTAGAACGATTTAATAGAACTCTTAAAACAAGAATGTGGCGTTATTTTACTTATTCAAACTCTTACCGATATATTAACGTATTACAAGATTTGGTGTTATCTTATAACAGCAGATACCATCGAAGCATAAAAATGGCTCCCAATGATGTCAACGACGAAAACATTTTACAAGTTTGGAAAAATCTATACCATGACGGTGTAGGTATTCAGCGTTCACCTAAATATAAAGTGAATCAACATGTAAGAATTAGCAGAAACAAATTACTCTTCGAGAAAAGTTACACTGCAAATTGGAGTGAAGAAATATTTAAAATAGTTAAAGTTATAAAACGCAAACCACCCGTCTATCAAATTGTGGAATTACACCGTGAACCAATTAAAGGAACATTTTATGGAGAAGAACTACAACCAGTTACAATTGATTACAACACAACGTACAAAATTAAAAAAGTTTTAAAAGAAAATGGTAAAGGTCGAAATGAACAATATTTTGTAAAGTGGAGTGGGTGCGGTGAGAAATTTAATTCCTGGGTATACGCTAAAGATTTACAACAATTATGAATTTGGAGAACGAAATTTACTTGACACTGTTGAGCAATAGTTCCAGACACTATTTTCCGAATAATACCACCGCTAATTTCACAACCCAACTACCTAAACGTATAAGGTTGGTTGGAGAATGGGTTGTCGGAGTTTCTGAGCTACAATACCCTTGTTCATTCTTAGCCGTTGGTGAATCTGAAAACTTAATGTTTTATCGCATTGAACCACCAGATAACGAGGAATATTATGTAGATGATGTATTAGAAAAGCTGTAAACTTTTTTCTTAAAGACGGTGAACAAATTGTTTATTCTGACGACAAATGGCATATCATAAATATTCCAGCCGGCAACTATGAAACAATCGAAGACGTTCTGGATATAATTAATAATCACAAGTTAATCAAACCACTAATAAACTTTGAATACAATAAAATAACTAAACGAATTTCACTCATTCTAAACACATTTCTAAGCGTACTAGGATTTTCTAAACGGTTAGCATTACAATTGGGTTTTACTCCTGATCAAAATTTGGCAATGCAAAAAAGTGCAAAACATCCTGCAAACATATGGACTGGTATACCCTCGCAAATGTTTGTTTATTGTGATATTGTGGAACCTCAATTTGTCGGTGATATTTTATCACCACTTTTAAGAATTGTGAACGTCACTTCTGATAATTATAATTATGGGTGTAACAAAGATGTAGTTTACTCTCCGGTACATTACATTCCTGTAATGCGAAGAGAATTTGAGAATATCGAAATGAATATAAGGACCGAAACGGGTACTGCAATGCCATTCGAGTTTGGAACTTTGAATTTGAAACTTCATTTTAAAAAAGTTAAGTAATATGGCTTGTCCGTATCAACAATATTACATGAATCAAGCTGGTAGCGGTATCGGTGCTATTTACAGGGGAGCTCTGTTTCAACGAGGGCACGGAATTGGAAGCTGGTTAGGAGGATTATTTCGTTCAGCTCTTCCATTATTTAAATCTGGCGGTAGGGAAAGAAGTGTTGAGAACTGTAACTAATATTTTGGGTGATGTCATAGAGAATAAACCAATCAAAGAATCTTTCATAGATAGTACGCGTGAAGCCGGTCAAAATCTGAAACGGAAAGCCGATGTTAAAATCGAAAATTTAATGCAAGAATCGGGATATAAAAAGCCTCGTCAGAACATATCAAGTCATTCATCACCACTTGTTAACAGAAAAACGTTAAAACCTAAGCGAAAAGTTTCTAATCTCGTTTACAACGATATATTTGGACAAAATTAATAATGGCTTTTCTCCATGCCCAATCTTGTGAATGCGTCAAGTCTGAATTAGATTTATTTGCACTCCCGTCAACTCAAACTTCGATTGAATCGGGAGAATGGATTTTTATAAACCATTATCTTCGCTGAGTGACGATGCACCGATTGAATTTGTAGTGCCTGGAAATGGTAATGATTACCTGGACTTAAGTCAAACGATGCTCTACATTACAACTAAAATTGTGAAGCAAGATGATTCAATGTTAACAGTTAACGAAGTTGTAGGACCTGTGAACAACTGGATGCATTCTTTATTTAACCAAGTTGAAGTTTATTTAAACTAAAAACTTGTTTCACCACCAAATAATACTTATGCTTACCGATCATACATTGAAACGTTGTTAAATTATGGACCAGATGCAAAGAATCGCATCTAACTTGTAGTTTGTGGTACAGAGATACACCGGGAAAAATTGATGAATTGACAGAAGATAACGCTGGATTTAGTAAACGTAAAACATTAACATCTACTAGTAAACATGTTGAAATGTTAGGACATGTGCATTCAGATATATTCAATCAAGAAAATTTTTAATCAACGGAGTTGAAATGAAAATAAAATTTGTTCGTTCAAGAGACTCATTCAATTTAATGGCAATAACTAAAGCGGACGTTAAAGTGTTAACCATTCCATCAGGACTACAGAGAAAATCTTTAGATAATGTGTTCTTGGGTCAATTGCCAAAACGTTGCATTATAGGATTTATATCGAATAAAGCGTTCAATGGCGATTACGCTGTTAATCCTTACAATTTTCAACATTATAAAATTAATTACCTCTCACTATACATTGACGGGCAACAAATACCATCTAAACCACTTCAACCCGATTTGACAAAATCTACATATGTACAAGCGTATCATACATTATTCTCAGGAACCGGTATTCATTTTCTAAATGAAGGAAATGGAGTTTTTCTCGAAGATTATGCCAAAGGTTACTGGTTGAGAGCATTTGACTTAACCGCAGATCTCACTGCAAATATGAATTTCCAGTGGAATCTTGTAAAAACGGTTCTCTGCGAATAGAGGTAGGGTTTGAAGATGCATTGGCGGAAACTGTAAACTGTTTAGTATACGCAGAATTTGACAACGTTATCGAGATTGATAAACACCGAAATGTGATGGTTGATTTCAGTAGTTAAGAACATATCAGTTATTAAACAACGTCTCACCAGAATGGATGCTTTTGTTGACATACAGGGATTTCGAGGAGAAGATAAAAAATTTATTCCTAAGGAAATTGATATTGTGTCTTCCGATGGACATTGTTGTGAAGTTTTATTTATAAAACCACCAAGTCATTATTCAAAGTTGCCAAATTCAGTAAAACGAGAAATCCGTTATTTAGAACATTATTTTCACGGATTACGGTGGAGTGATGGCTACATTAATTACGAAAATTTTGAAAATGAGCTCGCAAAAATGTTAACACCCTTTAACACAATTTTTGTGAAAGGAAGCGAAAAACAATACACTTTAAATTTTTAAATAAACCAATAATAAACATGGAAGGGATTAAGTGTCCATCGTTTAAAGTATTAAAGAAAAATATGGAAGCAGTCAAATGTCTTCATCATAATATTGAAAACCCGTCATGTGCATTGGAGCATGCATCAATTTTATGCGAGTGGTCCAGAACTAATGGTAAAGATGTACCAGGTCGAGCTTGCACACCAACTGAAGAGTATTCCGAGCATCAAGAATGTACAACGCATTGTCTGTGCTTCTAATCAACTTCCACATCGTATACCGAGACCTGCTGCTGTAATTGCAAACACCGATCCGTCAAATAAACCAGGTCAACATTGGGCTGCATTTTTCATAGACAAATACGGATATGGCGAATACTTAGACTCGTTCGGAAGACCTCCAGAAAACAATCATAGAAAATTCTTAGACCAAAATTGTGCAACTTGGGTTTATAATGGTCAGATATTTTCATTCGGATTTCTGCGGTCAATATTGTCTTTTGTATTTATTTTTAAACTTTGTAATATTAATACTTTAGAATTTTTGGGAATGTTTAATAATAATTTAATTAGAAACGATCATTTAATAATTTTGATGTACAATTTATGTTTTACGAAAACAAATTTATTAGATTTATAAAAATGTATTGTAATTATTAAAAATAAACAATTATTTTACAGTATTAGTGTTTTATTAAATCAATTGTTTAAAAATTCATATAAAAAGATTTACATGCATTTTCGAGAAAAAACGCAAACAATACAATTAATTGATAGTGAAAAAGATGAAAATGGATTAAACATTAACAAAAGAACACAAATTAATAAAGCTAAGAATAAATACTAAAAATGAACAATTTATATTTAAAAGTGTTACATTAAAAATTAAAAATCAGTACTTAAAGCTAACATATACATAAACCTAACGCTAACAGTATTTACATGTAATAAAATAAATAAATAAGTACATAAATAAATAAATAAAAAAAATAAAGCTATTAATTCCAGGAACATTTGGTAAAGCTAAAAAAAACCATTACAATGTGATCACAAACGGTATCCGTATGGTAACGTGTTTAAATTATCCTCAATCCGACGCCTCCTTGTATATTTTATTCTAAAAACTTTTTTTTCAGGTTTAGATAGAACATCAAACGCTGCGTTTCGTACAATACGTCGATCAGTTTGAACATACGTGTCTTCGACGTTGTTGAGAACCATGTCTTTAAGGGAATCAAAATACACAACTTGTGAGTTTTTGAAGTTTAATGTGATGCCTTTCACTTTGCATACGTACTCGTAAGTGTGTCACTTAGTTGACCACACCTTAAAGGCATAGTTCTTAGGGCCACCACTAAAACATTCTGTTATTTTACTACCAGGACCGTAACATTCGATCTCGTCTGTCATGTCTCCTAAGGAATCATCTGTTACAGGGGTCCATTCGCCTGGTTTCTCTGTAAAAATAACCGAATCTGTATCGAAGTATAAGACACGTTTGTCCAACTGTTTCAAGTATTTGTACAATTCTAGGCTGGCGTTTGCGGTGGTGTACGCAGCTAGGGTTACATTAACCGTGTTAAGGGGTATGATACCTTCATTCGGCCTGTCCCAGTTTAAAATTAGGGTGTCATCATTAACAGAAGTAAGAGAGTGGGCTTCCACAGAAGGATCGGTCAACATCTTAAATAGATCATACGGATCTTGTATGATCGAGGTTTGCATTAGATTTTCCCGTTGGGCAAACTTACCCCAAAAGCTGTTTAAGCATAATTTGGCAATATACCGCATACCCGGATTTACACCTATGTTGGATGTATCCAATGCAACCTCCTCTCTCTCGAGATATTCAGATATGTACCGATCCCTCGATTGGTCATCCGTACACCACGAAGGCCATCCCGAACTTTCTTGTTTCAGCTTTAAAAGTTATCAACATAAGTTGAAAATAAACCTCCAGACCTAGAACCCTGGTTATACTGTGCAATCTCGTACTCCCAAACTTCTAAAATTCTAAAACTTTATATCCTTGTGATAGCGCTTCTCGAAGTTCGTCCGCTACCCATGTACCAGTAAACTTACGCTCATCATCCGTATGGTTACAGTCACCGTTAAACAAAGACTCTCCACACAACCTGCAGAGGATGAACATAAGTTTACCATGCATTTTACAAGGTAAGACCGGATGATATAAGTTTGAAGGTGGTAAAACAGTGCATTTGACAATACCTTCCACCGAATCTAAAGATAACTGGCGGCATGTCTCGTCCCCGATGTGAATTTGCGGATGCCCTACAGGATATTTCCCGTACTTATTCACAAACGGGTACAGAGAACAAACATCCAGGTATCTTATTTGCTCATCTTCATCGGCCTTATAATGTAATTTAATGGCATTCGTATGACCACCGAAAAAGCTATCACGAGGATGTAAAGGTATGTTCCGAATTATGGCGTGATCAGTTGTAAATTTTGAAGCCTGAATATTTGTCTTTAAAAAGTTTTTGAAATTACACTACTTCATTTCCACCAAGTTGTAACCGAAGGAACGGATGCGGGCACTTGTAGCTTCTGTTTTTTCACGTCTAATACCCATTGTATCAGTTTTATTACCACCAAGTTCAGCTGTTTGATCGGGGAAACAAATCTCGCAACCGTGAAAATAGCAGCCATGAAACTGATACAGTGTAGTTGTAGCCGCGCAAAAACCGTCAACTAAGATAACCTCCTTCAATCTTACTTCGTGAGAATTTCCGGCGTGCTGAATTTGAATTGCCAAAGATTTTTTTCAGCCAAAGCAACCACTTGATTGCAATGGTGGATTGCTGATCAGCCATTCTATATCCATTGAGAGGTATTAAACCGATGGAATTTGCTTTTAGATAATTTCGTCTAAACACGGCGTTGCACGAGCCCGCAATTGTGCAAGATTCCCTAAACGGATCTACTCCGTTAGAAGTGGTGAAGCGTGACCAGAACTCCAAGCAAGCCTTTCGTAAAATATTAACGTCTTCAACGCAATATTTTACAATTTCTGATTGAAAATCAAAAACAACGTCGAGGCTCACCTGGTTTTCGTGCCACTTCAAAAAATCACTTCTAACGGAAGAAGACATTTCATTACAACCATAATAATCTGTCGGTGGTAATGGGCCGATATAATTTTGATTTGCCAAAGTGTTAAAAAGTGCGGAAAGTAACCTTTTGAGCCTGAAAAATTAAATGTTTTGGGTAACTTAGATAATGGCATCGGCATATAATTGAGAGAATCGATAAATTTAATACCGCTATCACAATTAATTGACATTATTTTAGTACCAGTCGTAATGATTTTAGGGTTCCACCCATTCGCGTTTTCAAACAAAGCTTTTAATATGAACGCGCCATCGTATTCTTTCATATTATGCGCCAATGCCACTATGTCCCCTTTACATTTTTTCCTTAATGTCGAAACGTAATTTAGAAAATCGTCGACAGGATTGTCTTTAAAAATGTGTTCGCGTTTTCCATAGATTGCGCAGTCTTGATTAATGTCTTCGAAGTTAATGCAAGATTTGCACACTTGCTGTGCCACACATAAGGTGGGAATATGCATAAACATATTCGGACCACCATCTACAGAAGTTTCCTGCCGGCTTTCAAAATTATAGAAAATGAAAACGAAATTTTGATCAAGTTTTTTCTTATTGACTGGATTTTAAGCCATGAAACAAAAATGACGGACCGGTTTTTTACTTTTACAGTGAGTGCAATACCGGTATCCGCATTTGTCATGGGTCTTTTCTACCCAAACACTATTAAGACAGAATTTACATCGTTTGAAAATCTTGCACAAATTTTTCGTATGTTCAGAAAAACATTCGGGTCCGCGGAAATCGCGATGACAAGAATTGCACGGTATACTTTCGAGATTTAGGTTACATGGAGGAGAACTGTGACATGCCGGACAAATGTACTTACACCCCTTATGTTTAATTTTATTATTTGTACGCGTTCGGCATAATTCACAAAAAGTATACCGTACTAAAAGTGGTACAAAGGTTTGTGATTACGTTATAATGGTTTTCTTCCAAAACTAAGTTTAAAACCACCCTATCTGCACTACGAGGACCCTCATAATAAACAGTTTTCCCCAATCTGTGGTTACAAACTACAATAGTGTACTTTACCATATAGTCCTGGAATTGTTGTATATGGCCTCGATCGCCGCCGTTGCTTAAATCGACACCTGCAGCTGTGCATAGCTCCATCACCTACGATAGCATCACCGGAGAGTCGGTTTTTAACAAATGCGCCATGTTTATGTTTCGAGCAGACCACGCCATCGCCGCCACGAGCGCTCTTGCCAAACACAGGTTGTCCTGGTTTTCGATGACGAGGACTCCTGTCTTGCGCCGGCAAAACTCCTCGTAGCTGACGCCCGTCATTCTGTTGCGGCTCATTCCCATTCCTCTAGGTAAAGAAACGCGGTCGACATGCAGACGTAGAGCATCAGCGGTAAAGAAGTTTGTATTGCTTTGTAGAATTTTTCTAACGTTGTCATGACTACTTTGGAATTAAGCTGATCTCTACGTCTGAAGGAGATGCCCACTGGTTTCTCGGAGAAGTTATCGTTTCTAAGGACGCGTCCGATACGGTCTGAAGGTTGGGCGCCAGCTAGGATATACTCCAACACTTCTTTAAAAGCGTTCTAAAAAACAAAAAATGTAAATAAATTTGAAATTAAATTTGTTAAAATAAAATTACCTCTAGCCAGATGGTTGGGTTTTGGATGGTGTCCATGTCTTTAAATTTAAAAACCATGGTCCTACCCATGGTTCTAAATTTTTTGATTTCTTTTTCACCCTCGTTAATGAGGGTGAAAAACTTAAAGTTTGCAGCGTTAGTAATAGTAGCTTCTCCGACCATCTGCAATAAAATGTATCTTAAAACATATTCTCAATAATAAAAAATTAAAAATTTACATTACAACTCCTGGTGCTCGAGTTCTGCATTGTTTGAGACGGTTGAGGTGATAATGAATGAGCGGGATGAGATGATACCGTGTTAGATGAAGATGAAGGGTTAGTATGAAATAAATCCGGTAGATATGTCGATGGTGATGATATGAAATCGTTGATGAACTGTAAAACATACAAGGTAATCTTAAAATAAAAAATGCAAGAACTTACATTATAATTTGAAGTTGATGGTATTGCGTTAACATCCAGCTATCGTAAACACGTATTAGAAAATATTTGTAAAAATAAATCAGAAACTTACTTCGAACGTGTTAGTTTCGACGCCTGACATTGGATTCAAAACAACAGATGAATTCGATGAAGTTTCCGATGTAGCATTAACACCGGACTGTAATTCATATGTGAAAAGTAATTTTAAAAATTATACAAAAAAAGTAACATACCTTAATGTCGCACACGTTTTTAATTAAATGATCGAAGAGGTCCACGTCTTCTAGATCTACCATTTCATCGTATAAACAAATTCTCTCACAGATGTCACTATGCACTTCTAGAATCCCAAAGTCATTACGCACACCTCGCGAATAAAGACTTAACAAAGTTTTCACAGACATAATGATGAGAGATTTTATTCCGGTTTGAAAAATCAATAGGAATGAATCAAAAATACTAATACACCGTTTTTATATAATTCTTGACGTTACCACTTATGAAAAAACACATTAAGAGACTTGGAAATTTTTATCGACATTGTAAGGTTGCATTGAAAGTATTTTTCTAGTCACCAGTTCTTGCTAAAAGCATATTAAGAATATAAATTGTTTTCGAGTAATTCAGGAATTTCACTTAAAATTTTGTTGACATTGAAATAGTTACATTAAATATTTTTTTTGTTTATGATTAGATTTTCCGTATTTTTATTTTCAAAATCTCATTCTTGATATAAAATCATCTTACTGTTTTACATGTTAATTAATTAATTAATTAATACGTATTGTTAGCAAAAAGTTTGTCAAAAAACGATTTTTTTAACATATGCTAGGTATATAACAAATGTAATTAGCAAGAAATTTTTGAAAGTTGACCTCTCACTTTTTAATGTAGAAAACACAATTAAAGATGTTAGAGGCGTGCCATTCATAGATGGAACTCTGAAGATTTTCTGGCAGTTGTAACGTTACATATTTTTGTAAAATAATTTTATATTGTGTGTGAAACAGAGAGAGAAATAAAATTTGTTTCCTGCTTTTTTTATTCTTCTAATTAAAAACAAATGTTATTGGTACTTGTAAATGTGTTGTGTAACAGAGATACAAAATAAAATGCATCCTCCTTGTTGTTTTTTATTTTCCCTAACACATACGTCACTTGGATGGTGTATTAAAACGTTAATGGTTCGAACCCTGATACGTTCAAGTTGTTAAATACGTGGTGGTGTATCAAACGTTAATGGTTCGAACCTCAGTATGTTAAAGCTTTTTTTTAATCAAGTGTAAATTTAAAAGTACTTGTTAACTACGTGGTTAATGTAATTAACATGTTGAACCGGTATGTTTTTAAATCATAAGTCACCATGTCAAAATGGTGTCATCTGTTTACAAAAAATTGTGTATCAAACGTTAATGGTTCGAACCTCAGTATGTTAAAGTTTTTTTTTTAATCAAGTGTAAATTTAGAAGTACTTGTTAAAGTTGTAGTTAATGTAATTAATTAAGAAAATGTTGGTTTGACGCCATATTGAATCGCCTTAGGTAATTGTTTTTCTTGTTTGTGTTCTAGTTTATCAGTATGAGAAAAAAAATGTACATATTTTTACCCTTTTTCATCTTGTTTATTAAATGTTTAATCATACGTCATACAAAATGGTGTTAAGTAATTGCTATTCCTGTTTGTGAATTAGTTTATAATGTATAACAGTGATAAATATATGTTTTTATCCTTTTTCATCTTGTTTATTTAATGTTTAATCATACGTCATACAAAATGGCACTACGTGAGTGTTATTTTTGTTTGTAAATTAGTTTATATTGTATAAAAGTGATTAATATGTTTTATCCTTTTTCATCTTGTTTATTAAATGTTTTATCCTTATTCATCTTTTTAATTAACTTTATTCATCTTTTTAATTAACAGTTCTTCTCATCTTAACCTACATTTTACAGCATCATACATCATTCAATCATTCATCTTAATCAACCTTCACAGCTATATACAAACTTCCAACTCTATCTTTCAATTGTCGCCGTAGCCTAGTGGTTAAAGCCGTGGCTCGGTAATGCAATGGTTGCAAGTTCAAATCTCAACCAAGTTTTTTAAATACATAAAAAAAACTTTAGGACGCCATGATGGGACGCCATGTTGGAAATTCAAATCGACCGCCGAAACATCCGCCATGATGGAAATCAACAACAACAACAGCCTAATGAGGTGAGAGGCCGTATTTTCCATTTATGTCAACAAAAACAAGTAATGCCTGCGTCATCAGCCTGTTTACAATAACAAGCCTGTTTACAACAACAACCTAATGAGGTGAGAGGTAGGTGAGAGGTTGTTAGCCTAATTAGGCTAATTGCCTTTCACTTTTTCCTTATTATCTCAATGTTGAGCTGTCCCCCTTCTACTTCTATTTATTTAAGTTTAATCGAAATAATTCTTACTAGTTAGTAGAAAAATAAGAATCTTTACTATTTTTAATAACTATACCATTGTTTCATTTGACGTTACCTCGCTTTTTACAAACAGATGCAGAACTGATAATTAACTAATTAAAAAAATACTAGACATACTTAACAGATTTTACTACATTAAACATTGAGCAGTTAACTGATCTCATAAATTTTATATTTAACTCGGGTTATTTCAAATACAGAGACAGCTACTATACAAAAAATAGGCACCGCTTTGGGTAATCCAACTTCTCCCATATTAGAGAGTCTAACTATGCACGACGCAATCACCACTGTCTGGACCCAATTAGCTAACGTGAATTGTACTCCTATGTTTATATTTGTATACGTAGATGATATCATCACTTGTATTCCTAACAACATATGATTGACACTACTTTAGAGTTATTCAATAAATACCATCCTCAACTAAGGTTTACGGTTGTACAAGAAACCGATGGCATCAGGACGGACTATTAATTATTTTTCCAAACACCCGATTTACCAACAAATTAATACTATCGTTGCCAAGCAGAACAAAATTCAAAAACTCTGAGTGACAAACAATCAAATTCTTAAAAACGTTTTAAAAAATAATAATTATTCCCAAAAACTCATAAACAAATTTCTAAACTATAACTACAGACCAAACCAAACACTCACCAATACGACTACCACCCCACAAACAACTTTCACATACAAAAAAATTATTAATATATTAAAAACTGACTAAATAAAACTAATGTTATATAACCAGAATTTTTACAGTATAATTGTTAATATCGTAGGCTTATATATAAAAGTAGGTAGAGAACGAAATGTCGAATTGAGTTGAAAAACATACCAAATGATAGGCAAATCAATTTAGAAGGTTAAAAATATAGTTTTGCTACTTAAAATACACTCTCTAATTAGCTAAATAATTAATTTTTTCTACTCCGTTGTCAGTAAGACGTCAAAAACACAACTGCTTTCTTGATTAGTAGGCGGGCCTTTACACACACATGCACGTAATGTACTAGCACGTAATATATATATATATATATATATATATATATATATATATATATATATATATATCACGTACGTAAATGTAAGCAACTTTTGCCGACAGGTATGTAAAGCAGTTACATAGTCGATTCTTCAATAATTATAGCCAACATAACAGTTGGCAAGTATAGAAATTTCGAATCGCCTGCAGTAAAGTACGCAAGTGGTTGTACAATAGCAAACAAACACTTAGAATCACCCGACAGCTGTTTCGTCCTTTTTGGGACTCATCGGGAGTGAGAAAACTCGAGTGTAAGTTCACTATTGTACAAACGCGCGCTGTCGACTATATGCCCTACTGGAGGGATCATAATATTTAAACGATAACTTTTTCGACATCTAGTGTCGACTCGTGAAAGCGTTCACGTACGTAAATGTAAGCAACTTTTGCCGATAGGTATGTAAAGCAGTTACATAGTCGATCCTTCAATAATTATAGCCAACATAACAGTTGGCAAGTATACAAATTTTACTGCAAGCGATTCGAAATTGATTAGAATGTGTACTGTAATATGTTTGAATTTTTATAATGAAAAGAGCAAGTTATAGGAAAATTTAAGCGTTTTTTAATTTACTGATTTATGTTAACAATTTTGCTTCTATTTTACTTTTTAAAAACCCCATTAAATTTCGAAACGCTAACGATTACACTGTATTTAAACACTTACGACAAGATGTTACAACATTTTCATTTAAAAAGACTTTGTAAATATTTATCTTACAACAATTTTTTTTAAACTGAATAAGTAATAGACTCATTAATTAATTACATGTGAAACGTAAAATTGATTAATCATAATCTAAAAACAGCGAATAAAAAGAAGGGTGGTAAGCGAATGATAATCCATTCTCTCATCACCGCTTTTTTGTTGACACAAAAGACCTTTTACTTTAAAAATAGGATTCAATTTAAGGTTCTTTTCGTATTCAAGTTGTTTTTGTGGGCTGACAAAGCGGTTGTCATATATGGTTCTCTATCATACAATAAGAAACGACAAAGCGTACTATGAAGAGTTTTCTTAAAACCATTAAAATTATGTCACATTACACACTTCATAGGTTTATTTAAAAATTTAATGCTTAACTGATTTCAAAAAGCAGAGTTAAAATACATCCGTTTGTTACTGTAAAGAGTCTAACGAAATAAAATGTATTATTTTTAAATGCTTACGAAAAGTAATTTTAACAATTTCAACTTTCAAGACGTGTCACAATAAATTAGATTTATCCCAACCACAATGCAAGGTCCGAATTTGTATTCCGCCTGCGTATTTTGAAGTAGATGCTGGTGTGTATCTTATGTGTATAATTTAGCTACAACAGCCAAATATTAATTACAACTTCTTGGGTTTGCTAATTATGGAAAAACTAAAAATTTGCATAACATTTAAAAGCTAGTAAGCGGTTTTTTGAACTTCCGAACATAACTTTCCACTATTATCTCTTCAGTAAACAAAAGTAGTTAGGCGACTCCTTAATTTGTATACAATAATATTGGTTCAATTTTGACATCCAATATTGCAACCGACTTTGACATTTTAGTTAACGACAACACAATGTAAAAGAATGTAATTTTTTATTATTTGGGTTACTATTGTTGATCACGTTATTGAAGAAATTCGCAAACTGAAATTTTTTGTGCTACAATGATTGTTAGGAACTAATAAAAATATATAACGTTTGATGGTTTGGGGTTGGAGATTTTTGTGTTATGAATTTGTAAAAGTTTGGCTTTGGCAGATAAACATTTAAGGTACATAAACCCATTTTTTGTGTAATACGTAATACTTTTAAACACTTACAATAACATTTTATCCTTACAAAGTTTTACTCTTTTTGATGTTAAAGAATTTATGAAAAGTATAGGATTTAAACGTTGTAAGGAAAGCAGTAAAAGCTTATGCTGACAAAGTAGTTTTAGAATCTAGACAATATTCTTTGAATAAGTTTTCTAAGGACTCTTAAATTAAACATTAACTCAAGAAGTGAGAATATCATTTCGAAATTTACAAAAACCTTGTTTACAAAAACTAACAAACTATTATACTTCTAAATTTTAATTATCAATCCTAAATGAAATACGTATTTAAAATAAAATTTTTGAATTCGCATTTGAAAATGTAAATACTCTAATATAATGTTTAGAAAATGTAATTAAAAAAAATTAAATCATTAATCATACAACTTTTTTTAATAACTGCATTCCAGATTTGTATGTAGCAATGTTGAAATTATTAATAACAGTACTGTCACAAATGACATAAAAATACTTAAACTTTATGAAGTCTTTTATTTATTTTACCTTTTGCCATTTGTTTCTGCCAAAGTTATACTTTTAATATTTTCGAAAAATTCATTCATTTATAACAACTCTCCAACATTAACGGAAACAAATAATCGCATGTGTTAATATTGATGTAGGATTCAGTAAAGCTAATAGTTCTTGTTCAAATAAATATACTGAGGGTGATTATATTAACAACTCGAATACATAGGAAAGTAATAGATATTTAAAGACCGAATGTACGAATAATGTAATTAATTGAATGTTTCAAATATTAATTAAAACATTTGTATGACAAAAAAACAACAATCCAAATGAGGCTAAAATAATTCGGAAGTAAACTAAAGTTACATACATTCTAAATTAGTACAGTTTTTGAAATTATGAAATATTATCCTTCTTGTTTTATTAAACAGAATTGATTTATTAAAAGACCCCTACAGTGTTCATGACTTCCATTATCCAATTTATTTTGGAATATCTAAGTCGATGTGATACTCACTGACTTTTCAAAAACATTTAATAGACTTTATCAAAGTATTTTGTTAAAAATAGTATATCTCAAACTAAGGTAAGAAAGTGCTATATTGCAGACCGAGGGCAATTGCCCATTTTTACCACAGTTTGAATACAATTTTTCCCAACCAGTTTAATTTAACATAATGTAAAGTTTCAAATGCAAAAATTCAATTACTAAATAAGGATTTTGTTTCCTTACACAACTGCTTAATTGTGGGCTGATTAGTGAAATATTTTACAAAACTGTCAATTTTTTGTCGTTTTTACAAATTATATAGTTGTTGAATTAATAAAGTTCATTCATATTTTTAATTAGAAGTTTATCTTCGTAGTGCAAAAAATGTCCAAATATACAGAAGATTGGTAATAATCACGACCAAAACAGGGCGGGGGGGTTGTAAAACCTTTGTTTATGTGTAGTTTTACATTAAAAAATCAAGAACGTGACATTTACTAAAGGGAGTGCGCGAAATTTCAGTGCATCCTGCCTGCCAAAAAAGATATAGCAATCTCAAATTAATAAAAGCAGGTGTGTAAGAAAAGGAAGTAAAATTGATGAGACCTATAAGAGCAGTTTAGTTTCAGAGATAATTGTTTTTTTTAGGAAGCAAATAACACTTTATTGCATTGAAGCACAAAATATGGCGCTCTAAAATAACATTTTTACTACTCTATCTCGGGAGCATACGTCACTTTTGACAGAAGGAAAAACAAATCGGAAATGTACAGAAGATTAGGAATAATCATGTCCAATAGATGGCGCTCTAAAATGACATTTTTACTACTCTATCTCGAGAGCATACATCACTTCTAACAGTAGGAAAAACAAATTGCAAATTAAAACTCTTTGACACTTTGACAGCCCATTGAATTTTATACGAAATATAAAACTTTGATACATAAATAACTACCTATTATATACCTATATTGTAATTCTAGGTTGCTCTAACCATGAGTGTTGCAGGCGTTTGCATAACCGAAGAATTAACTAAGATGTCTATTTGTGGCTTAGAAATAAAGATGGCATCATTGTGATAAATATTCCAGAAGCAAAAACTGGAATTTCTAGAAAATTTATAATCGTTGAACGAAACTGGATTGATATTACAAAGAAATAGCTTCTTATGAGACCTTCGGACCAATTACCATATTCCTAAGTGTTCGTAAAAGGCAAGTTACGAAGCAACCAGTTGGGTATAATAACTTTAGTAGTATACCTAAAAAAATTGCAGAATGTTTAAACTTAGAAAATTCTCATCTCTATACCGGCCATTCTTTTCGCAGAACATCTGCCATTGCACTTGCATCATAAGGTAGTAGAGTATTAGACTTGAAGCCTCACGGAGGATGGCGATTATCTAACATCGTTGATAGTTATGTGCAAGATTCCATAGAATCTAAAAAAAATTGCAAAAATGGTTCAGACGGCTCCTGAATTTCCTGAACCATGTACCAGCACATCTACAAATTCAACATTTACTCTTGTTGATACATCACAAGTTTATGATACAACGAGCAACGCAGAATTTGATTTACCAATTAAAAGTCTAAAAACAGGAATTACCATTCAAATTCGACAAACTGCATTTTCAACTTTTATCGAAATCTAAATAAATTGTTGTGTTTAATTGTGTTGTTTACATTTCCAAGAATATATTTAAGTTTTTAGGTTAAGTTTAATATTTGCAAACTAGTTATTAAAAAAATAATTTATTGTGCTTTATTCATTAACAATTTCAATTTTGTGGTTTTAATTTACTCTAATATCACTATAAAATAAAATGAAGAATTGAATTTTATTAAAAGCTCCATATTTATAAAGTAATGGTAATGAAAATTAATAAATTAGAATGATTAATCACTTTCACATTAAGAAGATTTTAATTCGATGAATCATACAAATGTTAATTGCATTCTGTAAAAGCTATTCAAAACATTAACAAAATGTACTTACAATTACTATACTACAATTTTTCAAGTACCACTGCCAATTTTTAGTTCAATAATCATTGACATTTTCCGGGGATCGTGTTTGCTACAGGGTACAGTGTTTAGCCGTTTTTTTTTGTAATGTACTTATTAATGATATAAACCAAAGTTGTTTTAGCAGGTATAGTGGATTATCTGAGTGTGCACTGTTCACTGTATAGGTAAGTAAAAACCTAATGAGAAACAAAAATTGGAATATCCATATTATTCAGATTCATTTAAATGTGGGTCAGAGAATTTGATGTTGTCTGGAATTTGAAATAAATAAAAACGATTTAATTAATGTTTGTTAAAATACCAGTTATATCATGAATAATTACTAAAAAAAGAAGGGTAGTTTGGAAATTAGTATGTGTGAACGTACAATTGCGTGACACTTAAAATGAAGATTTTTAACTTAAACCTGAAATGATAATATTGGTAGCATCGATGATCAGATTTCATCTTTGACACATATCACAACAAATGAAATTGTTTGAGAACCTGAATTTAGTAATTTATTGGTTCCGTTACAATTACAATTGTGCGGAAGCTATTGGCAACAAAACTTGAAGAGTGGTTGTGTCTGATCAACTGAAGTAGTGGTAGAGTCGGGTCTAAGATGAAAAATAGTGTGATGATGCTTGACAAGTAAATTTAGAAAAACATCAATGTACACAAGCATTGCTTTATGACTGTTGATACTTCTCTCTTCGGTTTTATTTGCTTAATGTGCTCATGCCTCGTCTGACTTTGCTATTAAATATTACAAATAAAGAACTTGTTGAATTCTTTCTTCATCAATCTCTATTTCCATTTTTATATATTCTTTGGCGATTGTCACTAACTTTATTTATATTTTATTAATGTTTTTATTTGATTCTATATCAGTAGAAAATTCTTTTTATATTCTCTAAACACTTTATGGTGATAGATAAAAGAAGATATGTTTTAGAAAACTGAGGAATAACAGAAAAAATGAAAAGATACATTCTCAACTAATGAAATATTATTAATTAAAAATCAAGAAAATAACTAATAAGTCTGAACATCCTGTAAATAAGAATTGGAAGGATATATACTATGTGTCCCACGAAAATTTGACACAGGCATTCACTATGTTAAATTAAAAATTAATTTTTCTGGAACAATTAAAACACAATATAACAATATATGATGTTGAATAGTTAAAATATAACAAATTGATTGAATCGAATGAATTTTCATCCGGCTTTCGTAGACGGATTGGTTAATTTGATGCCTAGTATTCTTTTGAGCTTTCTAACTATATGGTTTGATTTCGATTGCACTATTTTTTTATTAACTTTGTTATCATTACAATACAATTTTGTAAAGTGAATTTAACATTTTGAAAAAAAGATTAAACTCATTTAATAAAAATTGTATTAATAATTACGATTATAATTTTGTTAATAAAAAAATTACGACAATTGGGATCAAACCCAGATTTTTTCGTGTAAATCATTACAAAATTTTTATTGATTTTTATTAAAATACGCTTTAAACACTTACATTACCACATAAATTTGTTCTTACTTATGTATCTAATAAAATATGTTGCTATATTATGATCAAATTGTGCCAGAATTTGAATTTAACTTAGAAAACGCCTATGTCAACTTTTCCGTGGGACACGTGGTAAACATTTCAAGAAGATAACAGTAACTGAATAAATATTCAGGAAAGCAAAAAAAAAATCATAGGTAACAAATAAGAAATAGATAATTACAGAAGATAACTGAAGAAAAGACAAACATATATTAAACAAGAATGAAAAAAATTAAAACAATTGTTAAAAATTGCGAAGAACAACTAATGAAAAAACATGAGAAAAACTGAACAATAATAAAGAAATGCGGAAAGACTACAGCAAAAAAAACAAAAATAGAAGAAATAAAATAAAAAAAATAAAAGATCACTTTCTAAATGATTTGCAAAAGAAAAATAAATCGGAAAACAATAAAATATCAAGAATGACAAAAGGGAAGATAGTATGACAAAGAAAACTCGAAGAAGTAATAAGAGAATTAAATACGAAAGTGGCTAGATGCGAGAAAAATAACAAAAAGAATTTAAATTTTTTAATTTTCACTAGTAATACTACTAGAGGTCAAATTATTTCGCGTGGTATTCGGTAAGAAGATTCCACACCGAATTGTGGTTGAAAAAAGGTAAATAAATTAGTGTCTAAATATTATATATATTTTATTAGACATAGACACTTAATTGAAAACATTCAAAGTCCTGCATTATCGCCATTAAGAAGAGAGGAGGTGTCCGAAGAATATAGAAAACATCTTAGCTTTGTAATTAAAATGTATAAGAACTAAATATTATGTGAACAAATAAAAAACCAGTCTTTCAAAAATGGTCTGTTATTGTAAACGTCAAAAAATTTCCAGTATAATTCGCTGTTGGGTACCACACGAGAAAAAAATTTCACTAAAATATTTGCCATGGTGATTTGTCAAAATAACGTATTTTGATTGGTTCAAAATTATAGTTGTAGAATTTTCAATAAAACAGTTAAGTTTTTTAAACAAAATGTGTGTAAGATGAAAATGTACAAAAATTGTGTAAAATTTTTCAATTTAATAATTCTACCTTAAAATGACAAATTTTAAGCATGCAAAAGCAGAACAGTGCACACGCTTTTGATTAAAATTAATGGCATTTGTTTAAATTTCAAAAAAGTGTCAAATTTAAATTTTTTGCTGAGGAACTAGTTAGTTACAACTAAAAACTGTAATTGTAAACCAATAGGTGTTGCGACAACTAGTGTTTCGTGTTATCGTAACACGTATGAAAATGCATTTGCATTAAGGCAACTGTAAAGTTTTCTAATCAATCACTTTAGAGACACACATTAACTTACCCGTTTTTCAACTTAAAATAAGAAAAATAACTTATTTGCCCTAATTAACATATACGCGGTAGTACAATTATATAAAAGAGTGTTGTAGTTAAACTATTAAAACTAAATTTATTATTTCAGTCACTACTAAATTTATAAGAATTTAAGTTTTGAAGAAGAAATTAAGAAAAGCGTAAAAACTCAATCATAATAAACAAGATAGAACTAGAATATATAAGGTCTGGTCAAAAAGTTGCTGCAGTTTCGTGCTGTTTCGGCGGCATTCATGCATTTTATACACAAGTACACTCATGAAATTTAAAACTTGGACACCACAATTTCTGTAAATAAAAGTTTGCACATTGTGAAACGGGCTTAAGGGTATCATTTACAATTCTAACAGCAGGTAGTCTCAGCAGGGGTTATCTTATAGATGGACTGTAAAATGAATCATTACACTAAGCACGTTTTAGAAAATAGGTAATTTACGTTGCTTACTTAATTTTTTCTTTAAAGAATATATTTGAAGGTATCGCTAATTAAACACCATAGCTCGATTAATTATCGAATCAAAATTTTGTTTAGGAAATGTTTACAAAATAAAATTAGAAATAATTTTGATTTAAAAACGTCTACAAGCAATAACTTTTAAATTAAATCAAAAACTAAACATGGTTATTTGGGTTGACTGATTATTACTTATTTTTAAATAAATCTAACCTACTAATTATTGTAAGTTATTAAAAAAAATTATTAAACTCTCTATTCATAATATTTAGTCCTTACAAAATGTATATTAGTTTTTTGACAAGAATTTATTACATAATTATAATTAAGATACCAAGTTATAGTTTAAAATTAAATGAAAACGTTTTTTTAAATAAAGGTATTACTATATAAATAAATATAAGAAATCAATAATGGGTGTGACCTCCATTATTATTGATACATTCTTGGAGGCGTCTGCTCATTGACGCTATCAAGGTATCAATATAATTAATATTAATCGTTTCCCATGCGGTATCAATGGCTGCAATTAGTGCATTACGGTTTACTGGTATAAAATTTGGCCCTTGTTGTCTTCGGATAACAGCAAGTATTCGAGCCCAAACATTTTCGATAATGTTAAAATCTGGGCTTTTTGCTGGCCAGGGTAACAGCTCCAAGTTATTTGCTTGTATCCAGTTGCGCACAACCTGCGAAGTATAGGGTCATCATATCCCGATAGTTAATTATCGAATGTTCCAAGAAAATATGTGTAAATAGTAAATGGAATCTACTAACGTAACGTTAAGTCGTTAATTATAGTTACATAACTCTCCTTTCATAAGATATAGTTCATATTAATATGCTTATTGTAAAGCTTCGTACACACCTGAACAACAAACCGAGAACAAACAGAACCGAACGGCAATCGGAACATTAATTTGGACGGTGCTACGTACGAATTTTAGAACAGATTCGCAAGTCCTGATTGTTCCACGAACGGTTTGCGGCGTTCCCGCAACTTGTCGGTTTTTTTTCGACAAATCAAAGAAAATGCGCGCGAATGCGTTTGCAGGTTTGGACGAATCTAAACAAAACGGCGAACAAACTTATGCGGGAGAATTAAATTATTTATTTTTGTCCTCCCTTTTGTGGGTTTGTTGTGTTTTAGGTAATATTATGGAGTTGACAGAAGAAAAATGTTTTAAATTAATCAGTGTTTAAGAATGCAAGAAAAAATGATGTCCCTATTAGCATCATTTGGGCGGAAAATTTCAAAATAAAAAAAAGCGAAGTAAATTATAATTTTTACTCTTCTTTGTGCGTAAAAATTTGGTTGGCACTATCTTCTTGTTTTCCGCAATTTTCTCTTCTCAATAATAAAATATATGAACTGAAAACTACTGAAAATAATTATGGGAACAGCACAAACGTTCCGTTTGTTGTTCGGATTGTGGAAATCATAAAAGATCGTTTGTCGTTCTGTTTGACTTTCGGTTCGTTGTTATGTTTGTTGCTCGGTTTGTTGTTCAGGTGTGTACGAAGCTTTACAACTTAAGCAACAATTTTTGGCGAATAAAGATTAGTTTGTGATGTAATATTAGAAACACAAATTTATATCATATCAAATTTATGACAACTTAAAACCAAGAACGTGTATGTTATTGCTAAGAAATTATTAAGGAAAAAGCGCAATTGCAGTGTAAATATTTATAATTAGATATTTTCGAAAGTTTATAAGTCCTCTATTGTAATCTTAATACTTAAAAGAAAATCTTGTCCATTAGCATTATAAGGAAATGGCTTTTACTTTATGAATAAGTTTCAATAACAATAGAATATCCTTGCTTGTTTAATTTACTTCCTTTGAGTCATATTGCTCTAAGGGTTGTTACATTGGTCATTAGAAGTATGTAATAAATAAACAATTACCTACTGTTTGAAAAGGGTAGTGTGAACCAATAAATAAAGTAAGAAATGTAAATTCCATTTTAGTTTAAAGTTTCAAGTGTCATAAAATATACATTTTGTAAGGACTAAATATTATGAATAGAGAGTTTAATGATTTTTTTTAATAACTTACAATAATTAGTAGGTTAGAGTTATTTAAAAATAAGTAATACTCAGTCAACCCAAATAACCAAGTTTAGTTCTTTGATTTAATTTAAAAATTATTGCTTGTAGACGTTTTTTAAATCAAAATTATTTCCAATTTTATTTTGTAAACATTTCCTAAACAAAAATTTGATTCGATAATTAATCGAGCTATGGTGTTTAATTAGCGATACCTTCAAATATATTCTTTAAAGAAAAAAATTAAGTAAGCAACGTAAATTACCTATTTTTTAAAACGTGCTTAGTGTAATGATTCATTCTACAGTCCTTCTATAAGATAACCCCTGCTGAGACTACCTGCTGGTAGAATTGTAAATGATACCCTTAAGCCCGCTTCACAATGTGCAAACTTTTGTTTACAGAAATTGTGGTGTCCAAGTTTTAAATTTCATGAGTGTACATGGCTACAAAAAATTGTTATCAAAATTATTCGGTTAAATTTTATGCACTCGTTATATAAATACAAAACAAACCACTAGTTCAATTATTGCTGTAAAAGTTGCAGGTTACTTTTGACGATGTCAAAGTGACAATTACACTGCGGCATAAGTGTCATTAATATTTTTGATTCCATATTATTTTTTTTTGATAATAACAACCAATCAAGGTTTTCCGAATATTGTATTTTTATTTATTTATTTTTTATTTATTGTTTTTTTTTCATACAGATATAATTTTTATTTTTTTTTATTAAGATATATTTTTGTAAGCTGTAACAACTAGTATTAAATACATTAAAATTATTTTTAGTTTATATGGTGGTTTAGATTATTTATTTATTTTTATTACTGTTAAATGAGATTTTATGGGAACAGTATTAAATTAATGAATTAATTAAATTAAAAAAAATTGATGTATGAATTATTTTAATGACTTTCATGAAGAATAAATATCGTTTTATTCTTGACGGTAACGGTAACTGGGTATTTTTGGATTTGTGTAATTTTTTTTGTTAGATATTTTTAATTTTTTAAATGTACATTTTTTTGTAACTTTTAATTTAATGCAATAGATGTAATTAAATCAAGTGCACTTAATGTAGTTCTGCATTTATATGACTCATTTTTAGATAAGAAGTAGTTTTTGATCAGTATTTCAAAATTTTATTAGTGTTTGCTTTTGTGGTTTTAATTGCGTTTTGCCTGGGTTCGCAAAATTCATTACTTTTAGTTAGTCTGCTTTTCGTGACGTTTTTAATTTAATAAAGGAAAAACAATGTTTTGTTCTAATTGACACAAAAAATAAACAAAATAATTTTATTGTTTATTGTTATGATCTGTTTATGATATTTTTTATTTTTATTTCAACTAATTTTGGGAACAACAAAACATTGTTATGACATTGGTAAATAAATTAATTAAGGCAAAGACATTTTATTTTAATGACATTTAATTGAATAAAAAAAGTAAAAGCATCTTGTTGGTCTTTTTCTTCCAAACTATTAAAACGACCTTTTACTTATTTTATTTCTAATGAGGAATTTCAGTTAATTCGTTGTAGGTATGTACACTTTAATATAATAATTGTAATTGTGTAACTATTTTAAACTGTTACAATATAACAAGAATAATAAGTTATTGATAGAAAACCGTTCAAATTGTGTGGGCATATATTTTGCGATTTATAATTAAGCCTATATAAGTATTTAAAAAACTTACTAACATCTAGTGTAGACAGATTGATAAATGAATAAAACAATGAAGAAAATAATAAAATTAATACATTAAACACTTGAGAAACTTAATTGCTCGATTTACAATCACTCTTGAGAAATATAATTACAAAAAGACTATTTGTTAAATGATTCTAATATTTTAAAAGACTGGAGCAAGCAATGAACTTGTTAATTGAATTTGCAAATTGTAATTTATGTTTATTGCTCAGCCTCAAATCTCTTTAATGCCTTCAGTAGTATTTATGTTCTTCGTCGAATTCAACAAATCAAAATTTCCTACTTTCTAAAACTCTCTGCTTTATTTGTTTCTTTAAAATAAGAAGATAGTAAAGAAAATATAAATCTAGTTTGACACTGTTAAAATTATGATAGGGAGGAATCTATTTATAAATATATATTTTGAAATGCAAATAAAACTATATAAAACTTCAAATATGTCCTTCAAAGTAATAATTGATATTGTTCCGGGTCTCCTTGCGGTATTTCATTTGCACTATAAAATTTACTTCGTAGAATTCTATATATACTATTAAGTTATAAATGAGATTCGGTTATAAAGTTGTAGCACCCTTGAACGTTAATTTGTAATAGAAATAATTGAATATATCCCTAAAATTTAATAATGGATGTGAACCTCACAAATGTTATTGATATTAATAATTTAAAGTTTTAATAAACTAGCATTTTATTGTTAAATTAAATGTGCAATTAAAACTTTTCTAGGAGTAATTGATTGCACTGTACATAATGACAAAGTGTGAGTATTTTCGTTTTAGTAACGAAAGTAATTTCCAAATTTTAGTATATTTGAGTTACTCGAAGAAAAAGTATAGTATGCAATTTGTTTAATAAACTTCTCTACATTCTCGTTTATTAAACAATCGCTCAGCTACGCTTAGCTCTTTTCCAAATCAATCTCGGATGGTGTTTATAAAACTTGTTGCATAATGTGATATTAATTGAAAAATGCCAGTGTATTTTGGTTTATAATAAACTGATAAACATTTAAATTTTAAACTTCAAGGTTGGTCTTGGTGTTATTTCTGTATTTAACTGCGTTTGTAATTATGCATCCGAAAAATTATAAAATTGTTTCTTTAATTTATTTAATAACTGTGAAATTAATTAATTATAAAGTTGTTTATAACGAAGTCATAAAAAAGAATACAAAATTTTATGATTACGGTATTTTGTTTCCACTTTGTTAATAAAGAGAATTAATGTATTTTCAATTTTGTTGAACATTCAATAAATTCTAACTTTTTATCAATAACACCACTAACAACTCCTTGACTACTTCACGTTTATATCGGAACCCACTAATCATAATGCTTTTTCATCCTTACAAATGTTATACTATTTTATAACCTTATCATGAAAACGCCATTCACATATAATTTTATGTTGGTATAACCTTTCGCACGTTACAATATGAAAATTGTTGTTTGATCTATTTTTCACTCTTTTGACAGTTCATTGATTTAAATAAAATTGGTATAGTATATTTGTAGATAAAGGATAATAGTTATTTATGTAACTAGTGCAACAAATATGGTTTTTTACATGTTGCACACTGCATTTTTCTATGATCGCATCAAACAATAAAATAAAAAAACTACTTTTTACACTAGTGCAAAATAGTTATTTATGTAACAAGGACAAAAAAGTGCACTTTTATGTACGAGACTGAATTTGCTGGCCGAGGCGTTAGCCGAGGCAAGCAAACAAGCGAGGTTATTAAAAAGCACTTTTTTTCCGAGGTACATATTAATTTTTCCGTTGACCTTAAAATAATTAATTTTTTATTTATTACCGTTTACTGAAAACAAAATGTTTAGTAATTTTAAACAAAAATTTTACGTTTGTTCTGATTTTACTGTACCTAATGTTCACTTCACCGTTCAGTATTGTAACATTTGTGTCAAAATTTATTAATGGAAATAAAAGCTTTCCGCGTTCGAATATTGTACCGATAAAGCATTTGTTTACAACAATCACATAATTTTTATAAGAGCACATGATTATGATAGGTAATAGGTAAAACATGTACTTTTTTATAATTTATTAAAATAATAAAAATTACATTTAGGTAGTGTTATTTTGAAGTATATTTAAAAATGTAGTTATAGTTGGAAGCCTACCCTCAAAATTAATGCATTTCTTTAATTGTTTATGATCAAAGATGTAATGAAGTTTCTCCTATTAAACACATTAAAGTCGATTCTTACTAATTGGACATATAATAGTTATAAGACTGAGTTTGTACCGTGGTCAGACTTATAATCATTTTATATTCAATAAAAATATTGTCTGGCCTTAAGAAAGTATACAAACGTAGTTTTTTGATTCACTCCGAAAATGTTTCAAAAAATTTAATAATCTTCTTTCAGCTTATTGAAAACTGTGAAATCACCTTGTTTTTGTGTACGAATAAATCTTGAACCCAGTAATGTTGATGGCTTATATGATTCTATTTTTGTTTTTTCCTGCGACAGAATCAATATTCAAATGATTTTCACAAGTAATTACTGTTCTTGTGTTTTCCATTAGCATTATTACTTATTTACATCAATCAAATACAGTAATAGAAAAGTACCCATAATTAACTCACTTCTACTGTAAGTTTTTGTATTTTATGATCGTGAAAATTTTGTATCGGAACTCCGCTTCTGTATCAAAATGTTACCTAATAAAATTGTCTAAAGCAATCTCAAGTCGTATGAATTCTGTATTACCTTATAAATGAATAAAAAATAAAAGAAGTTAAAGTGTTACATATTGAAAACAATGTATCGAGTATTGTGAGATTACAACCAGGCTTTTCTATATGCTTCACACATTGATGTGTTACTATATGATTATTCAGGGAGTACGTAAAACTCAATTTTATAATGAGGTCGACGGAAAAATAAATTAGCAAACGTGATTTAAAGAAATTTGTGGAAATTATTGTGAGGTTTCTAACAAGAAGACACTACTATATGGACAAAAGAAAAAGAGTCAAGTTTTTCTTAGAATGTTCACAATTAGGTTCAATTTTGAGATTTCCATTTTAAAGTCCATCTAATTAGGCGTCATTTATATTCTAATCATTTTTTCGTATTTATAATAAGGGTGGGAAACGCTGGTAAATAATATAATTTTCAAACTCGTTGTCCAAATTTGTTAAACTTGGACTTATTCGAAAAAGAATTTGGACCAAATTTGAACCAAACAGTATGCGTTGGTTTTTCGTAGTTCCGTTAGCTAACGTATTTTCGGGTTACGTCTGTTTTTTTTAATAGTTCAAATTCAAGGTCGGTATAAAATTATTATTTCTACTAAAAAGAGCACAGAAAATGCAATGTTTCAATTAAAACAGCATTTTAATATTTTTATCTTTTCGATTTATTCTCAACTAAATATTCATGAAGAAATCATGCCGCTGCCCACAAAACAATTGGTGCAAATAATAAAAAATATATTTTGTTCACTACTAGCTATGAAGTGGACAATTATTGCGTCTTCTAGCCAACTGAGAAGTTGAATTTTTCTATTAGTGGTTAATAATTTTTTCTATTGTTGACCTAGGCTAATAATGGACAATTCAAATTTTTGAGAATCCAAGAATAGTTGTTTAACAAAAACGAGTGAAACATAATTTTGTATATCCAGGAGATTATCTTTAACGTATTTGCTGCTTAGAATTACCTAACACGATAAAATTATTTGAATAAAAAATGCCATTAGTTTAAAATTCGTGCCCCCATCCCATAACTGCAAATACATAACCTGAATTTATTTATTTATTAAACATGATGGTAGAATCAGTTTTTTCAGGTTTTCCAAAGGAGATTTAACCAGGGGATTTAAGTTACATGAAGAATTTGAAGTAAATTACAAACATTTTGTTGTAGGTGTTTTGAATGGTTAACAGAATCTGGAAGGTCCGATTTGTTGCATAAAAATGTCGACTCTAAAAACTTAACGAGTAGGTATGTGGCAAACACTTGCTATTCCTAAATGAATTACAAGTGTCAATTTCTGAAACCCAATATTCAAATGATGTAGGGTATATTGGCGAAGCAATAAATACCCGTTAACATCTCTAGCTATACCAAAACTACTCAAGCTTGCAGCTCAAATACTCTTAGGTAAAGAAAATTACGGAGGAACATTCTTAAATTGCAACGTGAAAAGAAAGCACTTCAATTGAAGTTAACATCTCCCAACGATTACATGCCGAAAGTAGAGCACAAATTGTGACAGCCCAAGTAGACTTAAAAAATAAACCACTAAGAAGCAGGAGATATACAGAGGAATACAAACAATTTTCACTAAAATTATATTTTACGAGTCGCAAAATGTTAATTTTAAAGTAGGTTTTAAATTTTTTGCCAGCTCAAACTGCTACGTGATCATGGTTAGAGTTATATATAAAAAATTTAAACAACTCTTGTGCTGCATCTTTACAAATACGATTTGTAAAGGAGACAAATTGAAGTCGATAGTATTAGACTGCATAGAAAAGCTACAACTACAATACGAATGTTAGGGCAGTAGTAAAATTTTCGAAACCTAATTAAAAGAATAGATGCATCACCGGAAAAACCATACCTTCTAGTAAACGATAAGAAAATCTATTATTTTTTCGATGTCCCTTATTTATTGAAGTCGGTGCAAAACAACTTGATTAAATACGATATAATCTTTAATAACAAAAACCATTTTAGAAAGACATTAAAAATTTGTACATGTCAGACAAATGTAAACCGCTGCGATTGGCTCCTAAATCAACTAATTTACATATTAGTTCGAATAATTTTCAGAAAATGAAGGTGAAATATGCCACACAAGTGTTTAGTGAATCAGTTGCAGTTTGTTTATCAACGTATGTAGCTTTTAATGCTTTTTGATTTATTTGCATTTATTTGCTAGTTACTTGGTTTTTTACAAGAAATATGTTTATTTTTTATTTTTGGCTTAAATTTGGTTAGTAGTGGAAAAAATAGTATATATACCATGGTTGTGAAGTTCATTATTGCTTCACAACCTTGGTGTATAATATACTATTAATTTATTTTTCTGTCGACAGTGCATTAAGACTTACATTAACGTAAACAAAATCGTTCATTAATGACGCCTATTAATGAACGATTTTCCATTAATGAAGGATTTGAGTATAGGCAACTAAGCATACATTTGTATACCTAAAGTTCCCATTTTATCTGTCAATCAAATACAATTTGAAAATGTAAATAAAAAGTCTGTCATAACTTGTACCAAAGCAAATTTTAATAATAACGAATCAACATTAATGTACAATTGTAATAAATCTTCAATTTGTTCACACAAACTTTGAGATATTTTTGTACTGTATACAACAAAAGGTGATCCTAAAATTGTGCATAACTATAGACCTATTGCTCTGCTGTCGGTTTTTTCAAAATAATTGAAGAAATACTTGCTAAACGTATAATCAACTTTTTGGATTCACATAAACTAATAACAACTACTCAACATGGTTTTAGGGAGAAACGATCAACAATTACTGCACTAGTCTCAATACTAGATGTCGTATACAAAAATCTAGATCAAAATAATTCTGTTGCAGTTGTTTTTGTAGATCTAACAAAAGCATTTGATTTAGTGAATCATAAACTGCTTTCAAAAAAATTAGACTGTCTGGGAATTAGAGGAAATTGTAAACTTCTACTTAGTAGTTACTTGACAAATAGGACTCAATATGTTAATTATATGGAACATAACTCAAACATTTTAGATGTGCATGTAGGTGTTCCACAAGGAAGTGTGTTAGGCCCTCTTCTATTTTTAATTTATGTTAATGATCTAAGTAATTATTTATCTTGTCATCATTTCCTGTTTGCTGACGATTTAACGCTACTTTCCTGTGAAAAGGAGGAGAGAGAAATGTGCGATAAATTGAAAAGCATGTTACAATCATTATTAAATTTTCTAAATTGCAATGCACTCGTTCTAAATGCATCTAAAACTTCCTTAATGCAATTTTACTCGAAAAACAGTTTTTATGATAATAGTAAACTAATCAGGATAGATAATAAAACATTAAATTAAGTGCCTTCATTTAAACTTCTTGGCTGCTATATCGACATGTCACTAAACTGAAAAACCCACATTTTCTATATATCAAAAAAAATTCATCATATTGCTACGCGCTAAAACGTCTCTCACATATATCAAATATTGACGCAACAAAAATGTTCTACCATGCCAATGTGGAGTCAATAATGCAATATGCTATTATTTTATGGGGTGGGTCAAACAATAGCAGTCGAGTTTTTGTATTACAAAAAAGAGCAATACGTTGCATTTTTAACATGACCATTAAAGATTCTTGTAAGTCAGTATTTATTAAACATAAAATATTAACAGTTCCATCAATATATATTTATGAAATACTAAAAACCAATATTGAGAACTTCAAATTTCAAAACAATTACCACGACTATAACACCAGATATGGACATGATCTCGGATATACATGTCATAATCTTGTCCTATACGAATCAAACCCATACTACAAAGGTAAAATTCTTTATAACAAATTACCTTTAGATCTAAAAACTTTGCCTACTAAAATGTTTTTAAAATCAATCAAGAGCACATTACAAAATAGCGCATTCTATTCTGTTAATGAATACTTATAATATCAATTCTAATGTACTTTGTTTGACGTTTTCTATATCTGTTATCAGGTCTTTAAGAAAATAAAATGTTATTATTATTATTATTATTATTATTATTATTATTATTATTATTATTATTATTATTCCGATGATAGCACTTAATAACATTTAACGATGTTTAGCTCATCTATTTTACAAACTATTGTCTCACACAGTTCTTCAATATTCTTTACTCATTGTTCAAAAAAAGAAATAGCCCGATAAACATTCCGACTCCTAAAAATATCTTTTGGGGTGTAGCGGAATCACTTTAAGAAAATGTTTTTTTTTATAAACTCTACATGAGCATGTTGTGTGAAATAACATTAAAGTAAAATCAAGCTTCATCGTTAAAGAATCTTAAGCTGGAATACACAATAGCGATATGAATGAATATCTTTGTTTGTTATGATGTGAGAAGTCATTATCAAAAGTTCAACTTGTTTACAGGCATCGTAGAGATGTACTTGGGCTTTTTGTATCATTTATCAAACATTGTCAACCATTTCTGGTTCGGTCTTTGTAGGTGCATCACTATTTTGAATAAGCACCAATCCGTTCTCACAAGAAAGATTTATGCACTTTGTTTCGCTGTGATGAAAACTACTGTGTGACGCAACAATTGGAATTTAGTACCTTAATTCTCCATCAACTTAGTGACCTTAATTAAAATACTGTTGTCAAGTAGCCATACAAAAGACGAAAAGGCAAATAATAATCAAATACAAAGCTCACAAAAAAGTAGAAACAATGAAGTTAGGTTATGTTATACAATTAAAAATTGTGGTGAGTTCACAAAACGGTACTTTCTAAAGGTGCGTTCACAATAGCATATCTTTTCTAAAATTATTAAATTATAATTTTATAAAATTACAAAGTACGCTCACGCGTTAAAATACTCGATTGTTAATCGCCCTTATTAATACACTCGTTTGTTAAATAACTATACGTGCATAGAAATCAAAGAAATACCTCAATGTCTATGACCAGTTATTTATATTTTTTTTATCATAGTTTTGTCACTGAAAAGAATCGATTTAGTAAACGTAACATTATTTTTAAATATTTTAAAATGGCCATAATTTGCCACAGATATATTTCTAAAAACTGAAAAAAAAAACAAAATTAATAATTTTTACAGAATTTGAACACCGTTTATTATTGTGTACGTTATGGTTTTTTCTAAATTTTTATTGAAAACCAGAAATAAAAATATTACATTGTATTAAAATTTTCTTTTTTTTTAAATTAGTCACGTATGGTTTGGTAATAATAAATTAATATATATATATATATATATATATATATATATATATTAAAGAAATGACTGAAAATGTTATTAAAGATTTATTGCCAAAGAAATCGTCGAATCGTTATTGGCAGGAATGACATACAAACTTTCAATGAATATGTGACGTTGGCGTATTTGAAATTTAAATCTCAAAATTTAAAATCTTTTAGACTGTGGTCAATTTATTCGATGCGTAAATATACAATTAATATCAAAAATAATATTAACATTGCGACTTTTTCCAAATTAAGTGCTTTTTTAAAAGAACAAAAGATTCACATATAAAAAATCTAAAACTTTGGAAATAGAAAATGTAAACAAATTTATCGAAAATGCCCTCATTTGAGGCCTACTTCACTTTTTACTTCACTTTATTTCTATGAATTAATCAGTAAATTTTCTACATCTAAAATTATTGGTTTATTAAACTATCAAAGATGTGTCCTGTGTTCACATGGTACGTAGAAAGACAAGCGTCTTTAGTATTTTGTGTTACAATTATATTGGTGTTGCTTAATCATATTTTTAAGTTTTTGGTTGGTTTGTAAAGCACGTACTGCAAGGTATCTTGTACACAAGTGATATTTGTTTAAAAAGTCTGCTGGTTTTTTTAGTCGCGAGTAACATTTATTGTAAATGGTACCTATCTAAATACATTTTTTATGGTTTCAGTTTAAGCTAGGTATAGTTTGAGTGATTGTTTAAAATGTATTTAATATTAGTTTGTAAAAAAATAAAAAAAGTGTAGATTATAATGCTATTCATAATTCCAGAGGCACATATTACTGTACGAAAAGATGTAATTATATTGCAAGTTAAAATTGAAGTTCAAGGCACACCTGAACCTCCAAAAGCTTTTAGGTACCCGTTTTATAGCAAATAATTACACTTATCGCTTATTCAGGTTAATGGAAATGAGATAAAACTTGAATTTTGGGTTTACCTATAATGGTGTAATTAATATTTATAGGAATATAATGTTAGATAACAAAAGCAATTATTTTTATTTAGTATTTTAGTATATTATTTTTAACTTAATTAAGGAAACTTATATAATTAAAATATCGTCTGTCCACTTTTGAGGTACAGATTCTGACACTACGAAATTTAATATTCCTAAAGGGATAATTAACTTACCGTTTAATACGTGTACTATGAGGGTTTTCGGGTTTGCATTAGACGGGCTACACGTGTATTTTCCTGAATCCGTGTTCCGTGCTCTTTGGACTAGCAGATAACTTACGGTGATATCACCTTTTTCTGTAATTACACTTACTCCACCTCTTGCTGAATCGTAATTGATTTCCTGTAACAATCCACATGTTTAGGTTTTCATTTATTTTTACTTTACTTGCAAAGCTTAATATTTTGTGCTCTTAATTAGTAAAAGAATGGGAATGAATATTTGATTTATTAAGTATCCAAAAGACAAAAACGTCGCTTTACAATTCGCAAGGGAAACTGATTTTATGTTAAATGAGAAATTTGTGATAAAACTCTGCTTTAATGTACTTTTTTCATTTTTTTCCTTTCTTAAAAGTGCAGCTTTATTCAGGGTTTATAGACGTTGTTCTAAAGAGGATATATGAAAGCTGAAATAAACGATATTAAAATCTGAAAAAAGTGTTTTTAAAAAAATATTTTATGCGCAACTTGATTGTTTTTGTTCCAGTTTTTGATATAATTTGATTTAATAAGAGACTAAAGAGTTTTCCGAAGCTTCATAAAAAAAAACAATACAACGTGAGCTAATAAAGTGGAATAATTGTCTCCTATTTTACATAATTTTTTTTAGATAAAATGCTGTTTTCAGTTAATTAATTTTGTTTGCGGATTATGCAAATGTACAGTTATCAGTTTTTTTTTATTTTGCAATCATTGTATAAATCTGACTGAAGTTTTATTACATATTTAAATTTTAGATTTGTAATGTCTTTATTGAACTAGAATTGATGTGTGTCGTAACTTGAAAATGGATTTCTATGAAACTTCTATTATTTAAAATTTTTATTTTAAATAGTATTGCCTAAAATTATGTACCAACTCACCAAAAAACAAATTCAGAAAGAAAACGCAAATGTTTCTAAAAAAGGATTATAATTGTGTTTTTTTATTTTATCTAAATTTTTTTCAATTTCTTGTAACACGAATGCACATAGAGATGTTAGTTGTATTACAGTTTTATTTTGTAGATATATGTATATGTGAATATTTTTGTGTCATTGAATAATGTCGTTCCTAATCATTCCTAAAATACAAAACTGTGAATATTACTTTAATAATGACCATAGTATAATCTAATAGTCCTAGAAAATTTTCCTAAAAACGGAGTGGGAAATAATCGTGCAAACGGAAAACTCAGAAACAAATCGGTTCGTTTGGATTGGCAGGAATCCAAGATTCTAGAAGTGTCTAAAAGGCACCCGTTCTATTTAGTTTTTGACACTTGACATTTTTGGTTCTATCCCACAAATTAATTGGACAGAGATTTTTCGAATTATGACGTCGCAAAGTGGAAAATTTTTGAAATATTTCTCTTGGGGTCAAAACCTAAGATTGTTCCATTTTTGCGGGCAATAATTTTGGTGTTATTTTGCAAATTACTCCGATAGATACTTTTTGAGATATGGTTTTGCAAAACGGCAAATTTTTGAAAATTTCCATTTGAGCCCATTTTCGGTGTGTAGATGCGTCCGATTGCAACTCAAATTTAAAGTTTTTACGGGTTACAATTTTGATTTTTTAGTGATTTCGAAAAATTTATACTTTTTGAAATATGGACCCAAAATTGCTCTATTTTCGGAAAGTGGCGTTTTTCGCCAATAAATCAGCGGAGAAGTTTATATAGCAACTCTTTTAAATCCTTATCGCCCGCCGCACAATATTTTTGGTCTTGATCCCCGACCTTGAAAAATCGCTATTTTTTGAGATATTGGAAAAATGGTACTCCGAGTTTTAAACAATGAATTTTTACGTGCAAAGTGCTGCTAAAGAAAAAATATCATTTTAAACATGTGAGATAAATAAACTGTTTTCCACACCCAATTGACGTAAAGTTTTGTTTTAACATGGTGTTCTCGGGAGGCCTAAGCCACGGCGACGTATTCAGTTGAAGTATTCGGATTCCGCGGCCGAAGCGGGATAAATCCACCTATATCTAGTAAGCATTTTTGCTGTTCTTCACACTTTTCTCTTCCTCTTTCAACTCAAGAACCTTCAATTTGTTGCTGCATTTTTGGTCGCAATTGTAACAAATTACGCAAAAGAATTTTGCGTGAACTTCTCCGAGAGGCTTTGTTAGCAAAAAAGCTCAGAAAACACGACTTTGAAGGAATGGAACGGGTTTTGGATTATACAGCGCACTGAATAAAACAAAACCACAAAGAATATGCAAACTAATTTTAAAAACTCGTAGAGGTAATATATCCATCCAACACAGCTTGCATGTACATACCGGTAGAATAATACACAATCGTGTTGTTACTGTTAGTGTTTTATTTTGACATTTTTACATAATAATTGTAATTGCTCGTTGAGTTAAAAGTTTTGATATAAATAAAGCTTTAGTAAAAATATATTTAACTTTATTACAAAAATTTAAGAATTTTAATTAACCACAAATATTTAAATTTTCCAGCAAAATGCTTTTTGGTTATCCTGTGCTTGTCAAATAACGACGCTACCAGTCACACCTTTTCAAGGCTTTTGTTTTTATCTGTGCTTTAATCAGCGCAATTTTCCTTCGCGACGCCATAACTCAAAAAATGTCAGTTCAATTAATTTGCGAGATAAAATCAAGAATATCGGGCGTTAAAAACTAAACAGTCTTTCAGAGACTTCGGAACTCGTGAATTTCCGCAAATCCGTGCAAAATATTTGTTTCTGAAATACCCATTTTCGAGCATATTTCTCGAAAAATATCGATTATTTTAAATTGGTTGAGAGAACTACAATTGTAGCTCACAAACTCTTCCTCAAAATGTTTATTTTGTATCGAATTTAACTCTTTTCTAACCCTTTATGAGGCGAGAGATTTGGTGGGAGGGGTCGGAATCGGAAAACTCAGATTTATATTCAGCAAAGCTCCCCTCATATGCTTATGTAGTTTTTCCGTTTGCGCTATTATTTCTCATTCATTTGACATTTTCCCTGGATTATAATAAATAAGTAATGAAATAAATAGTAAACTGTAGGAACTGGTATGTAGAACGCATAATTTGTGATATAGACTGTGGCAACGATAACCTGTGATTAATTCGGAACAAATCAAGTGTTTTTTGCAATGCTCGGGACCATCAGTGTAGGAAGAACTACTTGTTTTCTACAAGATGGAATATAACATTTAAAAATGAATTTGTATTGTTACCTCGTGGAATCTCCATGAGATAATAATTAAAGAAATAAAGACTGAATTGTAGACAGCGATACGTTGAGTTAGGAATTTAAACAACGTTTATGCATAAGAGAAAGAGCTTTATACAGGTATTAATTAAGTACATAGCCAAACTTTAAGATGTAATTATTCCTTACTCAATTTTTAGGCAAAAAGTTCTAAACGGCTGCTTTTATTACACGCGGTGTTGAAATAATTTTTTAAAAAGCGTTTTTTGACAGGGTGTTAAAAAAAGAATGTAAAATATTTTAGGAGGTAATAGTATAAACCAAAATAAGCAGAAAAGTATTAATAAACATGGGTCCACAAAGCAACGGTTGCGGAGATATGGACCACTATTCGTTTTTCAAACATTTTATTTTATTAGGAATAAACCGACGAAGGAAGCTTTCAAGAAACAAAAAAAAAGTTACAGAAGATGTTCAAAATGTCCTCCGTCCATTTCCAAGCAGGCACGACATTTTCGTCTCAACGCTATTCGAACTCTTTCGAAAACACCCTCCTTGGTTTGGATTTTTTGACACTTTTGATTAACTCGTAGCTGCAGCTCTTCCATGCTATTTACAGGAGTACCATACACTAATGTCTTCAAATATCCCCAAACAAAGAAATCTAGAGGGTTCAAATAAGGCGATCTTGGAAGCCATACAACAGGTCCCGCCCTTCCATCTAAATAACAAAAGGTGCTAAAAAACATAAAACATTCCATATCTCCGCAACCGTTACTTTGCGGACCCATATTTATTAAGACTTTTCTGCTTATTTTGGTTCATACTATTACCTTCTGAAATATATTACACTCTTTTTTTAACACCATGTATTTTGTAACCATTTTAAAAGTGGCTTGCACAGATGTAACGCGCAAGGTTCAATAAAAAATGTAGTACTTGATTTTACTATTATACGTTTTGAACATTTTTTAGTTTTAGTTTTAGGTGTGTTGTTACTTTCAAAACATAGCATACATGGCGCTCTTATTTTTTTGTTCTTTTTTGAAACAATACAGTAATCAATGTTAGGCATTATTTTATTTTTTCATTTTCATGAAAATAGTCAATCTGAACAAAAATGGTAAACAGATAAAATTAGTGTGGTTTTAATTGTTAAACCATAGATTTGAAAAAAACATTGAAAACAATTTTTTTTAATTAAACCTCGGGCACTATCTCTGTGCACACCACTGGTAAAATTATATAAACCAGTGTTGATTTAAAAGATTTTTCTGTATACGTGAAAACAGTCCAAGTTCACTACTAAGTTTCACTAGCTCAGAAAACATTTTTTAAACAATTGTTGTAACCATCTTGAAGTTTGGCTACATACTTAATTGGCACACTGTATATTGTAACACACCTATCAATTCAAACTTAATTGTGAAATACAAGTACAAGTACTTTATATTAGTTATAAAACTGCGAGTAAAACAATGGAACGCCGTTTTACTTTAAATTTTATTTTCAAGCTTTCATTATCTAAAATTTATATTTTTAAATAATAAATACCATTAACAAATTTAAATATTTTGATATAAATTAAAAAAGAACACCTACATTAAATATATATGTGTCGTTATAATTACTCTCGACATATTTACTACATGTACGTAGATGTTAAAGTTTAGTTAAGTAGAAGTTAAAAGTATTTTGTCATATTTTTAGCCAATTGAATTAACCAATTAAACTAGTAACTTAAATAGAATTCAAAGTAATTTGTAATAAGAAAATTAATTTGAAATGTGAAGGTAACATATTCCAATTTAGAATCCATTTTGTTTGTATATAAAAAATCAATTTTAAATATGTTACTTTCAATTCCGCATTAATTTGATTTAAACATCATGAGAATTTTCTTCGTTAGAAATTAAATCGTTTCGCAAATGTTTTAGTTTAATCGTTGATCAAACGAAAAAATAAATTTCAAATATGTTCCAGATATATTTGTAATTCGGAGTTTACTTCAATTTTAAAATGGGATTTAGTACCATTTAGTTTAATTTGTAAATCTGAAAATAACAATTATTTTTACATAACAGAAGTTTACTTTGTTACAAATTTTGGTTATCGTAAAAGAAATACTCGTATTATGTCATTTACATATTTAAAACTACAAATTCATATGAATTGGATTTTACAACTTAAAATGTGACATAATTGTATCGTTCATGTCCTGGTCAAGCACATGAACAATACAGTGATGCTACGTTTAACGAGAAGAAATTAAAACATATTCATATATCAAATACATTCTGACTTTAAATTATGTTAATGAATATTAGAAATTCATTTTCTTCTTTGACAATCTTTTAAAATAAATCAAAGTTTGCAAGACGACTTAATATCAGACATTTTTTAGTCTAGAATCTGACTTGGCTAACAAGTTGATTACTTGACTTTTAGTTGTCTACCTTGAACTTTCCTTTGGTGGTTTCAAGTTTTTCAGCCTGATAAACCCCTTATCATTTCGACACGGTACAATCCCGGAAGACGTTTTTGTTTCAACAAGAAAATTACTGACATATAAAAACAGTTATAGTTGAGACATACAAATAAAGCTAATTAAATAAAATTCAACATGTTTGTAAATATTTAAAATTAAATATTATCCACTTTAAATTCATTTTTTTGCTTAAAATTTCATTTTTAACAAAAAAATTCTGTAATGTAACGATATTTATATTTCATGACTTTCAAATAAAATTAAGTGGTTACTAAAAATTTGTTATACCGAGTGTCCACTTATATTTTTCCGTATTTTAACTGTCTATAATAACTTCTAAACGGTTTAGGATAGAAACATGCGGTTTTCACTGAAATGTTACATTTTCTTTGAATACAATCACGTAAATCGTCTAAAACCGACTATAATTACAAGAACTGAACAAATTGATGTTCTGTTTTACGATTTTTTATTTGAATCTCTCATTTTAATTGTCAAACATCCGCCATTTTTGTTATACGTTCTCGAAGTCGATAGAAAACATTCTATGTATTCAAAGAAAACTTATACTAAAATGTAACATTTCAGTGAAAGCCGGATGTTTCTATCCTGAACCGTTTAGAAGTTACAGGCAGTTAAAATAGAGGAAAATATAAGCGACAACTTTTTTAACGCGTTGTGGCATTAGGCCGGGGCCGCGAAAGATGACCCTACAATGATCTTCATAATCTAACAAAGGAAGCAAGCCGTATCTTTACCAAAATTAGATTTTAACTTTTTCTAATAAGTAAGTCAACGTACGTGTCGCGAAGTGGCTCGAGTTTGTCGCGAAGCGGTAACTTGCATCAAAGGCGCTCAGGAATTGTGCTAGGATCGTTGAAAACAACCCTACTTTGACGTACAGTTTTTCGGGTTTATAGTGGCACAGTTTACAGCAGGTACATAAATTAGTCGTTCCCCTTTAATTACGTAGATGCACAATCAAAATAAAATGGGATAGGGTTTGCTATTGTATAGGTAGACTCCATACCGGATTAACAAAACTTTGGGCCTGAAGCTAGAACTTGAAACTGTAAATTAACGTGTATTTTATACTTTTCTAATTTAAAAGCAAGTATTTTCCATAACAGTACGTTGATTTTCGGACAATGGCCTTGATTAACCTCTTAAACTATTGTGATGACAAAAATGGTTGTTTTATCAGAGAAAGTTTAATTTCTGAATTAAAAAACATTGCAACTTTCACTTTTAAAAATCTCCCATTATAGTTTTTTTTACTGTGAAGAGTAATTTATTATATTTTACATGAAACTACAATATCTAACTGTAGATGAACGTTGAACCTTTATGAAAACATCGCATAAAAAAAAATTAACAGGTATGACGTGACTTTTTTTAATCAATTTTTGTTTCAAAATACAAATTTCGAATTAAAGTCTTATGGCCTGTTGCATCAACGCGACTTTAATTTACGGAATGTTTAAAAACTCAGTCAAAGGAATAGAGCAGCGTCTATTTTAACGAACGGGAGAACACCAAAAAACTGCACCAAAAAACTATACTCGGACACGTGTTTCAATAGCAAAGCTATCATCATTAGCGAACCGATATTAAAAACTAAGATATAATTGTTAAAATTAATGGGTACGATTGTTATGAGTATATGATGCAAACTTTACTGTTTACACTATATACACCGTGTTCGCGTAAGTTGGCTACATATGGAAAACTTTGTTATTATTGATTTTATGAAAAACAGTTATTCTTCATAAAAAGTTGTGCATGTTCTAAAACCTTAAATTCAAACATCAGATATGAAATTATATCACTCGTATAATAATTTATATCATTATTATGCAAGAGTAAAGTACCTTCATTTTTGACCGTATCGAAAATTTTTAATGAGAAAAGATGTTGTGGATGAAATAAGTTTTAAATATATTCAATATTATTTATTTATAATTAAAAAATATGATTATTATGTATTAATCTTCAAACTTAAATTTTTGCATAGAAAATGAAAATAATATTTTTAATTGTAAATAAACAATATTGAATATTTAAAACTTATTTTCATCCGCAACATTTGTTCACAGTAAATTCACATGAAAATCACTAAAATGCCTTTTAAAATCTAATAGTATACAAAACCAATGATATTTTTAAATTAGAAGTTTAAATGTTATTTTCGTGTTTTATAGAGTCATTAAGAAAACGAAGTGTGGTAGTTATAAAGAAATCTGCATAGAAAGTTAAGAAGTGTTTTAAAAGCACTTAAATCTAATTTATTGTTCGTTTTATAGTTTAAGTGGTCTTGCATGAATTTTTCTCCCTCAAACTGGCATAATTTGGTATGTGAAGTATTGATTATTTTAAAATCAGATAATAACGAGAAAGCTTCCCATCTATTTACATTAAAACTGTATTCGTAGACGAGTGTCTTACATTGTGTTTGAAATCCACGCCAAATTTATGATACTTGCATACATTATAAGATTCTTAATTAACAAGCATGTTAATCAGAAGTTTAATAGTTTTTTGTAATGTTATTTTTATTTTGTTGCAAAACACTTAGAATAAAGCTTATATTTAATTTTGTATTCATGTTTAAGCATAGACGTTGATTTTAACTTTACGGTTGAACATTCAGAAGTTCAAAACTTGTAAAGTTTGTTGTCGTAATTTTCTTTTGTTTTATAAATGAGGTAAAAATTTTATAAGATGTATTATCTTGT
>JALBCR010002580.1:240000-416912 GCA_030710515.1 Abscondita cerata
AAGATCGATTTTTAATAGTTATAATTTGTATTAAATACGTTTGGGTTACCAAAGATCGTTTTGTTTTTAATCAATCATTTCAAAATCAACATTCAAAAAGTTTCATAACCTCAACTCGAAAACCCGAGATGTTCTAAAGTTGGAAGTCTATCTACAATGTAAATGTAGTTGTAAAAATATAAATATTCTACAAAAAGAAGCATTTTTACTTTATGTTCTTATTTGTTAAAGAGGTGAGTTTGCACATCACTTCAAGAATCTTAATGCAACATTGTTTTTTTAGTCTCCGTTAACCTATCAAACATAATCACTAATAACAAAGGAAAGTTTAAAATGACCAATAGTGTTGCGTTTGTGATCAGTAAAATTATGGTGATTGAATTCAAAATCCCGAAAATGTTGTTGAATACACGATTCTAAATCGTAAGCCCAAATTGGTAGAACGATAATGGGCGATTAGTATCATTATGTTCCTTGGTAAAAACCATCATGTAAAAGTATAATAACCTAAAATAACATGTGAATTAATATTCACAATTGTTACATTCTTATCTAGTAGCCTTAAACTTATTTCGAAGTTCTTATAAACAGAACTGATTTTTCACAAAACTAACCGAAAAACAGGAACAAAAATAAGACAAGAACCACAGAGTGCATCACAATAAACGTCAGTTGTATCTTTGAACAGTAATTTATTATATGCAGTCTTCCCTTCAAAAAAAGGAATTGTAAATAGAATAGTATACATTACTCGGTAGGAACTTTATTTCACCCTCGCGCTCTATCCGACCGACAAGCTAAGCGGATGTAATGAAACATTTCCCATCTTGCCTGTAATATACTTATTACTTTATCCTGTTCAGTCAATCAACTAACCGTGTACTCATTTGTGGCCGGTAAATGGAACATTACAGTATCACATGTCGTAAAGTGTTTTGCCTAGCAACCATATATGATTTCAAAATCTCATTTGCAACTTCTATAATTTCCGACACTGACACTATTAGGACTTTATCTATCTGACAGTGACACTCAAGCAACAATCATACTTAACTATGGATATCAATATAATATGATTTAAAATTGCTATCTTTTTTATTGTATTTTAATAAACATATCTAGGTATATATTATAAATGAGAAAAACAGGAGTGAATAGAACAAGAAGAAGTAAAATATTATACGTCACACGTCCATTAGGTGTTATTACCTACCGGACTTGTAACGTAAAATAATATATAAGAACTGAAAAATTTTGTATTCTACGTGCAAAATGTCTTTAATTTTTCCATAAAATTTTGTGTAAATTTTAGGTTAAAGTAATAAATGGGCAACAGACTTTTGGTTCTAACTATGTAATAGTACTCTGAAGATTACTCTTATATACAGCATTGCGCAAATTTCTAACATTTGAGGATAACATCGTTGGAAAAAATATTTCACTTTCAAAATTTGTCAAATTTTGTACAATTTCTGAGTGTACATTTTAAAAGTTTTTCCATAGTAGAGGGGGTTCCAAAAAGTCGTGGCAGCTTAAACTTACATTTGTTTAAATGCAGCACACTATACTTTCTTTAAGATTCAGAAAGATCTCATCAAGAGATTTAAGAAATACAGTATGTCAATGTATTGTACAGGGTATTTTTGAATATATAGCTAATTATTAGTAAAAATAACGCTGTCATAAAGTAACTTGAAATAATTGAACTAAGAGTAATTAACATTAAATACAGCTAATGACATGAAAATTACATGTTAATAAAAATATATGTTTAATTATTTCAAGTTACTTTGTAGTAGAGCATTAAAGTATGTGTCATTTTTACTGATAATTAGCTACAGGGTGGCCCATTAATGCGAGGAAGATAGATATCCCAGAAAATATTGGGGTTAGAAAAAACTTTTGCAATGAAAGTAATGCAAATCAATGAGCTGCACATTTTAAAATTATTTTAGTTTATACATGGTCTTCCATAAAAGTGCGACATACCCAAGTTATGTTTTTTTAAATAGAACTGCCCATTTTTTATTACAAATTTGGATTTTTTGAGAAATTCTAATGTGACTTTATGCATTATACATAGTGTCTAAAATAAAGGGGTTTTCGCATTATTTCACTTTTTCCGGAAAAATTAACTTTTCAAAAAAATTAAATAACCCAGTTATCCTGAAATTTATCCATCTGCGATTTTGTTTAATATGCATTACATGTGCTAACTAAAACTTTTGTTCACCTTTCTAACTTTGCTAAGTTTTGAGTAATAAATTATTTAAATTCAACTCCCTAAATTCATGGATAACTTGATTTTTTCAAATGGCACGACCTACTCTTTTATGAGCCGTTGAACGTGGAATTTGATAAGCATTCTAATAATCAGGTTGTAGATATCTAACTCTTACGGATTTTGAGTAAGAGTTAGATACCTACAATTTCATTCGTTGTGACAGTTGACAATTTTTTTATGGATGTTAGGTTACAATGCTGTTTGCTTAATTTTGGTTATAATTATTAAATATACAGTATGCCGAGTTTGTCAGTAGAAAAAAGAAAATCAATTGTGACAACTAGTGCTTACTAAAAAATTTGCCTTACCGAAAATTGGCAAAGCTGAAAGTAGTTAGCAAGAAAGCGATTTGAACAACTACAAAACAACACGGTGAAGATGCTACTTTTAAGGACTTACCAAGATCTGAACGATAGTCAGGTCTATACAATTTTACCATGGATAAAGAAATTTGCAAGGTATTTTAATCAAAGAAAGAGATGCCTGTCAGAGATGTGGCAAAAAAACTTCAATAGGAATGTTGCAAAGGGCAAAAGAGAAATAATTTAAAGACCTACAAAAAATAGAAAGTCCTAAGAAACCCGAAAGATAAGCGGAATCGGTAAAAGCATGAAACAGAAAGTTGTTTTTGACAATGATCAGACAGTGTATAATCATTAACGACGAAACGTACGTTAAAGTAAATAATAAAACATTAACAAAACCACAGAACTACACTGTTAAGCAAGGGAGGAAAGATGCGGAGAATATTTAAATTTAATAAATAAGCAATAAAAATTATTTTTAAAAAATTCTGACTACGCCACTGTTTTTGTATTTAAAAAATGCCTGTATAATGCACAAGCAGATTTGAAAAATTTTTATAAATAAAAAAGTTATGAGCAGTTTTCGTTTTGAACTAAATATGAAAAACGCTCTGTATCTTTTTTATTTGAAGATATAGCAAGATGCGGTTTGCGCCATTCAAATTTTCTCAAAATTTGAGCTCGTCACTCTTAAGTTAATTTTTCTAAAAATGTGGGAAAGTGGCCAAAACCCCCTAAAGAACACTAAACTGACTCACCCTATACATGAAAGAATGTGTAGAAAAGTGAATTTTATTATTTTAGCTTGATTTGACGAAATGCTACTACAGTGGTTTTTGGTACAGAAGTAGTATGCAGATAAAAAGAACAGTTTTGTCCATAATCGCATAACTACCTGGAAGTTAGGCCAATTGAAAGGTTTTGGACAATCATGAAGGCAAGACTCCGGAAAGATTTTGAAGCAGCCAACACGTTTGAGCAGTTTAAAAAAACCGGTTCAAAGTATTTAAATCTATTTAGAAACTGATGTTCAATGTGCAGTATAAGAAAAAAAGTTCGAAAACTAGCCAAAATAATTAAAATTTTTCGGTTTCTGTTGTATTCATTATTAAATATATTTCAAATCCAGGGTTAGTTCAAATACTAAAAAAATTTGATACCCCTTGTGAACTAATACTGATTTTATGGTGCGTCCATAATTTTGATACAGTCCTTATAAGAATATTGCTTTGTGTAGAAGTTTATATTACTGTATGTATTAGAAATAAGAAATGTACAGTGTGTCCCATTGTCGTTATAATTGCAGGGTATCTTCGTTGTTAGTGAAGACAGAAGGTTGCAGTTTTTGCAAATCTGTGTTTTTTTTGAGAATTGAAAGATCACGCCAACAAAATTTCCATAGCTTTTTGGTTTAAGAAATACAGGGTAAAATTGAAAATTTTAAATTTTTTAGTGTCTCCTAATTACTGTTATTCTTTAACATATCGAAAGATATAAAATGTATTTTATAAATTTTTACGTAAAATCCATAGTCTAGTTATTTATATCATACATAGTTTATGAGATATTAAGTAAACTTATCTTTTTAAATGGGACACCAGTTATTATTTCAGAATGTGATTTGTTTGAATTTTAACTACTTGATATTTATTTTAAGCAACAAGACTACAATTTAATTTTTTTCTTAAATTTGTCGTTTTGATTTAGTAGATTTGGAGAAAAAACGTATGGTATATGAAAAGTTGAGAAATAGGTGTTATACACATTTTTATCTAAACCTATTAATTTAAAGTCACAAAAAAAGTAAAGTATGAGCTAATGGATGTCCAGTCACCTTGTAAGTTAATTTCTTTATTTTCTCTAAATCTACTAGATTGAAAAAGGAATTACAAAGAAATTGAATTACAAGTTTATTGTTTAAAATAAATATTAAGTATGCTATATTTTGAGTAGCTAAAATTAAAACAAACCACATTCTGAAATAATATACCGGAGGTCCCATTTAAAAAAAATTAATATCTCATAAATAATGTAAGAAAAATATAATCTAACTAGACGATTGGTTTCTATGTAAAAATGTTATAAAACGCATTTTTATGTTTTCGATATATTAAAGTATAACAGAGATACAGGATATAGTAGAAAAGCTAAAATTATTATATCTCTTTAACTAAGAAGGTTATGGAAATTTTGTTGGTGCCGTCTTTCGATTCTCAAAAAGTGGCACAGGTTTGCGAAAACCGCAACCATCTATCTTCACCAACAACGCAGATACCCTGCAATTACAACGAATATGGGACCCACTGTACAATATCACAAATAAACAATAACCGTAATAAATTAAATCCGATAAGGAAAACAGTTGCAATAAATAAAATAATAAAAAATTTTATACTAGTCTACTGCGATGCACTAATTGCAGCCATTGATACCGCATGGGAAACGATTAATATTAATTATATTGATACCTTGATAGCGTCAATGAGCAGACGCCTCCAAGAATGTATCAATAATAATGGAGGTCACACCCATTATTGATTTCTTATATTTATTTATATAGTAATACCTTTATTTAAAAAAAAAGTTTTCATTTAATTTTAAACTATAACTTGGTATCTTAATTATAATTATGTAATAAATTCTTGTCAAAAAACTAAATATATACGTTGACAATAAGAATTGCCTTAGTTTTTATTTTCACTTTTTTTATTAACTACAGAAAAAAATGAAACGTCATAAAATATACATTTTGTAAGGACTAAATATTATGAATAGAGAGTTTAATGATTTTTTTAATAACTTACAATAATTAGTAGGTTAGATTTATTTAAAAATAAGTAATAATCAGTCAACCCAAATAACCATGTTTAGTTTTTTGATTTAATTTAAAAGTTATTGCTTGTAGACGTTTTTAAATCAAAATTATTTCTAATTTTATTTTGTAAACATTTCCTAAACAAAATTTTGATTCGATAATTAATCGAGCTATGGTGTTTAATTAGCGATACCTTCAAATATATTCTTTAAAGAAAAAAATTAAGTAAGCAACGTAAATTACCTATTTTCTAAAACGTGCTTAGTGTAATGATTCATTCTACAGTCCTTCTATAAGATAACCCCTGCTGAGACTACCTGCTGTTAGAATTGTAAATGATACCCGTAAGCCCGCTTCACAATGTGCAAACTTTTGTTTACAGAAATTGTGGTGTCCAAGTTTTAAATTTCATGAGTGTACAAAGGAAACAATGAATTCAATATTTCATTTTAGATAATTTTAAAATCATGACAATGTTATTTTTGCAAATTCTAATTCAACATTTAATTTTTAATTTTTTTTCTTACAGTGAAGTTTTGGTCGGAGAAAACATTTTTAGTTTTCAACAATTTTGTACTTTTATGTTTTGACCCTAAAACTATTAGGGGAGCAGGAAATTGCATAGACAAGATTGTATATGTACATTGTTATTACCGAGTAGCCGAATCAACACCCGGTCGATATAATAAGTATTGTGAAAGTTAAAAGAAATAAGAAGAATATAGAATACGGAAAAAGAGATAACATCTAAAAACAGATATTCAAAATTAAATTATTTGATGAAAACAAAAATGATTATAGAAACCAACAAATAAAAAAAATATGAGATGGAAAAACATTGTAAAATAGCGGAAAAATAGAAGATTCAGACAATATAGAATCTGATTTTTCAAATAAATAAAAAAAATCAATTTTACATATTTTTTATTAGCAAAAGCGTTTTTTGTTCCTCAAGTCAGGGAAACTAATAAAAGATCTTAGTTTATTAAAATTTTTAACAATAGTCTAACACAATATTATCTTTTATTAATTTGTTTAAAAACAATTTAAGAATATTACATCTACTTTTAGTCTTATTTTACATAATCCTTTTGTTTAAATTAAGAAGAAGGGGTTGATAAAACCAAACACTTTGAGTACCATTTAGAATACGGCTATCGTTATTGCTTTTTGTATACTATGGCACTACTACTGATAGTTCAGAACAAGTTGAGGTACTATTTTACAAATAGCGCAAATAATACTTATAAAAAGTATATGTATCATAGTCAATAAAATAACATTTTCTTAATTTTAATACAGAAACGCAAGTGCTTACCGTTAGGTGTCAGGTTTAAACTTAACATTTTCCCTTACATTAACATACATAAATATCTTCTTGTTCTTCGACTTTCTTGTACCATTCTTTCTTATTGACCGCTATCCTATGTGCCTCTACCCATGTCATGTTTCTCTTCTTTAAAATTTCTTTGTAATCCCTCTTTATCCGGTGCAAATATTACAGATCATCAGCAAACGCGCATTCCATTATGGTCATTGGTTTCATATTTTTATGTCCAATGTGTAGTTTTTTTGTTTTACCTTCACATTTTCTTATGATTTCGTCCATAACTAGGTTAAATAGTATTGAGCTAAGTACAGATCCTTGCTGTAGACCATGGTTTACCTGCACACCGTTTTGTCACCACACTGTACAGGTTTATACCAATCTTCTGGGGCACCATACATAACACTCACATCATAATACAATATTTAAAATGTTCCATACAATTAAATAAATAAATAAATAAATAAATGGTTTACCTCAAACTTATCTGATTTGTTGTTCCTTACTCTTACATAACTTTCATTGTTCATGTATAGACATTTTATCTATTATAATAATATAATAATAATCATTATTATTATTATTATTATATTTGTGCCTGTAATATGTACATTACTTACACGCGTCCTAAATGTAAATATGAACAACTTTAAATTATAAACTTAAAATTAAGAAAACTTAAAATTAAGAAAACTTAAAATTAAGAAATTCGTTGTATGAATAAAATGCGTTTCTGCCAACAGTGATTTTATATTATTTCAAAAGTTGGATGTAATTTTCTAATTCCTCAGGCGAGTTATAAATTTTGAGAAATATACCCAGACTATTTTACGTCTTGGTAATTCTACAAAAAGAAATTCGTATATTTTCTTTATTTCTGGTGTTATATTATATTTTATATTATATTATATTTTTATGTACACCTATTCTATTTAGAGCTTCTCACATTTTTATCCTGGGTATCCGATCGAACGCTTTTTCCAGGACCACAAAGCACATGTACAATTTTTACTGCTACTTATGGTTTTTATATTAACAGCTTGATTGTAAAAATGTGGTCCTGGATACTTCTACCTTTACAAAACCCACTTTGCGATTCTATTCGGTATTTGTTTATGTTTGGTGTAAGTCGCTGTTCTATAACTCTTTCGTATACTTTTCTCGATAAGCTTATTAGTGTGATCTCTCTATAGTTTTAGCACTTTCTTGTATCTCCACTTTTATGCAAGGATACTATTATTCCAATTCTTTAATCCTGGGGCACTGTATTTCCGTTTATAACTTTATTAAAGCTTTGTGTCATCATTTCTACGCCAGCGTTGCTCATATTCTTTATCATCTGCAAACCATATTTGTCGTGTCCTGTTGCTTTGCCGTTTTTTATTTTCTTTATCGCTTCTGCTACTTCCTTCGTTGTGATGATCTCCTGTTGAGTATATTTATTTTCAATTTTGTTTCTTCCACTGTGTATTCCTTCTTCGTTTGTTAGCAACACTAAGAAGTATTCCTTCCATCTCTCCATTGCCTCCGTGTCTGTCTCCTTGTTTTTTATTTGCCCCTGTATGTTCGTTGGTTGTTCTTTTCTCATGTTCTTTATAACCTTGAAAATGTGGTCATGTAATTAGAGGCAGCATACATATATGATATCCGTCATAAAATTAAAACAAAATTTTTATTATGATTGACATTACATGATAAATATCGCCCTAAAGAGAAAAAAACTCTATTAAAAGAAATCACAGCCAACTATGGTTTCTATTAAAATATATATATATATATATATATATATTTCATAACTCGTATAAAAATGTAGATATTTAAATTCCGTCAACGTCATTCAATTTCTTTCAAAAAAGTTTCTAAAGAAGGTATTACTAGTTTTTTTCTAACTTAATAAACAACTAGGATATAGACACTTTTTAAAATATAGATTCTAGTTTTCACCAATCAGTTTCTCTCAAAAAAACAGACCGAGACACCGACATCCATTTTTTTCTATCTCTTATGGTTACCGAGATACGCTATACAAACATGGAAATTTGCTCACCCTGTACAGGGTGTCTCATTTTGTATGCTATTATAGGGTATTTCGGAAAGTATAACACATATCGAAAATCTGACCGAGCACTCGAGAGCTCATTTTTGAAGAAAATAACAATGGTGAATTCAATTCATAGCTATATCGATTGGTTTTGGAGCTACAGGGTGGTTTTTAGATTTCGACCATTTTCAAAATTGCCTGTAGCTCATTTATTATAGGCATTATCTTAAAACTAAAAAAATTCTAAAAGCACTTTCTTATGTAGAAGTCATTGGCGTAGTCAAATTGTAATTTTTAATTTTTATTTTTATGATACAGTATAAAGTTTAATTTTTTTAAATGGGACACCGTATATATTTTCACATGGTCTAATTCAGTTTCACATAAGCTTCTCAAAAGTATACAACACTTTATATTTATTTTCAATATTAAGTCCAATATTTGTGATTTTATAAAAAAATATATTATTTTTCCTAATACGCCCAGACGGATATGAAAATAACAAAATACAGTCACTTTTTTTTTAACTTATTGAATTTATTCAAACAATTTACAATTATAATCGCATTGTGAGCAGGCGTAGAGCTCCATTTTTTATTGTTACTGATTAGTGATAGTAGGCCATGCTATAACAAAATGCAAAGTTCATTAATTGTCAATTTGAAAGTTTCTTGCGTTTTTGACGTTAAAATGAAAAAGTTCGCCAATTTTGACAAATATAACATGTTGGAATGTTATATTGAGTCTAATAAACATAGTTAAACAGAAAGTGATTTATATTTTGAACGTTATCCAGAGCGCCAGCAACCTTACCCGACGATTTTCAAAAGGTTTGAGCAACATTTAATCAGTTTTGGTTTTTTTAAAAAGAAAAGGCCCAAAAGCTATTTCACAGAAAATTTTAACATTTCAAGCGGAATCGTTGAAGAAGATGTTGGAGTCTCCCGTGCAAGTAGCTGTCGCATATTAAAGAAAAATAAATTTCGGTGTTATAAATCACGCAAAACCCAACTTCTAGTTTGAGGTGGTGCAGAAAGCAGGATACAGTTTTGTGACTGGTACCTTCAAAGACTTCGGATAGATGAAGGGTTCTGGAGTAAAATAATATGGACTAATGAATCACGAGTTACAAGTGACGATATATTTAACAGGCATAATAATCATCAATGGGCACAAGAAAATCCTCACCCGCAGGTGAATAGAATATATCAAGGCCGATTTGGCTTTAATGTTTGGATCGCCTTACTCGATCATAGAGTTCTTGCTTATGAAATTTTTGATGAAAACCTAAACTCTCTCTGCTACTTAAATATTTTAGAATTTATGAATAATCTTCCGCTAATGGAAAATCGAAAAATCTATTTCCAACACGATGGAGCGCCAGCTCACAATGCGGCTATAATTGTGAATCTTTTAAATGAAAATTTTGGTGAAAAGTAGATTGCCAATAACGGACCTATTCGGTGGCCAGCTAGGTCACCTGATATAACTTCATTGGATTTTTTTATTGGGGGTTATTAAAAAATAAGATTTATTTAAATCGACCAAACAATGTAGAGGAGTTGTGAGAGAATTTTGAGACAGCCATGCCAAGTATTACGAATCTTCAGATACACAATGCAGTTGCTCGCGGTGTGTCCACGCGATGTCGGCTTTGTATTGAAAATGATGGGCAGCAATTTGAACACTTATTGTAGTATTTTTGTGTTGATTTTTAATATTGTTCTATATAAATATTATTATTCATTGTTATAATTTTTTAGTAAGGGTTCGTTTTTGACACATTTGTAATACATTTCCTAAGCATCATCTGCGTTTTTATTTCATTGCCTACATAATATTACCATCGTGAAACAATACCGTTTAAAACCAAAAAAGAAATATTAACATAAGTAAAATGTGTATCTTACGACATCTCGTGTAAAACATTGACACGTGTGAATAGTACAGGCAATCCATTGTAACTTAAGAAATCTCGCGCAGGAAAAATGTAGCTGTTTATAGAATTTCAAGGCGTGACCAGACAATAGTACACTCCGGGCAGAAGTAGGTATTACTAGCATATAATACAAATTGGTGCAAGATAAATATTAATTATTACACCAATAATTTATTACTTTTCTGGTTAGTAGGTACACAATATACAAAAAAATTCAAGCATTTTATTAACAAATTATGCTTTTACAATAATAATAATTAGGTAAATACAAATAAACAAATAAATACAATAATAAATAATATAAATACAGAGCGATCTTTTATTTTGGATTTGAATACCTAAACTATAAATCATTAAGTTTATACTAATTTTGAACGAATAAAAATAGAAATATTTAATGAACACAATTAAATTTGCGGCAATTCAGGGTAACAACGACGCAGTATTAGAATCGTCATCTGAGCTGCAACTGAACCCGAAATCATCACTATCAGTTTCAATTCCAACATTAATAATTAACGATTCTGTAACAAAGTCCATAAAAACTTCGTTTTCGTAATATTCGTCTTCCAGTTTCTTGACGTTAGCGCACACCTTGTTCCAATCTTCTACCGTAATGGAGGCAAATTTTTCTTCCGCTAATTTTTCGCATCTTCTAACTTAAAAGTTACATTGTGGGATGCTACAAAATTTTTACGGTAGCCCAAATCATCTCGATTGGGTTAAGTTCGGGGTGATAAGGGGTAATCTTAACACAGTATGACCAGCTGCCTGCATTATTGTGTCTATTTTGAATTTTTAAGTTTGTTTTTGTTGTTTTTTATTAAAAATAAAGTTCAGCTTTAGTCAAATCCAATGATGCGGGAATATCGTTTTGCGTTAACCAGTCAATCATCACTTGTTTTCTGCTGTTTGAATTGGGCGCTGGATTTATTTGGACATTATGGTATGGCGCGTTGTCAATCACTAACACCGATTTTTCTGGCAAATTTGGTATCAGCTTTTCGGTGAGCCATTTTTCGTAATTATTGAAATTCATCTCATGATGATAATCTCCTGATTTGGTTCCAGATTTAAAATTAATAGTGCATTCTTCACAAAACCATGACTATCCCCTCCTGCATGCAACATAATTAATCGTTGTCCCTTAGAAATATTACCAAATAAACCATTTCTTGTTTTGTCGGTCCACGATTTTGAAACTGTATGGCTGCCATGGATGTAAGTTTCGTCCATGTAAATGATTGGTCGATTGTCATTGCGGTACATTTTAATTTTTTCAAAAAAGCAATTCTTAAGTGTCTTATATCGGGCTTCTCTTGTAATAATTTTCGATTATTTTCAGCCGAAGAAAATTTAAACCCCATTTTTTAATAATTTTGTGTAGTGAAGACCTGCCACCGACATAATCTAAATCTTCTTTTAATTTTTGTAACAAATTCTTAAGAGTTACCCGTTGGTTGTTTGTTTTATGGTAATTATAAATGATACGCCTAATGTGATGCAGTTCTGTTTCATGTATGTCAGTAATTGGAAATTTTTCTTTCGCTTCCTTTTTGGAGATTTAAAAACATTGGCGTCCTCTTCAGCTTCAGGATCATTTGGTGCGTCATTCCCTTCCTTGATAATTTTGTAAAGCATACTCTGTGAAATACCTGTAGCCGCTGATAAATGGCTTTTTAACTCAACCTCAGAAGCATCTATGATGTTCACTTCATTGTTGGCAATTTTTTAAAATATTGAAAACTTTAAACACTACTTCGCGAGTTTGAGCACTAATAGCTTTTCCCTGTCCTAACTTTGACATTTTCTTAATTTAAAACTAAATATATAGACCTAGCTATGCAAGTAAACTGATAATGTTCAACTAATACTCATTTTTACCCGGTTGCGTAAAGCATAATCTTTAGTTAACAAAAGATATTAACAATTTGTTAGCCAATCAGAGGATTTAAGATTTAAATTTTAACCAATCTGAAAGACATTTACTTAACAATAGAATTAATTTTGTTTTGTACATCCAAGCTTTTGTATTCTAAATTAGTCATTTTAAAAGAAAGTTTTACATTCAATGATATGAATTTTGACCCGGAAGTGTAGTTATTAAATTAAAATTAGAAAGATAAAAGATAAAATGTTATATTTCACATTATAAAGGACGGTCATTATAATCATATAAAAATTTAAATTGAATAAATGAATGTGAAGCAATATTTTAAATATCTACGGTGTACCTACGCTGATATCTTATACCGCTAGTGTTTCATGCTGGAATAACCAACAGTTACGAAATCATTTTACCTTTGAGTGTACAACCGGGTCCCTACTCCAACACCTTACCTGCGCAACGTGCAACTTTTCTACAGTTACAATGGATTGCCTGTACATACTTTAACGCACACATGTTGTTACAGTTAACTGTTGGCATTTTCTTAGAAATATTAACAGTTTTTTTTTTTAGGAAAATAATATATTTTTATAAAATCACAAATATTAGACTTAATATTGAAAATAAATATAGAGTGTTGTACATTTTGAGATGCTTGTGTGAAACTGAATTAGATTATGTAAAAATATATAGGCTGTCCCATTTAAAAAAATTAAACTTTATACTGTATCATAATAATAAAAATTTGAAATAAAAATCTGGATTTTATATAAAAAATGCCTTTAGAATGTTCTTTTAGTTTTAAGATAATGCCTATAATAAATGAGCTACAGGCAATTTTGAAAATGGTCGAAATCTGAAAACCACTCTGTAGCTCCGAAACCAATCGAGATAGCCATGAATTGAATTCACCATTGTCATTTTTTTCAAAAATGAGCTCGCGAGTGCTCGTTCAGATTTTCGATATGTGTTATACTTTCCGAAATACCCTATAATAGCATCCAAAATAAGACACCCTGTACACAGTCGTGTAATATATTAATCAAAGGTAATTGCAAGCCAATTTCAAAAATGCATTTAAAAATATTTTAACATTTTGTGTCCAAACGTTATTTCACTTTTAAAATTTTTTGAAAATAAAATAAAAATAACAGAAGAGTCGATATTTTCAAAAAGTGAAATAACTTTTGAACCCAAATATTTTTAAATGCATTTTTGAAATTGGCTTGCAATTCCCTTTCGATTGATATATTACACGACTGTTTACATGGAATACTTTTTGTGATATTTACGACTATATGTTTGACCTTTGACCTCAAACATGACCCTACTTAATCGAATTTTGAAATTTTTTAAAATTTATTCGTTGAAAGCCGAAAATTTAAAAAAACCAGCGTAGTTCTTTAATAAATTTTCTTACGCAACATTTCAAAATTTGAAAAGAACCAACTAGATCTTTCATTATAAATACTAAATTTGTTTTCTAAAACATCATTATCTTTTCAAAAAATTATTAAACACGCTTATAAAAATAGATTTAAATTGTGTTACTTTTTCTTAATTTTTTCTTTATCTTGGTCACACTATTACTTTAATTATACTAAAAACTATGATTTTTTGAAAGGACTTATGTAATGATTGAAGAGTATTTTATTTGAATAATATTTTCATTAGTCCTTGTGAATTAAATATTTTCGATAAAACTAAACCCCCTTTTTTAAAAAATTTCAATTTTTTTTTTTTTTTTTTTTTAATTAATTATTTAATTAAAAATTTTTTTTTTTATTTATTTTTTAAAAATTTTTTTAACAAATTATTTATTAAATAATATATTTTATTAATAAAAAAAAAAAAAAACTTAAAAATGATATAAAAATAAATAAAAAAAAAAATAAAAATTTAAGTTTGAATGTTAAATTTTATATAAATATTAAAAAAATATATTAAAAAAAAATAAAATAAATATAATAAAAAATAAATTTTAATTAAAAATTAAACTTTTAACTTTTTTATTTTTAGTAATAATAATTTATAAAAACGTTAATTGCCAACTAACTAATTTAGATTTGTATTTCATTTAGATTGAAATTGAAAGTACTACACATATCAAAATATTTGTAGAAACATTTACTTACTTTAAATTACGTCAACTAAGATGGAAAAATTAATAGATGCTGATAATGCTTGAAACTACATTAGGAGTTTAATTATATATTGTTTATACGTAAAAAATAATTATTTACTAAGAATGGTCTAAAAATCAAAGTACATGTATACATATTTATTTAATATTGTGTCATCCACTTAACATTCACTTCTATTGATGAGGTGAATAAATAAATATAAACTATAAAACAAATAAAAAGTAACGCATAAAACCAAAAAGGCTTCAAGTAAATATAAGAATTCGAGGAACATTTGCACGATAAAAATAAATAAAGTATCCTTTTCAATCTTGTCTCAAAGTTTTTACTGCCCATAATATCATGAAATCCCCAGTAGACTTTTTTCTTAACGCTCACGTTTCACTAACAACGTAAATCATAAGTCTATGATACATTGTGGAACTTATACCTTGTTATATGGAGACTGCTTGTGCAAGATAGAGGGCATTATTAAACCTTTAGGACCCAATACAACCAATCTTGCCTAATATTTCAACCGGCTAACACGCTTGTCATATTAAAATGCATCTACAATAGTTTTCTAATAAACACATTTTGCTTACGCTGCTTTTAGAAAAAACTTCTTTACAACTCAATCTGATAGTCAATTAGATTTTCAGCTTAACCAAGAACGTTACATTATTCAAAAACTCCTTTTAGTTTAACTAGCAGTGGCACTCTTTATAAGTACCAGAGAATGCTTTTAAGTACAAATGAAAATGTCCTCAATTCTACCTCTACAAATGATATAAGTGCACACATATTTTCTCAAGTATATGATATGAATTAAGTTAAAATACTTTTTCGTAAAATGTAAGTGTACAAAAAAAGTCAGAGTTTTAATTAAACCTGCACTACTTCGGGGATTCTCTAAAGCAATTATTTTAATTAATTCTGGATGTTTTAACGTAACGAATCATTTCTTTTAAATGCGTAAAACAACGCAATGCGTGCGAGTTCCGTTGTATACCATTTCCACTGGTAGAAATGTAGGAACAAAAAGGTAAAAGCGTAAAAGGAAATTAAAATCTGTGTTACTAGATGGTTTCATTGTTAAAAGTAATTTTGATGGTCAATTTGGTACAATTTATTTATATACTAATTATTTTTAAATTTCGTTTTGTGTAGGAAAATTGTAAATGATTCTTAAATTTATTTTTTTAATAATTTAATTGTATTTAAGAAATAAGAACACAAAATTAGTTTATTCAACAATAATTTTAGTATGCCTTCCTATTCTAGAAGATCTAAAATACAAACAATGGAAATTAAATTCAGTTGAATCGAGTGTTTATAGGTATTATTAGTTAATTATACTAAATTGACATAAAATAAGTAAAGTTTCGGTATCAATGTTTTTCAAGAATGTTTTTTTTCTGTTTGTTATAACTACACAAACTTGTGTTTTGAATTTGGATAAAAATGATGGATCAAGGTAAAGGTTACTGAGAGTAAACATAAGATGGATTACGTTATAAAAACATGTAGTGAAATATATTAAACTATAACAGATTGTGAAATTTTGAGAAATTTTACCTCTGCTTTGAAAATACATAGTATTACTACATAAATTCAAATGCAAATCCATCTTTGTGATAACAAAATGTTTTTAACGCAAAATTTACATACTTAAAGGAAGTACACTCAAGGAATAACAAAACGAGACAAGATTTTCGCCCTAAAATTCAGGTTTAAATTGCGTTATGCCATATGAATAATGTGTATAACCTCGGGTGACTGAAAATACAAGGTGTTCACGAAATAGGGGACAAACTTCAAGGGCTGATTCTACTTTTGAAAATATGAAAATAAGTTCCAATAAATATGGGCCCGTAAAAGCCTTCTAAAGAAGCTACGGTTCTTTGAATGTTGCTACCAAGAGATGGTTTTAATTTAATATCTCAGGAACCTTTCGAGATAAAACGATGCGATTTTGCGTACAATTTACTATTAGTAAGGGCTACTATTTTACGGTATTGATCAAAATTAATTTTAAACATAGGCATGCGAAATCGGTAGGGAAGATAAATTTCTTCATCATGTTTTTTATGCTTTGACTTTTTTGACAATGTGACCTCAAAATATGATTTATTATCTAAAATTACATAAAAAAGGTATTCTTCATAAAATGTTGTAGGACCAACCATTTGAAAGATATACCGGTTTAAATGGAACATTGCACGGTGAAAAATTGAAATTAAGCAATGAACATCACATAGTAATAAACGAAAAAAACGTTTTCTTTTACTATTTCAGATAATATTCGATAGTAAGTGCTTTTATGGTGTTTTAAAATTCCCACTTGTTTAACCTGGGTCCGGATTAAGGTGGTTCTTTGAATAATAAAATGTTTGTCTATTTTAACGCCATTTATTTAAAAAACGATTGTCGCTACTAAGTATTGAACCACCTTAGGTTTAATTCTTAATTAAATCTTTTATAAAATGATAAGTAATTATTTCCTCCTTAATATAACTAATGATTATTGATGGTCCGTCACATACAAGATACGGACACCTTCTGTTTAGAAGGCCTGATGACGTCTGCATCTTTAACACACGAAACGTTGCCAGAGTAACCACTTGAATGGTTTATGGTACTCCTCCTTCAAGAAGTCCAATCACTAATCCAGTTTCTATAAGGTATAGGTCTTCCAACATTAAACTGTTATGACCAGTTAATTTGCTTGTAAATATGTTATTACACTAACCTTGTAATTTCACATAAATTTCAATTAAAATATTGTTTCCAATAGGTTGAACCCAGAATCGTGGGATTGTAAATCCATTCTATATTTCTGATTGATTAAGAATGAAATAAATGTTAGAAAAACGTGTTTTCATGCAAGAATAATTTAGGTCAGCTATCCTCAAATGTGTTTACTCCACATCTTATGAAATAAGATGGGGAGTTATGTGACGGTCTCCAAACCGAAAATTTTAACATCTCTTTTCTTTCAGTTTGTCCGACCAATTAGAGTTAGTACATTTAAATGAATCAAAAACAATTTATGTCCAAAGGCCAGCCAGCCGTCCCTCTGTATGTAAACAAGGTATCAAGAAAACCACAGATCCGATTTTATTAAATTTTGAACATGGACCTTATTTATAATTTTGCAAATCTGATTAGATTTTGGGCATATTTCATGTAGCTAAAAGGGCTGTTAACTTACACAGATTTTTGAATTTTGAAAATATTACACATTTTAGTATCAAATAAAAGTTGTTTAATTATACACAACTTTTGTTTAAACTATTATATGATCAAATAAGTAATTACTGATGTATATTAATTACGTGACATCAATTGTTGTAACAATATCTCCATCAATACCAAGTTTACAAAAAAAATTGAGAGAAAAAGTTGATGAAAATTATATTTTCTATAGCTTTTGTTTGAACTATTTTTACATAAAACGCAATTTTATTTTTGCTTATTGGAGCGATGTGGAATTTTATAAATGTACGTGCATATCTCTTTTACAGTTGAGATGTTATCATAGTTTTAGAAACACTTTTTGCCTCCCATTGCAGTGATTTTTGAATTAAAGATCCATCAATTCCGTGTTTTTGTTTGATAGAAAAAGCGAAATATGTGAAATGAATTTAATTTCTTTTTGTATTCGGTGTTTTTTTTAATGTCCCTATAGACGAAGTATAGTATATTAAAGAACTAGTTTCAGAAGACGCATTGTATAAGACGAGTCCAGTTACTGGGCTTTTTAGATTAACTTTAAAATAAAATTTCGCGAGTTTTTAAATTTAGGGAATTTTGAAGTGTAATTGCTAAGGTGGCAATATTTTCATTGAACTTTGGTTTAAATGCCAGTTTAAGTTTAATTAGTACATTTACCATATGTTTCATTAAAAAAAATGGGGGAAAATAAAATAAGTAGATAAATAAATCTACTGAACATTAATTATGATATAAATTAATGCACACCGAACGTAATGACAGCTTGGACGTTATCAGTGTTACCACCGTTCGGAATAAAAATTGTTCTATTTCTATAAAAGAACTTAAATTTCTATTAAAGAACTCATTTGGGTGCTTTTATAGCACTGTAAGCGACTCAAAATAGAAAAAAATAGTTATTTCTAAACCAAGGCCGTGAAATACAAATTCAATGATCCGAGAGAAAAATTATAGCCGAGGCCGCTTGTGGCATGGCGATATAACCTTGAGGGTATTAAAGTATTTCGTGGCCGAAGTGTACACACAATTTTTTGTGCAACCGTTTCCACTATCAGAACATTGTTCAAGCTGACTTTTTTCACACTTTAGCGAAGTCGTTGCTACGTTACGCGAACGCAAAATGAACCGAGTTGCTCAATGTTCATTTTGCAGACGGGCAGGTGTCCGTAATCGTACGGTTGCACAAAAAATATTTTTAGGCAACAAAAAAGTGAAGTTTTAGTACTCAAAAGGGGCCAAAAAGTTCTGGTAAAATTGGTAAAATGGTAATTTACTCAACTTATAACTTAAATGGTAAGGATTTTTAAATCCAATTCTGTTTTCACTTGACTTACGTATCGGGTGAAATTTGTTTGATATATTTATTACAGTAATATTATTATGTGAAAAACTTTATTATTATAGACTTTTATAAAGGGTGTTGATTAATGGTTTTTATCTAGTTACCTTTCTGATGTATTTACATGTAATTTTTCATTTGACAATTGACAATGTAAGCTGTCAATTTTGAGGTTATTTCAATATATTTCAGTGACTATTTTGTGGAGCGGAATTCTTTATTTTACATGAAAAAGTATTCTGTCACTAAATGAAAACCATTAATTAACACTTTATATTACACTAAACAATAAACAATACGTACTTGTGAATTATGCGTCCATGTTATAGAAGGAGGTGGTTCTGGACTATGCTTAACTATACACGTAAGATTCATCGTGCTACCCTTATTGATGAACATTTCTGGACCACCTAGAAGCGTAGTGACTGGTTCTGAAACAAACACAAAATAATTAATGCAAAATTTTAATTAACTAAGACGTCTAATGTATTGCATGAATAAAAAACCGTATCAATTTGCGCTTTAAGTATTAATAAATATGCAGTAAATCAAACATAGTAAATAAATTGGTATAATTCATTATTTACGATGCTGCTATAAAACGCCGTAATTTATTTCACCAACAATAAACTGGACCATTAATTTAAAAGAAACTTGCGACAAAGTTTATTAAAAATTGCTTTTCTGCAGTTGATAATGATAATAGACACAAAAACTTTTAATTAAATTGTGTCGAAGACACGTAAGCAATAATATCTAGTTTGAACTTTAATATTTTGTTACACGAAAGTAAGTTATTTGTGACTTCTATAAGTAGGTTTACGAAATTCATTTTAAAAACTTAAAATCTGAGAAGATGTTTTCTTCTAAAGTGAGTAATTTAATTTAGCCACTTCTAAACCACAAAGGGAAAATTAATTAAAACTTTAAATGGCAGCGTAATACTTTAAAGAGCAGAAAATTCGATGATTGCTTTCAGACTAATTTAAATTTGTTTACTTAGAAATAATATGAATAAATCAAACTGTCTTAAAGTACAGGTTCACGCTAGTAATCAATAACAATAGTAATAATAACAACAATAATAATAATACGTAAGTTAGTACTAATTTCGTTAATATGTATCTACGTTTTATTAAACTTTCTTGAAATAGATTTACAGTTTCGTGTTATTGCATTTGATTTTCAAATTAAAATGTGACATCAAAGTTCAAATATATGTCAAAATCATTACCGTCCAACTCCTTAAGGTGGAACTCCAGAAATATACAAAAACAAAAAAACAAACAAAAAAAAACAAAAAAGAAAGTAAAACAGAAAAACCACTACCACCCGAATGATGTATGCATCTTGAAATTATGTGGACATATGAAAACTGTAGAACATGCAAGGTTGAAAAAAAGTGGTTGTAGTTTATTAATTTTCTTGAAGAATGGATTGACTTAAATAGTCATATGCCATACAGATTCTAAAAGTACTTAATTTTGGAGCATTATGAGGTATACCACGTTATTGTTAGTCAAACATATCATGAGAATTTCATGACCAAAGTCACCCCAACCCCTGGTGACAATTTTTCGACAACCGCCTTACAGTGAATTTGTCAAAAGACTACGGTAATCAATTAAATAGGTGTTGCTTTAATCATAAAATGTTGTTACGTACCGCCAAAGACCGGTCCAACAGAAGGGATTTGTATTCAAAATGAATGGACTTTTTCCAATTCAAAACAATTACATATTGAATATACGAACACAAAAAAAAATTATAAGAAACAAAACAAAAAAAATAAACAAATATAGGACAACAAATGTGTGAAATCAAACAAGACATTATACGCAAAATAAGAGTATAACGAAATTGACAAAAAAATATAAATAAGTAGCGATTCTTCTTCTATACCCATACCTATATAAAATTTAAATCAAAATGATTGTCTCTGTCAGTTGTTGTATCTGGGCTGTGTCAAAACTTCAAAAGTACCTCTTTATAGAAAACAATCGAAGACCTATTTTTACGGGTTATTGGTGTCGTTCGCTTGGCTCGCTCATCTCACAATTTCAAACTCGTTTGATAAAAATTCACCTTATCGACTTCGTTCATACATAATTATTTGGGTAATTGAAGCTAAATTTTAACACACGTTATTACAGGCAGAATCAACAATAATTGGTGTTGGTATAAGTAAATTTAAAATGTATTGACTTTACAGGTAAAGAGTTATGAATAGAATCTAATATTAACCCTTCTAAGCAATTTTTTTGAATGACTTTGGTATTGTAACAATTTATATATTTTGTAAACAACTTAAGTTTTAATCGAGTTTAAAAATTAAAATTCAAACTAATTACCATGAATTTTAAACATTGCATTATGATGACAAATAAGCTAATAATATAAAATACAGATTTCAAGAAAACTCTTTTGTCGCGTAATTGTTTACTATTGTTGACTATTTTAGTAGCTAAACTTTTCGAGTTTTCTTATTAAAAGAATTTAGTTAGATATTTTCAGGCATAATGAATGATTGTTTTCATCCTTCAAGGCAGATGACACAACGCTAGCTTTCTCGATTTAATGTCAGACTAAAGATTTATTGCGTCAGGTCTTGCAATGCTTTTAAACTTTTTACACAAGGACTGTTCCTTAATAATGACTATAACGTTTTTCAAAATCATTTTACCTTAAATAATAATTAAAGAGAATTAAACATTTTTTTGTTATATTTAATATAAACATTTTAGGATGTAGTGAAGTTGATATATCTGAAAAAAAAATTTAATATTACGAAATATAACATATACCTTTGAATGATATCGCAATGTTTGAAATGGATTATGTCTAAATATTAACTCTTATTATTTCAGAAAAAGTAAATAAAGTAAAATGGGTTTACGTATGACAACATCAATTTTTAACATAAAATTGTTTATTGTGTAGCTGAATTTTTGTATTTTAAATTGAGCAAAGCAATTTTTTTTCGATAATGTGTTTGTCTATGTACCAACATGTTTAATGTTGTCTAAATTTAGTGAAATCGATAACCATATATCAAAAAACTTAAACTAAGTGTGTTAGTAAATAAAACACTATCACACCCAAAAAAATTCTGATGCCAACATTTAATTTGAATGTTAACAAAAACACTTACTTTAGTTCTTTCTACAATTTGCACGTTTTAGATGAATCTCCTTTCTTTCTATTCTTTTGATTAAAAATTTCTTTAATAACTTACAATTTTACATTCTCAGTACTTTTACTGTCGTAAATGGGTTATATTCTTTCATATTTCTTAACTTCTTCATATTCTATATTTTTAGTAAAATCATGAAATAATTTCTAAACGAAATTTAATTTTGGAGTTATTAAGACCATTGCTAAATTTAATACCTCGCCATATTTTCACTGTATGTATTGTTTTGCATGCCTCCTCAAATGGTGTCGGCTTTTCAAAAATAATACTGTTGTACCTAATGATATGAAATCTTAGGCACATAGAAACACGAATGTACTAACTGTTTCCAATTAAATATTGCACATAATTATTTTATATCTCACGGTTTTCAAGATTCCAATGCTGCCATCAATTTATTACGCCAAAATGATATATTTTCTTACTTTATAAGAAAATAAGTAGAGAAAAAGTAAAATGATTAAATATTATCAAACTTAACTTTAATACTCTTATCGATTTTTAATTCGATTTTTGGGTAAATATCGGCCTTATTTTAGGTTCTTATTTGAAATAACAAATTAAATTTTATTCAACTGCACTCATAAGCTTTTACAAAGAAGTAATACTGGCATTGATACTAAACTATCTTCAGTTGGTGTATTCTGATTCCAGTAGGGTCTTCGACTGTGTTCAACTTATCAAACTTTTAGATAAACTTTACTGCTTTGGAATTCGTAGTAACGCAGTTAACTTATGTTTGTCATACCTTAGTAATGTGTTTTGTAAAACTGAAGCAACATAGCATTTTGAGTACTGAAACGTTCAGATCAAACGTTCTACCTGTAGTAAAGGGGGTGGGTCAAGGTTCAATATTAGGTCCAATATTACTGTACGCTAACGATACTTCATTATATGTTCTTTAACATTGCTTGTTTCAGCGGAACAAAAGCGTTACAACGCTTTACAAAAACTACATTGGTGGTTTTTATCAAATTTCTTCTATCTGAATCCTGTCAAAACAAATGCTTAAAATTTTACACACGAAGCAAAAGCAAATCTCGTTAAAGCGACATCAGATCAGAATGCTCAAAATTTGTCTAATAGCGTGTCTTTTCTAGGCGTCAAACTAACAGATACTTTAGATTTTAAACAACACTTCAATAACTTAATTTCATTTCTAAATTCCACTTGTTACAAACTGAGGGTTCTTGCTCATTACCTTGACATAAGCATGTTGCTAAAAATATATTACGCAGACGTTCAATCTAGATTACTTTACGGGATCGTAATGTGGGGTATTTTTTCATACTTAACATCCGTGTTTATTGCACATGCATTTTAAAGAAAAGTAGGTTTGAGTCATGTAGAGCTTTATTTAAAATCTTCGTCTATTGCCTTTTAGTTCTTCAATTGCCCTTATACGCATTTGATAATAGAGATTATTTAAACATTAGGACCGAACATAACTATTCTATCTCTGCATATGCATATTGAGCATCAAAATATTTAATCGTATAAAAATGTCACGTGGTATATTTAAAAGTAGTCTTACAGTATTTTTGATAGGTGGAATGCACTGTTTAATGTCACATTTATTTTACATTGAATATTGTTTTGACCTGTCTTATTAGTCTTTTAGGTGAATAATAGTTATTTGTGTACCAAGTCAGTAAAGGGATAAAGACACTTTGCTGACGTAGTGCATATAAACTTTATCGCCAACCGTAAAAATGAGCCCCATATTTCTAAGGGAAACTAAGGATGGAATCGGTTGAATTTTGGTATGTATAATATAGGTACATCTGACAAAAGTAATTTTCAATTATCAATTATTACAGTTCTAAAGGAGTTTTTTGCTATAGTAGGGATGTAAAATGATTTCTCGTTACTGAAATTGTCTGCATATGCAAATATTTTTATACCAAAATGCTGTATTAACCCAGTGTTTTGCTACATTTTGAAACACTAGTACGTAATTCTGTTGTTCCGGTAGGCGTATTAACGTATTTACCTGGTAGTTTTACATGCACTGAATGCAAAAATAACTTGCAATTAAAACACTCTCTACAACTCATGTTTTAAACTGCGCCATATAAAGTTATAATTACTCACTAAAATGGTACTAGTATATGTAATAGACTGAAAAAGTGTGACGTCAAAAGTAAGGTTGGTACTTACTGCTTGGGAGACAAACAAACTCACGTGCCTATATGTTTTACATTGGACTTAACTATTAAATAATTTTTGTATAGGATTATTGTATACATTTACATAAAATAGTTCTGTGTTTTGTGCCGAAGTGTAACCATCAAGGGAGACGAGAAACTTGTAGCTTTTATCGCTTTCCCAGCGAAGAAAAAGTATTGAAATTGTGGAAACGTTTTATGCAGGTATGTATTTGTTGCTACAAATTGACTATTCATAAAACGATTATGTTGCTACAATGTTGTTATAGATGTATGAGAACATATTATTTAGTTTTTATCAAAAATACATTGAGATTGATGAAGGTTTTAAGTATTTTTGTGATTTAAAGTTATGTTATTGCTTCTTATTACAATGAATCATGCAAATATTGATGTTTCCTACCTTGTGAATGAAGCGTTGAAGGTAATATTAACATTCAACGCTATCTCTGAAACATCAAAAAAATTGGTGTACCAGTAAACAAGGATTCCCTCTTCTCAACACTTTCTTCTTCTTTGGTCTTTATTATCAGGATTTTCTTTATCATATTATGATGGTTGGGTTGTAGAACAAATTCCATGCAAGGATCATGATAAATGTGTTGCCGTCTAAAGACAAAATAAAATAAAATATCTCTCTTCATTCCTTCTTCGTTTGTACAGTTCCCCAATTGAAAAGTGCACTGAAGTAGATGTAGCTAGCTGTTACTCACTCGCTCAGTAAACGGAAAGCAGTATTTTCTTATTATACACAAAGCACACATTTAAAGTTCTAATTGGGGTTGCTCCTAACGAAACTATTATTTTTGTTAGTGAATTGTATCCCGTTTTTACTTCTGATATAAAGATTACTCAAGAATCGGGAGTATTACACAATCTAGGAGCAGGTGACCTTATCATTGCAGACAAAGGATTTCTTATTTCAGATTAATGCAAGTTTCTAAGTATATCTGTTAATATTTCTCCTTTTCTATCTTGCCCTCAATTTACTCCCCATGAAGTGAAAAGGACAACAGAGATATCCCTGGCGAGGATTCAAGTTGAAGAGCTCTAGAAAGACTAAAAGTCTTCAGAATATTAGACTATATTTCGCCTTCTATGCGTAACCGTGCTATTGTATAGGTACAAACCATTGCAGCGATCGTAAATATGCAATATTCATTCCTAAAAGAAAATGAGCAATCGGTATCAAAAGACGACAATGAAGATGAAGTATGATCTGTATATATCGTATATATATACCATACGATTCAATAAAGTAATCATAATTTATTAAGTAGACAATCTTTAATCTAAAGTTAAAAATTAATTTAATAAATTATCCAATAAATGATTATAATAAAATTCTATTAATATATTAATATTGGCAGCCCAGAACTCGTCTTTTTGGACCTCAACAATGATAGTATCTTTTCTTGTCCACACGACTAAATACCCTTTAGTCCTATTTAATAATGCCAGCTGCCCTTGTAATTAGTAGTAATAGGAATGACTGATTTTCAGAGTCCTATTCGCATTAAAACAATTAGTGTTGTTAGTGCTAATATCCTAAAAATATAAAAGTAGTTATTATATTAACGATTCTAGTAAAAGTAACCGTTATCTCTTCATCTCTTAATTTATGACACTTTACTTCCACTAATCCATCATCTCTAATAAGGGCATTAGGGGATACTCCCAGTACACCACTGGGTGAAGGCAAAGGCCTGCCATTTTAAAAGTTTTTCAGGATAATGTTTCTGAAATACGTTCAAAGCTTCACTTTTATTTAAAATACCACATTCCATCGATTTAACCCCATCTAATTTGTAGGTTTTCAAAAGTGTCTTAAATAGGAATGGGGAAAAACGAATAACAAAAGTAAATAAGTAAAAGAATTATTTACATTAATTAAATCTCGAAGTCCTATAAGGTTGCAAGACTACTGAAGTACGGCTTTTTCTGAAGTTGAAGAATAGAAAAAATTATGGTCTGGGGTTGATGTTTTCAATAAACATCTCATTGATGATCCAACAATAGAAGTCCCGGAATTTGATCAAAAAAAAAATTTGGTTAAAAGTAAATCGCATAAGAACAGGCCTTTCAAAATGCAACTGTATGTTGTTCAAATAGGGTGCGATTTATAATCCAAATTGTGACAGTGGAAACAAATCAGAGACCGTTACACATATTGTAGAGGATTGTCAATTAACGAAGTTTAAAGGAGGGTTTCCAAACATTCATAATTTAACGGATGAAGCAATATTATGGCTTACGAATCTAAAGGACATCTGAAGTTCAGCAATATTTTGTATTCTTGTCTTTATTATCTGTGTTCCCATTATTTTGTTTTGCTATCTCTTTAATGTACTATTTTTTTCGTCATTGTCGTGACTGGCGCTTGGACCAGTCCATTATATGTCGTCATGCAATGGCTGTGCTCTACTGATCTTCTGGGGCACCATACATAACACTTCACATCACAATACAATATTTGTATAATGTACCATACAAAATAAATAAATAAATTTAATAAAATATTTTTCTTATTTTATTTTATCTATTACACCATTACTGACGTACATTTATATAATGTTATGAATAATGTTAAGCGTGTACTAGCATTTCTGCTTGGTTGTACAAGCCAAAAAAACCCAGAAAACCTATAAAAAAACAATTTATTATGCATTCGATCTGGATTTACTATGTATACCTATTAAATGCTTTTAAGACCTGTCTTCTTGAGTAACCTCTCTATTGGTAGCTTGGTAATCAAGCTTCGGTGATAGAAACATCTATAAAACGAAGAATGTTGAAGGTTCACCTTCTGTTCGGACAGGCTTTTTCAAAACACAAAGTATATCAGTTTCGCTAAAATTATTGTGACTGTACAAGGTGATTCATAACTATTGGGACATAGACTAAGGGCGGGTTATTTAGACCAAAATATGACCACAAAACACAATATGCCTTAATAAAATATTGCCGTGAAAAAAGATACAAGGCGTTAGATAACAAATTTTTTTTCTTCATTATTTGTTAATAATTTGACTGTAAATTTATCAATTCGTATCAAAATCTACAGAAAAGCATAATTATCTGATTGTCCAAAACAGGAGTACCAATATTGTGTAGAAATGATGTTTACGTCATATTCTCTACTTAAAATTACTAAAAGTTTTCTCAAAAAAAGTTACCAGTCGATTTCATCATCAAGAATCATTCACGCAGCGCCCCCTACAACAAATTGTACAATAGTTACTTAAAATAATGTTCTTAGTCTAAAATTATGCCTCTCTGCCAATTTTGATAAGAATTGATAAATTTACAGTGAATATATTAACAAAAAATGAAAAAATTTTTTTTGTAATTTAACGCTTTGTATCTTTTTCCACAGCAATATTTTATTAAGGAATATTGGGTCCTATAGTTATATTTTAGCCTAAACAACCCGCCCTTACCCTATGTCCCAATAGTTATGAATCACCCTGTATAATAGCAGCGATTTTACTTGGCCTCTAAGGCAATCACACTTATGCTCGTTAACTGTTCCGTCTTTTTTTAGGAACACATAAACATAATAGTTTGTCACATATTTTTTTAAAAATTATTATTAAATTTATTAATTACCTGAACATAGCAAATATTTTTTTTCATACTCGCACTAACTCTGCCCGATAATTCCAAAATTTCAAAAATATATATCTGGCTTCCTCTACATTACCGCTGTCAAAAGCATTTTCTCCTTTCTTTAATAAATTTATTTCATCCGCAAAAAGTTGAGCGATAGTGCTAAACTTTATTAACGACATATTTAAACAACAATTCAACAACACTTCAAGAATACATAGCGAAAAACATCAATAAACTTTCTTCTCATGTAAACGCTCATTAATAATTAAGTTGCTTGCCTCCAAGCAGTAGTACCAACGTTAAATGTAACGTCACGACTTTTCGGGTTTATAATACTTAAAAATCTTACGTCATAACTAAAGTGCATTTTATATAGTTTTTAAAATAAGTACAAGCAAAGCAAACTTGCATTCTACATGAACAAGAAATGTATTATTCAGTTCAATTTTAATTGTCGTGTTGTATTTTCTCTTTGTTAATTGTGCGTTGTCTTTTTTGGTTTTTTCTCTAAAAGTGGTCTTAAACAATACCCAACTCAATTTTTTCGTGACCAAGATGGCTACTTTTTCAGAATTTTATCGAAATAAATTGACGTCACAATCAACATTAGTACTAATGCACTTACGTTTCTAATGTTCGCTTGTGACATCAATTTTTTTGGAAAATGCCTAAATGACTATCATCGTTACAAAACGGCACCAATTTAAAGTTTGACTATTTTCTTTAAAGAAAAAAAATTTATAAAAATTAAAAATTAGTTTGTATCTTGGTAAATGCACTTTGTTGTAACATTTTAAAGTGCAGCTCATTTATATTGATTCTTTTCTAAAAATACTGAATTCTGAAACGATAGCTCACATATAAAGATGAAAATATCTGGAAAGTATATTACTAAATCGTAAATCTATATTAGTAATCTATTCTTATTTGTTTCTCCCAAGTTATAGATAAAAAATAAATGGATTATTGTACAAAAACTTGATTGTGCAACTTTGTAAACTCGTATTACGATAATTGTTAGTTATTCATTAAATTAATAATGATAATGCACGAAGTTAGATAGGTGTAGAATAAAGTTGCAAATGCAAGCACCAAAGTCCATGCTGTAACAGACACATGTGCTTCATTTGCATCTTTACAATCTATTACACATGAAGTATCTTTATGTGTACGGTGGCTCATTAGGCGTCAACTGCATCATTTACCATAAAAACCATATTTTAGCACAATCACTTTATTTGCAAAACATGCTGAATTCCTTTTTTGAAAGCATTACATTTATCTTAATTAATGTTAGTTCTGCTGAATTGCTTTTAAAATAAAAACAAGTAATATTTTAAGTTTAAGTAAACTATATTAGTTCGAGTCCAGGTTAGAACTGTTTATTGTATATTAGAATTGAATATAAAGATACACTGCAAATTGAATCAGAAGTTACATTAATTTCTGCAATTAATAACTTTATAGTTTTGAAAGCATAATAAACATAGTAATTGTCACATTTACTCAAATTAAATAACACAAATAATATTAGTTTATTGCAGGTGATACCTTAATTTAATTTTATAATGAAACTCCGAAACAACTTAATTATGAAAACTCCAATATATCAAGTTTTAACTCGAGTTTTCAATTAGTTGTATCAGTTAGATACTAATAGAGAATTATATGTACTTATGAAGATAAAGTTGAGTAGAAAGAAAATGATGACAGCTGAAGCCGTTTCTTATTTTAATAAGATCCACAAATTTTATTATTATTTAAAATCCACTGAAGCAATTTTTTTAGTAGTTACTAAATGGACGAACCAAAGTGTTGATACTTAAGTACAAATTAAAATAATTGCTGTTGTTTAAAATTATAATACATTTTTCAAATCAAGTCAATAATTATTTTGAGGATAGTATAGAAAGGTACATACTCGCAAATATAAAATATAAAACTCAGAAACCATGAATTTCTTTAAAATTTAAAAATACGCCGGTCCCCCATCAATCTGTTAAAATAAATTAAGGTAGCATTGGCAACGTTGCTTGAGAACTGTCAACTACGGAAATATGTAATGTGTCATTTTTAAAGATTTGAAATACAGATAAGATTAAAAGTGTATTAATTCATTTAATATTAATTGTGTAATCTCAATATAGGTGCTTCGATAACTATCTGACAGGTTATGGACTCAGAGTTCTATCTGTAACAGCTGTAGTGTTAAATAATTTCAATTACCTAAGTGCTTTAAAAAAGAAGATAAAAAATGTCCGTGCTTACTTTGCCGGTTCCTATACTTTCGTCGAATAATTTCATAAACTGGAAGTTTAGGATAAATGCAATACTTGAGAAGGAACAAATTTCTGATGTTCTGGATAATGACCCACCAACCGACAAAAGACAAAAAAGAAAGCTTTTCTTATTAACGACGCAAAAGCAAAAGCTGTTATTATACAAGGTCTTTCTGACAAACATCTTGATATTATTCAACATTCTATGACCCCACAAGAAATGCTTCAGGCTTTAAAGGACGATTTGCTAGGTCCAGTTCATTTTCTAAATTAACGTTATGGAGAAAGCTTGTAAACTTAAAGAGCGAAAGGTATAAAAATTTGGAAGATCACTTTCTTAATTTCGATAAAATCATCCGAGAACTAAGTGATTTGGGTTCTACACTGGATGAAAGTGATAAAGTATGTTATTTACTTCTTTCACTTCCCGAAGATTATGATACAGTGGTCACGGCTTTGGAAACAGTGGAAAAAATAAAATGGACTTTGTAAAGGCTCGACTTTTGGATCATGAATTAAAAATTAAGTCTCAAAAGCTTATGAAACAGGTCTTAAAGCTCAAAATAGTGGTTGCTTTAAATGTGGGGATAGTTCACACTTCCAGGCAAACTGTCTGAAAAATTTCAGAGGGCGAGTCCAAACCAGAGGACGTGCACCAAATAGGGGCGTTATCACTCACACTATAAAACCAGAAGGGGCAGTGGAGTCTCAAAAAACACGATAGCCATGCGAATCATGCACAAGGTGAGAGTGAAATTATTTTATTAACAACAGAAACTTGTAATTTAAGCATGTTCTTTGAAGATAAATTTTTCATCTATGATAGTGGTGCCTTAAGTTATTTTGTCAAAGGGGAATTAAAAAGTTGTATAAGAAACTTGTTCAGGCAGATGGCCAACTGTTGACTGCAAATGAAAAAGGAGAGTTGAGTCTTTATCAGGGCCAAAAATTTGCAATTGAGGCATTGATTGTACTAGGAATGAAACATAATTTACTTTCGTCATCAAAATTGCAAGCCGAGGCGCAAAAATACTTACCGATAAATTAGGTACTACGGTTTATATTAAAAATAATCCCGTTTTATTTTTCAAACCTTACAATGGTCTATATTATTTTGAAGCAGACCGATTTAATGAAGAATGCTTAGTAGCTGTCGATGAGGGAGAGTTATGGCACAAGAGAATGGGTCATATTTCAAATGAAGGTCTCTCACAATTAAATTTACCTAGGCCACTCAAATTATGTGAAGCATGTGCTGAAGGAAAGGCAAAGCGGCAACCCTTTTATGAGAATAAGAAGCGCGCAACAGGAATAGGTGGTTTTATTTTAAGTGATTTAGTTGGTCCTATTACATCAAGCACACTAAATGGAGAAAAATATTTCCAGGTGATATTAGATGATTATTCACACTTTGTAGTTATTAAATTGTTGAAGCATGAGAGCGGCAGCTAAAAATTTGATAAATTACGTTCGACAAATAAAAACTCAGTTTGGAAAAAGCGTCCAGCGAATAAGATTTGACAATGGCGGAGAAGCAAAACCTGAGTATCTTTTAAATTTTATTGAAAGAAATGGTATCCACATGGAATACACCATAAGTCATTCTCCACAAATGAACGGTAAATGTGAAAGAATGAACGCCGTTTTATTGTCAAAATTAAGAACAAAATTGATTGATTCTGGGTCCCCAAAATTTTGTGGGGAGAAGCACTAAAGTGTACGGTGTATGAAACGAATTGATCACCAACTTTGGTTTTGCCTAAAGGTAAAACTCCGTCGTACCTATGGAATGGGCAAAATGATATATCCAAACTAAAAGTATTTGGTTGTAGAGCATGGCATACTCTGATGTCTATGCTGAAAAAGTTGGAACCTCGCGCAATTCGTGCAGTTATTGTTTGTTATTGTGGAGGTGGTTACAGGTTGTGGCTACCACAGAAAAAAAAGATAATTAAGTCAAGAGATGTAAAATTTGACTAGTCAACCATGGTATACAAAGATAATAAAATGTTCAAACATAATTCTCAAGAAACTGATGTAGAGCCCATTCAAGTGATAGAAAATAATCCAATTATAGAAACTATTGTAGACAAAGAACAAGTTGTGCAGAATAATTTACAAGACAATTGTTGTTCTGAAAACGCAAATGAGCAGGAGAAAGTAGTACTACAAAAAGAAGAAACAAGATACCCGGTTATTTAAATGACTTTGAACTGTACACAGCGTACTGTTTCAACTGATGAAGAACCAAAAAGGTTTGAACAAGCTATAGAATTGGAAGAATGGAAAAGCGCAATATGTTCAGGATTAGAGTCCCACGAGAAACTTAAAACGTGGACTCTCCCAAAATTGTCTGAAAGTACGAAAGCTATAGAAACACGTTGGGTGTTTAAAATTAAAGAAGATGGTACGACGAAGGCTAGGCTTGTGGCTCGTGGCTTTCAAGTTCCTCAACAAGAATGGGAATTTTCTGTTTCCCGGTATGTAGGATTCCAATTGTTTCACTTCTATTATCAGTAGCTGTTCAGTGTAGCTGGGTTTTGACTCAAATTGATGTACCCACCGCCTTTTTGAATGGAGATTTAGATACAAAGGTATACATTAAAACGCCTAAAGGGGTAAAATGCCAAGAAAATACTCTTCTTCTTAATAGATCTCTTTATGGCCTCCCTTCCGCTCCAAAATGTTGGAACAATAAATTTTGGAAACGTAATAAAAAATCTCGGGTTTACACGATCGGATTATGATTATTGCCCTTACTTTAAAGACGATATCTACTTAGTTCTATTTGTGGACGACGCAATACTTGCAGGAACCGAAGAAAATGTAAATTTATTGTTTGAAGATTTACAAAAGCATTTTAAAGTTAAAAATTTAGGTTATCCTAAATCGTTTTTAGATATGGAAATTAAACATGTTAGAGATGGATTACACGTGTATCAAACTAAAATGATTGACCGTTTGTTAAAAAAGTTTAGCATGGAGGTGTGTAGAACGATAACAACACCAATGGAAGTTAATTTCAGGGCAGACGAAGATTTGGATATTCTAAATAATGTGCCATATAGGAGACTAATATGCAATTTGATGTACCTGTCTCTAACATCAAGACCGGATATTACATTTTCTGTGTCATACTTAAGTAGATATCTCGACAAGGCAACCAGTCAGACATGGAAAGCAGGTCTAAGAGTTCTACGATACTTAAGCTGTACAAAAAATCTAGGACTCCCAGTTACTAAAAATACAGGATGCCTAGAGGGTATGAGTGACGCTGATTGGAGAGCCGATAAGAATGACTCTAGAAAAAGTGTTAGCGGATTTGTATGCATTCATGCTGGAAAACCCTATTTCTTGGCACTTTAAGAAGCAGAAATGCGTTGCTCAATCAACAATGGAGGCTCAATATATTTTTGCTAGATTTGTTGCTCAAGAACTAGTGAATTTTCGTGGCTTGTTAAGTGATCTGAGTAAAGTGAAAAAGACAAATAGTGAAGTGATACACGATAAAGTTTTAAAATCTGATGAAAATGCGCTCAAAGAAAAACCACAAGAGATTGATGAAATGAAAGCAATACTTAAAATAGATAACGCTAGTGCGATATCTTTAGCTAATACATTTTCAAATACTAAACAAGGAAAACACATAGAAATAAAGTTTAATTTCATCAAACATCTGTGTTCAAATAATATTATCAAAATTGAGTACGTTAGTTCTAAGGATAATATCGCAGATCTATTTACCAAAGCTTTTTTTAAGGGGTATTAATGATTTAATTTTTTTTTCTTCGAAAAACTCTTGTTTATTATTAAAATATTTTGGTGTCGTATATTACGAGGCTGGTTCAATAAATACACGTTCGAACGGTGGTACATGTAAGCGGTTTATTTACACTAAACAAAATTGCCATTACTACAAAGACATGCATCCCACTGCTTCACAAGACGCTGTATACCGGTGTGGTACCAGTCCATTGGCTGTTCGCGGAACCATTTCAAAACTGCCTGCTTGACTTGAGCGTCCGACTGGAATCGCTGTCCCTTAAGTGCCTTCTTCAATGGTCCGAAGATATGGAAATCACAGGGTGAAAGATCCGGGCTGTAAGCGGGGTGCTCTAAAATCTCCCACCTCATCCGCTCCATCTGTGATTTGATGATGTTAGCTGTATGCGGCCTTGGCAAATCCGCTGTCGATTGTCGCCCATCTGTGAACTTCCGACACCATTCCACGACTGTGGTTTTGAAGGACACTCTCCACCATAAACATTTTGCATTCTCCCATAAATCTGAACTGGAGTGTTGCCCTCAGCATGCAGAAACTGTATGACTGCTCGGTAATCGGTTTTGGACGCTCCAACTATAAGACCTGCCATAATGAAACGCGCACAACAACTGTCTCCTGTACGAATATCACGAGGGATGTGTCACAATAGACAGCTATATAGCAGCCGCTGGCCTACGCAAATTTGTACGATTATAGCTCCACTAACAATCGTTTCACAGCGCTCGAACGTGTATTTATTGAACTAGCCTCGTATATTACATATAGGTATATTATTTCAATTTATGGATATTGTATTGTTCATATTCAATTGGATGTAATTTATTTTAAACTACATCTAATTGAGAGAGGGTCATTTTAAAGATTTGAAATACAAATAAGATTAAAAGTGTATTAATTTATTTAATATTAATTGTGTAATCACAATATAGGTGCTTTGATAACTATCTGACACAACCTTCTTTTTTTTTTAAATAGTAAATGTGGTAATCGGCATTCCTTCTCAATTCTCTGCCTCAACTCTGCAAGGACGGCAGGCGGAAAGGTGTAGGGAGAGGTGGCATGAAAGAGACAAGTGTTGGAACGGAAAGTTGCCAAAACTTTTAATCTACTAACAATGTAAATTTATGCTACTAGTCGATAGATGTCTCTGGGGGCACGCAATAATACCACGAAACTTCGTGAAGTTAATATCTTGTGATTAATGTTAAGAGTTCTCTACAGCTGTATCCCATGCTAAATTTCTATGCTACGGACGATTAAAAATTTGGCAAAAAATAAAAGAATTTGGTTTGGCGATTTATTTTAAGGAACTATACAGTTCTGATCTTCTTGATTTTTTTTTAATATGATGATAAAGTTCTGTTATTGACCACTTAATATTTGTTACCTGGGAGGTGTTTTTTGTATTGTTTAAGATTTTTTCTCCATCTCCTCTTTACGCAAAATGATTTAGTTACTTTCCTCTTTTCTTTATTTGGTTTTCCCATTATGACATTCGCGATAATAAAAGCGTCGTCAAACAATATGTTGCAGCTCAATTCGAAATACGATAGAATAAATCGACAAAATAATTTTAATTTCAACTGCATGTTTTGTAACTTAATCTAAATTGCATCCGTGGTATTAATTAATTAAAACAAATAGAAGCGACGGTGAGAAATTCTCTTGTACAATCTAATCGAAAATATTTGTCTTTAAACAATTTCTGTCTAAGAACAACAAAGTATATGTTGGTGAATTAAATCAATCTAAGATTAGGACATAGAAAAGATAAAACTTTTTGGAAAACATTGATGCCGTTTCTATTATATCTAGTAAGCCTCATGGTGAATAAGGTGTTGTGTTGAGCTTAATATCATTGTTTATTGTTATTAATATTACAAATATTGTATGTCAGAAAAAAAATTGAAAAGACAAAATCGCATATAGAATATACTAAACTGGACTGAGTGTAATTAAAATATGTGCGCCACTGTTCGCTCGAAGTTTTAAGGACTATTTACACACGTCAGTGCCGTATCAGTACCGTGTCAGTTCAGTATCATTGTTATCCGTGGTCGCTCAGTGATGTCAATACACACACGTCCGTAGTATATAAACAGTGCTTGCAGTGAAATATCAGTGGAATGGCTTGTTTTACCAATAAAGAATTGGCAATTATCGCCATAGCCCTAGATGAGGAAGAGGAAAATAAGAGTTTAAATAAAAGCGAAAATGGGTACACAAGGCATGGATGACACGACAAAGTGAAGGAGAATTTATTACTTTATATCGGGAATTAGTAGACGATGAACAAAAATTTTTGAATATTTTAGAATGTCTCAAAATTGTTTTAATATATTGCTGAATAAAATAGAAAGACATTTAATGAAACAAGACACGCACTGGAGAAAAGCAATTACCCCGAGGGAACGTTTAGCAGTATGTTTAAGGTGAGTAAGCGTAATTATTGTAATAAAACAGTTTTTATTCAAAGAAAGGTAACTGAGAACATAACTAAACATAAATACCAAATATATGTATGTAATACATATACTAAGTTAAAGGTCTTGATAATTTTTAAAAAGGTTTGAATCGAGTCCGCTTGTTGATAGGACGATGACGCAATAATACTTTGATCAAGTACTCTGGGATGCTGTTGGTCTACATCTGGATTAGGTGACGACAGTGGAGTCGAGGTTCGTGTAGAAGTATTTGAATACATTGCCGGTGATTGTGCCATATCGCATGGAGATGTAACATTTGGATATTGGCTAACACAAGGTGTTTCTGAAGAACTACTTCGATGTTCACCATGCAATGATTGGTTTGATCTATACGCCGGCGCAGTTATCATTTGCAGTTCGTATTTTTGAACTGTCTGAAATATTTCAGATTTGGCTAAATTTAAATAATATGGACTTAGAGTTTTGAGTGTTGAACCTATTCCAGTTAAAAATGCGTCCACGGAGTCTACTTTTCGAACAGATGAATTGGAAGGTTCTGACTTTTCTTGAAGTAGGTATTCCATCAATTGGGAAGATGCACTTTGTTGGGAGGCATTTACTTTTTACGTTTGTTGGAAGTTGTTAAATACGCTTTAGGCGTAGAAAATTGCCTTGATTCATCTTTAGTTTCTAGTTCAACAATTGGAGGATTTTCATCATTCACTGCGTTCTGTTCATTGCTTTGTTCTTCTTCATTATGTTCCTGTTCCTGTTCCTTCACCTCGTCTTCTTGTGATTCAATATTTCCTTTCGTATTTCTCTCATCAAAAAATTTATTTAGGAATTCCAACTGCTCCGCGTATTTATACAGTTTTATTTTTTTGCGGATTGTCCACTTTTAGTTATTGTTTTTTTAAAGCTTTTCTGTAATTGTCTCTTATATTGTTCCATCTGGTCTTACATGCGGACCCTGAAAATAAATTAGTGGTTAGGTGCTGAACTGTGCAGTCTATACTAAATTAACAAATACTTTTTTGTAGGTATCTCGCTACTGGAGATTCTCTAAAAACAATATCATTCAGTTACCGCATGGGACATTGTACAGTGCATAAAATTGTAATAGAAACTTGCAAAATACTAACAAACATTTTAATGAGTGAAATGTTGCCTCAACCTTTAGAAGAAATGTGGAAAACTATTGCTGATGGCTTTAGCACAATTTGGAATTTCCCCAATTGTTTGGGTGCGATAGATGGGAAACATTTTACAATTCAAGCTCCCCAAATAGCGGATCTCAATTTTTAATTACAAGAAAAACTTTTCTGTTGTGTTACTGGCACTTGTTGATGCACATTACAACTTTATAGCTATTGATGTTGGTGCTTATGGCAAGAATAGTGATGGTGGTATTTTGCTAAATCTAATCTGGGGAAAGCCCTTCAAAACAATACTTTATCTGTACCACGTCCTGCAACATTACCAGGCATAGACACTGAGGCTCCTTATGTGATTGTTGGTGATGAGGCATTCCCTCTAAAAACTTATCTGATGCGCCCGTATCCAGGAAACGGATTGAGTGATTCTAAGCGCATTTTCAACTATCGTTTAAGCAGAGCTCGAAGGACTGTTGAAAATTCTTTTGGTATTTTAATTCAAAAATTTAGAATATTTACGAGACGAATCCAGGCCAAACCGGAAAATGTAGATAATATAATTTTGGCAGCTTGCATTCTACATAACTTCATAAAAAAATATGACACAAGCACATATACATATCAAAATCCAAATGCAAACTTGATGTTATTCGGCAGACAAACCGACAAAATCTACCTATGCAAGGGGAAATGCAACTAATGCCGCATTTGTTGTAAGAGAATTGTTTACTAACTACTTTATATCAGATATTGGACGTGTGCCTTGGCAAGATGAAAAATTTAAGAAACGGTTATTTTATAACTTATTTAATTAATAACATTTTAACTTTTACAATTTAATAATAAAGTAACAACTTACCTTCAAGTTTCAGTTCTTTTCCTATATTTCCCCAAATATTGTTTTTAAAACCGGTGTCCATGTATTTTTTATTTGACAAATCGTACAATTCTGGACAATCTCGTACTAATTCAATTAATTTTTCATCCATTTTTTATTTTTCTTAGAGCAACCAAAAATCCCGTTAGCACTTCAGTGAAAATGTCGTAAAATATCGTTGTCGATCTATTTAACATTCACGTTACGGATACTGCAGCGGCACTGACGGTAAAAGACGTTACTTTGTCGGACTTGTCTGAACAGGTCAGTTTGATACAAACGCAACGATATTTTATTTTTCACTGACACTGATACTGAACTGACACGGTACTGATACGGCACTGACGTGTGTAAATAGTCCTTTACTTCGAATGAATCTTGTACACGGTATTTCTTCGTATGTCGTCATGTTAGCAAATTAAAACGCATTCTAATGCATCTTGCTCTTGTCGTCTGAACGACAATCCTGTAGAAGACTCTTAAATGATAGTTATTTGAGCGTTAAAGTAAAGTAAAGTAAAAGTACCTACGTAGAGTTAAAGTAGATTCGTCCTTAAAGTTAATAGACCACTTAAGGCAGATCAAAGATTTTGTACATTAGAAATTAAGTGCTAATTAAGTACCTCATTTACCAAAAATCCACTGTTAGCTGTGAAACTCATTTTTATCAAAAATTATCAACGAAAAATTAAGTAGGCGATGAAATGCAAACGCCAAAATTTTATTATTGTCACGGTTGTGTTAGTAATTGTCAAAATAGAATGTTCATTAGCAGCTGATAATTATAAAGCAGAATATTCCCGAGATGAAATTCAAAAAAAGCTATGAGAAAAAAACTAGGAAACATGTTTGTACTGAAGAGGGTATGCAATTTGCCATCGTTATTGTTATCAGCAGTTGAGAATCCTACCATTTGAGTACGACAAATAGCAGATAAAGTTAGAGTTTTGAAGATCTTTGCAAATAAGGTGTTACAAAAAAAAATTCCATTATCGGCTACAACACCACATCAACATCTGACAAGAACAGATTTTGAATGCTGACAAGATTACAAGGAATTCTTCCCGTATTTGACATTTCAAGTTTATTTAGATATTCCTTTTAGCTATTTGAATTGATCTGTCCACCAATTTCAAATATCTATTTTATAAGTTCGAGTTGTAAATAAAAAAGTTTTGATGAAACGTGTATTTTTAATACAAAAAAAATTTTACGGCTAAGGGTTGAGTTTTGTTGGCAGACATCAATAACAAAGTCGTAGAGAATTTAATTCTACATTTAGAAAAAAATATATACAGGGTGTTCTATTTGATTTTGTCAAGTTATTCATTATTTTCGATTAAAAATTTGACATTTTTTTGTCATACTGTATAACTATATAACCAATGTCAACTTTTAAACCATGTACAGTTAAGGTCGTTAGCACCTTAAGTGTGAATAAAATTTGGATTTGATATTTCAAATAATAACTTAAAAAACCTGAAATATCTCAAATCCGATATTGACCCAAAAAAGTGTTTAAAAATCAATATCTCAAAAAGTGCCACTTTTTGAGTAAGACTCGTATACATAAAGTCTCCATACAGTTTCACGTAAGTAGATTTAGAATAAAAAATAACACCCTGTACAATTGAGAATATTTTTTAATTGTAACCTAAAAGAATAGTGAAACCTGATTTTAAATAAATGTTAACATTTTGATCTAATTTTGCCTTTTAAGTGCCCAATGGAAAAAGCATGTTAACAAAAAATAATAATTACTGTTAGTGATTAATCATGTAGTTAATATTACTTTTCATTATTTGATTAGATTAGATTATTAGATTGATTTATTTTAAACAAGCAATGCACAATTAGATAAAATATACAAAATTAAGGTTCAATGTGTTACAAAATATAAACAGTATAACTTAATTTGCTTACACAATAATAACATTAAAACAATTCAGAGGCAGCATTTATAATTATATTCATAATACTGTTCCAAGATTCATTGTTTATATCTACTGCTGTTAAAATGTTATTAAATAGATAACACATCAAGGTAATAAAAGATCGAAAAGTTACACTGAACCTCTAAAACTAGGTAAATAGAACATAGTATCCTGGCGTGAACATATTCTAGCCTGAAGAAAGTTAATTTGGTCTATAAATCTAGTAGAATGAACGGTATTATGTAATAACCTATAAAAAAGTGTAATAACCATGGAAACCCTTCTAGTTCGTAGAGATGCAGAAGATAATCTTCGTAAAAGCGTCTCATGATCATAGCCCCTAGGTGGGCAAGTTCTGACCTTCAAGAAATAAAGAGATTTGACAAAAGTTTACTGAACTTTTCTAAAGTATTGGCATGTACGTCACGGTCAGGGGTAATGAACATTTTCTACTTACACTACTACCTGAAACTGTTCGTTACCCGTAACCATGACTATACATAGTATACAGGACACTAAATAAGGGCACCATATTCAAGCCGTAAACGTACAAGAGAGTTAAAAGGAATATTTAAAGTTTCCAGAAGGGTAAATTCTCTGCAATTTTGAATATGAAACCATAAGACTTATAGGCTTTAGCGACTATATCGTTGACATGTTCATTAATCGAAAATTTGGAATCAAACACTACACTCAAATCTACGACTAGTTTCTTCCGATTTATTACAACGCATCAATACTATATGGAAAATCAATGAACGGCTTGTCTACGTGTAAAATACATAATGCAGCATTTGTTTCTGTTTAAGTAAAGTTTATTTCCTAAGTGTTATTCAACTATTGCAGAAACAATATTTAGAATTTTCTCACTGTTGTTGATAGATGAAATTTTAAAAAATAACTTTAAATCGTCGGCAAAAAAGAGTTTTTCTTAAGAAACAGAATCAACAAAAAACAAGGAATAACAAAGAACCATGATTGGATACATGCGGAACCCCAGATGAGGGTTTGATGTAATATTATTTAAAAAAAGTAAACAAAGAATAAAAACAAGAAATAATGTCATTTAAAAATTAGCTGGAACAACTTGGAGAGCAGATACAATGACACTTCGTACAGCTGCTTTGACATTAGTTTATTTTACAGCAGAATATTGTGCTCCTGTCTGATTAAATAGTTATTACACAAAAAAAAATAGATGCCCAGTTGAATTGCACTATGTGTATAATTAGTGGAACAATTAAATCTACTCCTCTCGATTGGCTTCCTGTTGTTTGTACTATTACTTCATCAAAATGTCTATAAAAAGCTGCGTTAAAACGAGAATGGGATAAATGCTAACTTATCAAAAACTTACCAATTTGGAATGATATTGTGAACCCTTCACCAAAAAGACTTAAATTTTGAAGTCCTGTATGGTTGCAGGACCGTTGCACTTTCAATTAACAAAGTTTAAAGAAAAGTTTGTAAATATTCATAATTTAATGGAAAAAGCTGTATTATGGCTTACTAATCTGAAGGACATCTAAAGTTAAGCAATATTTTATATTATTTGTCCTGACTATCTGTTTTTTAAATTATTTTGTTTTATATTTCTGTAAACTACTATTTTTTGGTCATTGCAGTGACTAGCGCTTAGACTGGTCCATTATATGTCGTCATGCAATTGCTGTGCTGTTATATTTTATGTTCTCATTTATTTTCTATAATGTTTACACACTTAATCAATATTATTACATACAAGTACCAAGGTGCTTAACAGTTGGCATGTTTAGGTTTTAGTGGTTTTCTTAAACCTTGAAGCGATTGTTTTACTAAGACGAACCAATCCATAATTGCAGACGGTTTCGATATTACATAAGTCATAGAAATGTAAGTGTTACGCTTTATTATTTATCTTCCTATTTTATTTATACTGATCCTGTGGAGCACTATAAATAACACTTACAACACAATACAATAATGAAAATGTACTATACGAATAAATAAATAAAGACACGCATGACAGTTTAAACCAAACTAAGGTAGCCTTAAACTCTGTCTCGTGCACTACTCTGGTTCAAATAGTATTCAAAAATCAAAGGCGCGCTATATGGAACCTGAAAGACAACATACATGTTGTGAATATAATTTTTTATTATATCGGTCTTTTCGAATAAAACGTCGGATTATTTTTGAATTATGATGGTATTTGCTACTGGCGACAGACCAGCAACCTAACTTTTAAGGGGCGGGGGGAAATTATCTACGGAAACGCTAATTTATTAATTTTTTTCTTGATAAATTGGTGATATTCAACGTACAATTTGAACTCCTTGAGGTAATCGAATTGGTTTTTCTAATTAATTGAATGTAGCGTCCTGGAGGATTTTTTAATTCACCACGTTTGAGAAATGCCGTAAGTTGATATTTATTTCAAAATCTGCACGAACTTTCAACTGGGGAAATTTCCACCTAAAAGAATAATTTTCTATTCTTCGTTATTACTTAACTATGGTTACTACTTAACGACTTGTTCAATAATTCTTTAAACACCGAAAGATTCACGTCCGACATTTATAAAAATTAATAAATATTTGGAATCACACCATAAAAGCGGCTTGTTATCTTATCACGCATAAATATGTAATCCGGATCAGTGTGGTGATACTAACCGTATTTCTCTGAAAAAGCTGTTCTCGGCGCACCACAAGATCAGTGATTAAAATTTAAGTGTTAAACTTTATTATTTATGTTCCTATTTTTTAAAGCGGTTGTCATACACGTTTGAGAATTTACGATTTAATTCTTATGCGTCCTTAAATACACATTCGGGTACCGTTTGTTTAATATTTCTTTTAAAAATGTTCAATGTATCGTTAAGATTGAACTAAGTATCACGAAATTTTGATCAACTTCTGCGTATGTCAAGTCTCGCTGGGTGTAATTCACTTAATTTGCCGAGACATATTTGGGGCTTCTATACTAACTTTAAATGTTTTTTTTAACACGACGAAACTGTGATCAAGGTATTTAACTGTGGTAACGTATATTTGTGTTGTGCCTTTGTTATCTTAGGTTTTATTGCGCCTAGTGTCTCATTAGAAACCTTTACCAACGTACATCGCAATCTTCTTACGACCCACTCACGAACAACGATCTTCGGGTAGGTTTTTAAGCGACTTTTTAAATATTTTTTTATTGGAATTTTTATACAAGAAACTTGTAACAATATACATACTAGACATATGTAGACTGACATTTTACCCCTCTCTTCGCCATTATATACTATAATGGATACAGCACCTCTACGCTGTCCTCTCCGCTCTCTTCTAGACTTCCCACTCCACTAATCATAGAATTGATATATCATTTGCTAATAAGTTATAAAAACAAACAAATCTTTCACATACTTAAAATTATTGAAAATTCGTGTCTTAATTTGTAAGCTGATTTTAATAAATTAATTCTGAAAAATTACTAGGACATTTCCACTCATATGTAAATATTTTTTCCGTCGACCTCATTATAAAATTGAGTTTTACGTACTCCTGAATAATCATAAAGTAACACTTTTTTAACTGTAATACATTTCGTCCGCAAACATCTGTCAATGTCAATTATTATTTTATGTCAAATTAAATAAAGTCGAAGTAACCAGTATGAAAACCCATTTTTAAGAAAGGATGAATTTAGTGACTACATAGGATATTACAGTACTTTAGGTACATACTGAAACATTTTAGATACTGCAGAATATTGTTTGTTTACTTCCATTTATAACCTCAATTTCTCAATCCCACACAACTTTGAACAAAAACAATTTGTTGTTCAAATTACAAGTAAATGATTTTAAGTGCTTTGAAATGATATTAATAAATTATTTATAGTTTCTACAATGTGCGAAGCATATAGAAGAGCCTGGTTGTAATCTCACAATACTCGATACATTGTTTTCAATATGTAACACTTTAACTTCTTTAAAGTTATTCATTTATAAGGTAAGACAGAATTCATACGACTTGAGATTGCTTTAGACAATTTTATTAGGTAACATTTTGATACAGAAGCGGAGTTCCGATACAAAATTTTCACGATTATAAAATACAAAAACTTTCAGTAGAAGTGAGTTAATTATGGGTACTTTTCTATTACTGTATTTGATTGATGTAAATAAGTAATAATGCTAATGGAAAACACAAGAACAGTAATTACTTGTGAAAAATCATTTGAATATTGATTCTGTCGCAGGAAAAAAACAAAAATAGATCATATAAGCCAACAACATTTCTGGGTTCAAGATTTATTCGTACACAAAAACAAGGTGAATTTCACAGTTTTCAATAAGCTGAAAGAAGATTATTACATTTTTGAAACATTTTAGAGTGAATCAAAAAACTACGTTTAGTATGCAAACGGTCAGGCAATATTTTTATTGAATATAAAATGATTATAAGTCTGATTACGGTACAAACTCAGTCTTATAACTATTATATGTCCAATTAGTAAAAATCGACTTTAATGTGTTTAATAGGAGAAACTTCATTACATCTTTGATCATAAACAATTAAAGAAATGCATTAATTTTGAGGGTAGGCTTCCAACTATAACTACATTTTTAAATATACTTCAAAATAACACTACCTAAATGTAATTTTTATTATTTTAATAAATTATAAAAAAGTACATGTTTTACCTATCATAATCAAGTGCTCTTATAAAAATTATGTGATTGTTGTAAACAAATGCTTTATCGGTACAATATTCGAACGCGGAAAGCTTTTATTTCCTTTAATAAATTTTGACACAAATGTTACAATACTGAACGGTGAAGTGAACATTAGGTACAGTAAAATCGGAACAAACGTAAAATTTTTGTTTAAAATTACTAAACATTTTGTTTTCAGTAAACGGTAATAAATAGAAAATTAATTAATTTAAAGTCAACGGAAAAATTAATATGTACCTCGGACAAAAGTGCTTTTAATAACCTCGCCTGTTTGCTTTCCTCGGCTAACGCCTCGGCCAGCAAATTCAGTCTCGTACATAAAAGTGCACTTTTTTGTCCTTGTTACATAAATAACTATTATTTATTTACACAAAAATCGTAGTTTGCTATCGGATATAAATAGAAAGCAATCGGATAAATTAAGTTATTATGGTGAATCCATATCTAAGCTATGTAGTTTGAATTATATCTGTCAACTGTATATTTGACAATTAAAATACAACAATATTTGCAAAGCTAAAATATTAAATTAAATTGAAAATTTTGTTTTGGAAAATAAGGTGTAGTTTCGTACTTTCTTATTTATACTATTATTATTGTTTTCTGCGCTTATTTATAAGATAGTTAATTCTTGAAATTATCTTAACAAGTACTACTTGAGCTTAGATTCTGATTCGGTTATTTTTACGTACTTACTTTCGAATAAGTAATTTAACTTGATCTGTTTGACAAAATCACTCGTGATTTTTTTGCCAATGAAAGTAATCACTCGAAAACAAAGGAAAAAATAACCGACCAAATCTGAGCTCTAGTGGTATTGCCCCCAATAAATTTTATTTATTTAGTTAAATCTAACATTTTTTCCTTTTTTAGGAGGTTGGAGATAAAAAAAAACACTTATTTTTTCTTTAACTTATATGACGTTTCGGAAACTTTTTAATATTAAAATGCTTTTAATAAAGGCATTTTAGCATTTTAATATTAAAAAGTTTTCGAAACGTTGCATAAGTTAAAAGAAAAATAAGTGTTTTTGCTCCCCAACCTCCTAAAAGAAGGGAAAAAAGTGTTAGATTTAACTAAATAACAAAATATAGGACGAAAAATTATAAAAAAACCACTTTTAATTTAATATTCATTAACAATTATTTGTTTATGTGAATTTTCAAAGAATCAAATTAAATTTGTATTATACAATTACATTATCTATAAGATTTTTATATGTAGATCAATTTTTTTTTGAATGGCGTGTTCGTTTTGGGTATAATCTGACGATGGGTGGAAACTAGTGACAACAATGTATACTTTAAAATTTTGTTTAAACGAATACATTATCAGATTTAATATTTACAATCTATATTAATTATTATTTTATAGTTTAATTAAACTCATTTTTCTTAAATTACGGCACAATATATCGTATTTAAAATATGTACGTAAAGATAAACACGTTCCTGTTTTAACAAACTACAAAGCGGTAAAATTCTGCAAACTTGACAGAATTTGCATTTACTTTACGTTAATATATATGCTGAATATTGAAAATTTTAGTTTATGCGCGATTAAAACTTCATTTAACATTTTGTTAGAACTTCTGCATCAATCAATTTAGTTAGGAACATAAAAATTTAATTTGAACATCAATTTTGAAAAGATGCGTCCTAATTTTTAGTTTCCCATCTTCTACAATTCAACTTAATCGATTACACAACAATACAACTTTCTCAAACGTTTTTTACACTTTGGCAATTTCTTTGTTCGTGCAATGTATTTGATCAAAGTTGAATGTTTCCTTTATTCTTTTTTTTTAAAGATTGTAATTTGTGTTGGTAATTTTATAGTATGTTTATGATATGCACTCAGTTTTACATTAAATTGAATATAAAGTTTGAATTCAGGAAATAAATAAGTATACGTGGTAAACCATAAAAGAACTTTTTACTATTGTCGATTTGGGTATGAGTTTTCCATATTATTAATTGATTTCAAACTTCAAACTTACTAACATCATCGCCACTTCATATCTTAAATTTTAAATGCAATACAAAATTAAACACAAATAATGAATTTGTAAAATGAATATGTGACTATTATTAACACAAAAATTACTTACATAAATTAAAAATTGGTACAACCAAGAAAATTACTTATATTAATTCTATCTTTTCTTTTTATCGTTATAATTTAACTGATGAGAAAATAAAACTAGTCGAGAAACGTTTCAATTATAAAACTCTGTGGTAACTAAGAGACTTTAAAAAGAACCCTAATTATTTTGCAAGAACGTGTTTATTAACGAGGACTTCTTTTATGTAGCTGCACCAATTCATTACGTCCTTTTCTTTTCTTTAATTATGCGCCCTTTTGTTACAAAGAAATACACTTTATCTTCTTGATTCTTTGTGAAGACGTATTAAGTGAAAACGATTAAAGAAATAGCAAATTCCAATTCATTAAAAGTCCACTTCGTTTTTATTTGAATCAGTTTAATGTACAATTAATATTAACAAAAATCGAAATATTGGAAACTGAAAAAAATTTACTTTTCTGGTTGAGTTTAGTGATTTCTAGTTTTGAAAAACTTATACATGAAAATAAAACGTAGTTACTACGTAAGTAAAATGTTAACATACGCCATTGGTTTTTGTGGTCAAAACTTTATATTTCTTCAATTGATAAAACGTTGTTACAATTTAAAAAGATATTATTAATATTCTTTCTAGATATCTTTGAATTGTTAAAAACATAATAATTGCTGACACCTCTTACACTTGTTGTGTGGTGATAACATGCACCTTCTACTATAGCGGTGTCCTCCTTTACTGTAAAGCTTCATTTTGAATATGGTCCGTGTTTGATATAATTTACAAAAAAAACATTTACTTTACAACTAAATAATGAAAGTAGTAATATTTATAATAGCTATTTATTGTATATGTGTTTTAGTAGGCAGATTATCCACGCAAGAATTTTTAATCGCGAGAACGAAGTTCGAGCGTTTAATTTTCTTAAGGGGATAATATGCCACTAAAACACGAATGCAATACAAGATTTTATCCACAATCAAACCAATTTAATTGAAAATAAGTAATCTGACAGTTCTAAAATTTCAATGTAATAGCAAATATTAGAAAATTTTGTGAAACTTCGGGCATTATTAGTTGCTACGATGCTTGTTTATTAAAACAATATTTGAGAAAAAATTAGAAATCGTTTGTGTGCGTCGTTTTGAAAAATGTCAGAGAGTGATTCTTTGCCGGTAGAAATTAAAACAGAAGCTGAAGAAGTAACCCTGCAACTGTTGCCGGCCAAATCTAAAGATGCAAACATAATAAACGCGGACGTCCTGTTAGCTTATTTTTTAAATGTAAGAAGCAAGTTTGCATCCTCGTCGATGTGGACGAAATTTTCAATGTGCATAGAAATATTGACATATCAAAATACGGCAAATTAATTGCTTATCTCAAGAGCCAATCAAAAAACTACAAGGCAAAGAAAGCAAAAGTGCTTGAGAGGGGACACATCGAACAATTTTTGAAAACAGCATCTGATGAAAAGGACTTAATGATGAAGGTACAACCAATTTTCTTTTCTTTTGTATTGGTATCTTAATTATTTTAAATATTTGTAGGTTGCTGTCATAATGGGTGCTTGTGGAGGTTTACGATGCAATGAACTGGTAAACTTAAATATTGAACATGTGAAAGATAAAGGATCTTTTATCTACGTGTCCATCCCAGAAACAAAGACCAATATGTCAAGAAGTTTCACTGTATTAGACGAAGGATTCTCTGTTAATGTTATGGAGATATGCAAGAAATACATACGTCTACGTCCTAAAAGTACTATTTCGCAGGGAAGATTTTTTTTGCGATATATAAATTCAAAATGCACCATGCAACTTGTGGGAATTAACACTATTTCGGAATCCCTCACAGATTGCTTTTTCTTAAAACTTCTAGACGCTAAATCCTACACGGGCCATAGTATGCGCCGTTCTTCGGCGACTCTGTTGGTTAATGCTGGTGGTGATATTCTCACTCTTCAGAGGCACGGAGCGTGGAGGTCATCTAATGTTGTTTAGAGGTATATAGAAGAAAGCGAGTCAAATAAAATTGATATTGCTAGAAAAATTCAAGGAAAATCCAGCACAATGCAAGAGATCTCCGCGATGCAGTCTTCCTCAAACGTGGTTTGTGTAAATGTAAATCCTGATATTTATCCTGAAGTTTACTTTTGATGTTAACGTGAATGTTAATATTAAGGGTAATAAATAATTACTAAATTTTCTGCAAATTTTTCTTGAATTTTATATATTACAAAACACTAATGTTTTATGGAATATAAAACACTAGTGTTTTATGGGTGTTATAATACGTTTCATAACGGCATAATAATAGCTCTATAATATGGTGATTGTGGATAAATTTCTAAATAAACAATCATTATAAAATTTTCATAAAAGTTTGTTTTAATTTTCTTTATAAACACCCCACTTTAACATTAAGCTTTTAAAATATAAATGATCAGTATTTTAATTTTGTAAAGTACAGTAACGGTGTAAATTATTTAATTACTTTTATAATGTTTTCTAATTGGTGAAATAACATTGATTTCAAAATATTTGTTTGTGTTAATTATCTAAATTTTTATGTGTAATGGTAATCTGAAAATTTGCAATTTCTTACTGATAATTATTTTTCAATATTTTCCTGTACTTATCTACACCGGTTTTAAGATAATAATTATTTTAGGTTATATTTTTTCAAAATATGTTCCAACCAAAATTTAAATTTAGCTGCTATTTGAACCCATATAAGGCTGAAATTTTAGATGCAGTTTGCAAAAGCCATGTATTTAACAGCTTTCTAAATAAATTTATTTTATCTTATACAGGGCGGTTTAAAATTAATGAGTTTGACGTGACATACAAAAAAGCTCAAAACTTTATTTTTTGAAATGCAACACCCTGTGTATTACTTAAAATTCTGATAGACAAATAAAATGCCTATGAGTTGATATAGCATAATGGTATAGGTAATTCGTAACTTTTTGAAGTAATCGCAATAATGGTTAAAAATCACATTGTCTTCACATAATAATTTGCATTAGTTAGGCATGGAACGCCATGTGATTTGACAATTACTCAATTATTCATTGTGTTTGACAGATGTTAAAGTTTTGAGATTGTAATTTACTACTTAATACGTATTCAAAAACAAATTACAATAGAGCGAAACAATTACTCGCATGAAGTTTTGATTAATTTATTTATTCTACATGGAGAATGTGACAAAATTGTGGCAAGAACAAGTAGGAAATTTAATAAAATGTATTCTGAATTGCAACCAATCAATAAAAGAAAGTTTATTGCGAATACAGAAGAATTTTATTAATTATTGTTCTAAGCTTAAAGCATAAACTTTCTTTTGTTCATTGTGGCCTGCAAATCGGAATACATTTTATTAAATTTTCTACATGTTCTTGCCACAATTTTGTCACATTGTCCATGAAGAATAAATAGGTTCATCAAAATTTCATGCGAGTAATTATTTCGCCTTATTGTAATTTGTTTTTGAATAAGTATTAAGTAGTAAATTACAATCACAATCTCAAAACTTTGACGTCTGTCAAACACAGTAAATAATTAAGCAATTGTCAAATCACATGGCGTTCCATGGCTAACTAATGCAATTTATGCGAAATTATTGCGATTATTTCAAAAAGTAGACGAGTTAGCTATACCACTATGTTATATCAACTTGAAGGCATTTGAATTGTCTATAAGAATATTAAATAATATACAGGGTGTTCTGTTTAAAAAATTAAGTTTTGATCTTTTGTATGTCACGTCAAAATCATTAATTTTAAACCGCCCTGTATAAGATAAAATAAATTTATTAAGGTAGTTGTTAAATACAAGGCTTTGTAAACTGCATCTAAAATTTCAGCTTTATATGGGTTCAAATAGCAGGTAAATTTAAATTTTGGTGGGATCATATTTTGAAAAAAAAATAACCTAAAATAATTATAATCTCAAAAACCTGTGTAGATAGGTACAGGAAACTATTCAAAAATAATTATCAGTAAGAAATTGCAATTCTAAAAATTGAAAAATATATAGGGTGTTTTATTTAAAATTAACAAGATGTTACTACTTTTGAGTAGAAGTGGCAACACCGCCAAATGAAAATATTTTAGAAAGATAGATCGTGTCTATTTATGGCAATAGCCAAATTTTCAGATTACTCCTATGCCCCGTTTTTCATAAACGTCTAATCTATTATATAACCATCAATCACCCTGTATAGAAAGTAAATACGATTTTATAGTTAAGCGTCGCCATAAATTGCTGATTAATTTACAAAATAAAAAATGAAAATGTTTTGCACATATAATAAATTGATAATTTTACGTTAGTTGTAATATTTTATTTTTGGATTTTCCAAGTGCGTTGTGCTCATATTAGATGTCAAAAAGCATCCAGTTGAATCCATACTATCTTTAAGAAATAACAATTAAAACTAAAAATCCGTTTAATTAAACCAAACCATAGGATAACTATGTCAATGTATATATCATTTAAAATTATGGAGAAGTATTGATCTGACAAGATTAAAAATAAGTTTACTACAAATTGATCCTTACTCTAGAAATAGAGACATAATAGAACCATAGACCATATTAATTAAACTTCACTCTATTTCTAAGACTAAAAGGCCAAATATTGTAAAATGTTTGCAACACCCGGATAAAACATTTGATGTAATTTTTTTAATTTTTGTAACCTTGTAAGTGATGCAAATAAAAACCCCATATTATACTGTAATTTTGTCTGTCAAGCTTAACTTCTTTTTAATTTAATGTGTTCAAAATTACTTTAGACGTGAATAGAAAGAAATATTATTTTGTTTCAAATATTGTCAACAAATTAACAGGTATTGTACATGCTGCTCCGTAAGTAGTGATTCAATTTTTACTCATGACAATAAGAAATGGTCATCATATACCATTTTACTAGTGAAATAAAATTAACAAGGAGCAACATTTTTTTGTGGAACTCAATTACACCCTATATGTTCAATTAACTAAACAATACAGTACTTATGCAAAATAGGAATTAATGCCATGTTTCTAAAAAGCACGGGTCCGTGAAGTTAGCACGCCTATGAAAGCATTAACGAACATTTGATAGTCAATCGCTAGTTCTTCGTTAGTGCAAATAATAAACAATGCAAGCGCTTTAAAAAAATAATTCTAAAAGGCGTGCCTACTTCACGCTTCATCAAAAGCATCAACAAGAGTTTTATAGAAAACCATTAGTGCTTCTTTGGTGTGTCTTAGTGCTTCATAAAAGATATTATCTATCTCCTCCAAGCGTTTGCAGTAAAAATCAAATTTTAAATGGCGTACCAACTTCTCGATATATTAGTAGCACCAATAATAAACATTTTAAAATCAATCGTTAGTGCTTGTTAGTGTTATATAGAAAATAGCCTCTCTCAAGCGTTTAAAAAAAATTAAATTATAAAAGCCGTGCCAACTTCACGGTTGATTAGAATCACTAACAAAAAATTTATAGTCGATCGTTAGTGCTTTGATAGTGCTGCATGAAACAAGCGTTTTCAAGAAAATTGAAATTCTAAAAGGACTACCAACATTACGCTTTATAAAAAAGCTTCATAAAACAAGTCATCCTCTCAATCGTTTTAGAGAAAATTCAAATTGTAATGGCAACAACTTCATGGTTTATCAGAAGCATTAATAAAATTTTTATAGTCGATCGTTAATGCTTCTTATAGTTGGTTGCAACAACTCTATTTAAGTTTTTAAGAATTTGTTTCTCGTACAAGGAGGTTTGCTGAGAGCATAGGATAAACATGGATCCTTAAAAGTGTACAACAAAATATATGTATGTTGCGAATTAAAAAGTCAAACACGAAATTGGAAGGCTGAAAGCGCTTACGTTAGCAATGTTCGATTGCTTGCGTTTACTGTCTACTTGTAGAGCTAAATTATTTTGTAAAAGACATGACGTCACCATGGGCAAAGACAAAAAATTAGACAGACGATTCCATTTTTAAATGTTGTAAAATGTTATTGTTATTCAACCAACTTCAGTGATATAATAGAAAACAGTTTTTTTTGAAGACTACTGCTGTTGTTCTTTTATTCAAGCAAGGTAAAATTTGATATAATTTAAATCTTAATAAAAAAGTAGTTTAGTAAGTTTTAGGAGGATATGGATTCTGCAGTTTCATCATCCAAGTCTACCTATGGCACCAAAGGTAAAATCATTTGCAGTCAAGAACAAGATATTATTAGTAATGTTATGAGCTTTATGAAGGAAGAAGCCGATTGTGGGAACCTTTTATTACCCTTGCAATGCCTCAAAGATAGAACCATAGCTGCGACACAAGTATCTGATTTTACGTACTGACGTATTTTAAAAACAAAAAGAAATATAGAAGCTGGTGAATGTAGAAAAAAAACGTCCAACGTTAAAAGGTAAATTATTAATTGCTTTTACTGGCAATATTAACTTATATTTTATAAGAATTCTTCAAAGAGTTTGTAAACAAGATTTTTTTGATGGCAGCATGTCAACTTCACAAAAAGGTATTTTAAATCTTGGATTTAAGTAAGTATATTTTACGTACATATATTCAATTCATTGAAATGTTATATTTGTATACGACAAAAAAGTAGTAACAACCGTACGTTGTTAATGGAATCAGCGCCAATTCGGTATAAAATAATTGCTTACGAGAAGAAGGACGACCTATTATTTACACTGACAAAACATACGTGTATACACAGTTCACACACTCAACCTAAAAATTGGTCTAATGAAACAGATTCTGGATTAAGGCAGCCAATCTTAAAAGGGTAACGATTAATCATTGTAGATGCTGGAGGTGAAATGGGATTTATTAATAATGGATTACTAATATTTAAATCAGGTAATACAGTTAGTAATACAATTAGCTTTCATTTACATTTATTAAATAAATTTTAATAAAACGTTGCACTAAAGTATACTCTTTCATATGATATTTGGACTAATTTTCAGTTAAAATTTTTGTTATTTTCAGGAATTAAATCTGGTAACTACCATGACAAGATGAACCATGAACATTTTATGACATGGTTTCAAAGGCAGTTGCTACCGAATTTGCCACCAAGATCGGTGCTTGTTATTGATAATGTTTTATACTACAAAGTTCAGAATGACAAAACACCAAAAATGTCATCTTTAAAAGCAGACATGGTGCAGTGGCTTAAGGATAAAAAAAAAGGTTGTGAGGAATCTGTAACAAAGGTCGAATTATATGATTTAATTAAGAAATCAAAAAGCAACAAACTTGAGTATAAGCTGGATATGCTTTTAAATAAGAACGGCCATGATGTTTTAAGGCTTCCCCCATACCATCCTGACCTAAACCCAATTGAAAACATGTGGGCTACTGTTAAAAATTCAGTAGCAAGTAGGAATGTAACATTCAAACTTAACGACGTAGAAATGTTAGTACAAGACAAGTTTTCAAATATCACTCTAAATAATTGGATTAACATCTGTAAGCATTGTAAAGATGTTGAAGATACATACCTTGCCAATGAAAATTTATTAAATCTAGCAGTTGATACAATGCAGTTTAACACTGGTTCAGCGGAAGATGAAAATGATTTAGGATTTAGTGAGAGCGAGGATGAAAATTAATAAACTAATAAGTATCATACATCTTCAACAAACTCTGGTTACTGTGCATTGTGTTAATATATTTCAAATTTGATTTTATATCAGTATAGCTGAAACAAATTATAAGGCAACCACATACGTTCTGCTTCCGGAACACCTCTAAAATTAATCTTGGGTATTTTGTCATTTAATAAATAAAAAATTATTCAATATATCATTTAGTGCTTTATATTTATTTACTTTATAAGTTGTGGTAATAGTATTTTTTTATTTAAGTTGTTAACATTGAATTAAACATGTGTGACTGTGAGGTAAAGTTATTAATGAATGCCATACAAAGAGTCTACACTGGCTTAACCCCACCAATTTTCTTGAGCAGAAAATTTTATTGCGTCATGTCTTTTACAGAATAATTTCGCTTTGCCGATGCGGCACTTTGGAGTCTGGTGGATTCAACCAGGATTGAGCAACCCAGCATAGTTTAGTTGTTAGAAGTGCCAATAACAATTCTCCCGTTTTGTAGCGACTCTAGGAGTCTCCCCATATAATCCTCGATTATACCGATTATAAAATTTTTGTTAGTGCTTTTAATAGCGCTTAATGTTTGTCCGGTCTTTGGAATTTGAATTTTCTTAAAGCAATTGGGGCGGGGTGTGGGGTGTGGTGTGTGTGACTAAACGAATCACTTAGAAGTACTAACTAACAAAATACCAATAAGCAAGTATAAAATTTTTATTAGTGCTTCTTATACAGCATAAAGTAGAATTTGAATATTTCCAAACTCTTGAGGGAAGGCAGGATAATTTTTTCATTAATTACTAAGAACCACTAACGAAAACTAACAATTCATTATAGAATTTAGCTTTTGATGAAATCAGAATTTGGTACTCCCTTTAATATTTGAATTTTTCTGAAAATGCTTGGAAAAGATAATTTCTTTTATGTATCACTAAGAAGCACCATCTAAGTACTAATTATTGACTATCAAATATTTGTTGGTGCTTCTGATAAATGGTGAAGTTTGGTAATTTTTTTCATGAAGCACTAAGAAGCTCTAACAATTGACTATAATTTTATTTAGTGCTTTGAATCAACCATGAAGTTGTCAAATCCTTTAAAATTTGTTTTTTACAAATGTTCGGGGAAATAATTTCTTCTATTGAGCAGTACTAAGAAGCACTAACGATCGACTACGAAATTTTTGTTAGTGCTTTCATAGGTGTGCCAACTTCCCGAATCAAGCGTACTCGTAATATTCTACCATAAATCGCCCCATGACCACTACAAATCCAACCCTGCTTGACAAAGTCAACAGCTCGAATGCCAACCCCGGTTTGTTTGCCAACAATCAGTTAATAACTTTGATCGTGGAGATTACGGATTGCTATTGGAACCTGGTCCAAGATATCTAGAATCCCATAGCAAAAGTAAATCCATCTGTACAAAACCAAAAAAAAATAATTTAACGTATTAGTTTATAAGAAAATCATAACTCATCTCCTATATGAAAACTGATATATAACAGAAGTTCGCTTACATATTACTAGTGTGAAATAACAGGAAATAATAAATTCAAATTAAACGACAAAAGACGTTACTTCAAAAAAGTTTTGTTTACAACACAACGAACAAAAAACATCACATAGACCCTAAAACTAACAATTTATTAAGGTGTTGTTGAAATTTTATGACAAATATTTTGTAATTTTTTTAATAAAATTTATATCAATGAGAAAATTTGCAAAACGTCATTTTTAATTATTTATTAAAGCTTTTGGACTATTAAAATTATTAACGGTTATGATTTGGATTTTCGTTTAAACATTGATGTATTTGCATAACTCTAGGTAATCTACTACTTTAACGAATAAATTTTGAATTCCTCAATTTTATAATATTTTTATGAAAAAGCTTTGTAGGTAAAATTTTTTTTTTTTAATACCTGTTCAGTATACTATTTGGCTTATTTACAAAAAACGTACTTAAAATGTTCTAAATAATGGAATAAATTACACTTCAAGATACTAATTTTTGTATGAGAATTTTTGAAAAAAATACAAACATGTCATTCAAAGTGTTTGTTTCTGATTAACACAATACTATTATAACCTTAGTCACAACTCATAATACCTTCATTATTTTTCTTATTTCCCTCGTTAAGTTCTTATTTTAAACTAAACTAAGAAGTCATATGAAATATTTATTCATTAACAATAATTTCAATAGTGCATGGAAGTCAGTCACTTATCCACACAATGTGCGTCAATTATAACAAATTTTGCTATTCCAATGATATTTTCTTTAAGAAAACTAAATAATTCTAGCCGCCATTGAATAAATTTACGCTGTAATTTATCATTTTGTAATTTATATCTATCATTTTAATTATCTTTAATTTCATTTTTTCATATTACTTATGTATGTTTCAAATAGTTATATAGTATTAATAGAAATAAATGCATTATTTATTTAGAATTTTTTCATTATCTTAATATTTTTAATACTATATTTAATTTAATTACTACTAATAATAATTATTGTAACAATAACAAGTGCAAAAAATAACAAGTAAATAACAAGTTTTTAAAATGTCAACACAAGTGACGTCCCAAACTGAAGGCAGCCTTTTGTTATGGACGTGTGCTGTAATCACGAAAATACCAGTCGGCTTAAGAATTTGGATCAATTCTAAATGATGAGAAAGGTGACCAAGATTTTTGTACAAAAACGCCTTGAAGTCCGTAGGACTCAGAGGACAACTACATGAACATATATGGGGATGTTAACCTCACACATTGTACTGAGATTTTTATTTTAAATATTGTTCCCTTTTGGTTTGTACTGTAAGGACAATAAATTATTATTATTACTATTGAAAAAAAATCGTCTTTGGAAATTTAGAAATTTTAATTTAGGTTTATTCGTGGGATATTCATAACAACTATTTTTTTCAATGTTTAAAATTTCATTTTTTTCTCTTTGGGGTAATCAATTTTTATTAATAATTTATATATTTAAAAAAAAACTTACATTCTACTGAAATTATATGTTTATAAATTTTGAGAATTCGTATCAACTACTTAGAGTTTTCAAACTCACAAATTAAGAATAACAACATTTTTGAAATTTGTTTAAAAACAAAAGTAAAAAAAATTGATAATTTTGCTCTATTATTCAAGACCTCATCGAAAAAATACTATAAAACCCCAAATATTTTTCAAAAAATGAGAAATTTTGAACGGATATTATTTTCCGTAAAATATCATAAAAATGAGGAAATTAATAAAAAACTCTTAATCAACACTATAACGTCACACCTGCTTGAATAACTTTTAAAAATGCTCTTATGCAAGTTCACAAAAAAATTTTAATTTGCTTTGTTGTAGTCACCTAAAAGAATTAACAATAGAGCAAAACTTATTATTCAAAAGTTTCATATAACTACTCAGATTATTTATTAAAAAAATATAGCTAAGTGAGATTTTGTATAGCATATTTTTGAATACTTTATATAACTGAATCACAGAATAAATAATACACTACGCTCAGAAGCGAAACTCCTCGCGGCTTGTATGTACTGGGGTCAAATTTGTGTGACCTTGACACCATAGTTTTGGTTGTTTTAAGCGGTAATTTTAAATAAATTGAATAATTTCTTGTAGGCTACACAACTTACATTTCATTTTGTCGCAGAATAATACTTACTACTTGCAGTAGTATAAATACAAACATTTACAATACTTTACACAGAATTTTCAAAATAGTTTCTCGTAACTATGTAAGTTCTTTTAATTAAATTTGGGGTTCTTAAAACTATTTTAACCTTTTAACTGTTCTAAAAAGTCAAACTAACATATTTATTCTGTCTTTATACGTTAAAAAAATATCCCTTGAGGTATTAAATTCGTAAATTTTTAAAGGAATTGAAAGAAATTGATTCTTTAAAATCTCCTTCAATCAAATGTTTCCTATTCGCCATTTTCTGTAATAGACTTAGAGTAATATTGAATTGAGGTTGTTACACATAAATTGTTAACTGTATTCAACGTGAATAATGCGAATTCGATTTGACACTGCGATAGTGACCATTAAATTGGAAGGTTAATAGACAGTAAAATATAACCGTTCGTGTTAAAATCTAAGGCTTAAATGTTTATTACATATAGTAGTAAAAATCTATTTAATAGCTGAAGTTAATATCACATTAGATTTGAGAAAATGTTATAACTTAATTAAGAACTTCATTTTATATTAAATAAAAGATTTCTTATCAGATTTAATCAAGAGTCACAAAGTAGTTTGAATATTGGTTTTATAATGGTGTTTACTAGATGAACACTGTTGTAAAGGACGAACTATGTATACACATTTTATTGGCTTTTTAAAAATGCAATTTAATTTCAATAAAACAACTGTGTAATATAAGAAAAGAAGCAATTCTGTTTTATTCATATACAAATTTTTAAATTATATAAGATGAACCGTTAAAAAATTAAACCTTTCAAGTTGTTAATTATAAAATCGTAAATTCTGTTAATTAATTTTTTTACCTTTGCGTTAAGATTAACTTTCAAGTACGTTTCGTTTACAGCTTTTCCTTTAATAATAAAAAAAAATGTTGAAAGGCAATGAAAACAAATACTTTTAATAAATAAAATAAAGATTTACTTATTTCTAAGTAAGATCATATAATAGGTTGAAAATATTTCTACTTAATTAAGAACTTAAGTCGATTTATTGGTTTTTATAATTTGCGTCTATTATGTTTCTATTACGATACGCAAAAGCGTTCTATAATGGGCCATAGCGTTAACATTATAGCACGTTTTTTATTTTTTCTGGTTGGTAGAATTGGTTTGCAAACTAACCACATAATTTACATTATTTGAATGAAGTTGTTTATTTATAATTTTTCAACATCACATATTCCTATGTCTTATTTCCATTGAGTTGTTATTTCATAGTCAGAAAGGTATCCGGTGAGAAATTAATTGGAGAATGCTTTCTACTGAATGCAAGGTTATGTTTACAATAGTTTTAAATGGATTTTTTATTAAGAAAGTAAGGGGTTGGCTTAAATGGTAATTATACTTTGATATTTTATCAATGGTTCTTTTAGGAAACCATTTTGATCTATATGATACCAACGGAATAACACCCGCAAGCATTTTAAGTGTAAATTCTACCGATAACTTGAATTATTTAATGGGGACTTGAATTCTATATCTGTTCAATAATAATATACATAAATAGATGTACATGCATTGTAAACCATATGCAAAATTTATGTATGTATTACATGGTACTACCTACGAACGAATTGTTAAATGTTTTCAGCGGAAAAGTCATAGAAATTGAAATAAAATTAAGTATAATGAAAAACTCCTTTTTTATGATTCCTTAATAAAGTGTGATTACATATGAGGATTTGTTTTGCAGCAATGGTAAAGTTTTTGTTTCCTGCGACGAGAGTTACCTGGCATTTCGAACAATTAGGTATCTCACCGATTTTAATTCTTGTGTTTAAATGTCCACACGGGACTATCAGGATGTCAAAAAGTTTAAGTTGGTGAAATTGTTTTTTATGCATATCTATACTTTTGTCCATCGTATGTATATGTACATAACAGGAACCAGAAACAAAATTTAATTTACAATCAAATTAATGTTTAAAGTTGTTTTTATTCAGCTGTCTGCATTTTTGTTTACTATTCTTGTTTTAATTAAAAAATAATTAACGTTCAAATTTGTTGATTTTACTTTATATTAAATTAAAAAATTAGTACAAACTACATGGCAAAATCTCGAGGAAAACAACCTTTTAAGAGTAGGAAGCTCCTAAGCGAAGAACTATGGCAACTAAATTGTAAGAAATGCCTTTGTTATTACATATTTTGAACATAATTTCGGGAATTATTGGTGTAATTTTAAATACTGTTATAAATTTACATTCAATATTCAAAACATGACGGTTGATAACACATATCAACCTCAAACTTAAAAAAATCGACATGATTTGAATTTCGCAAGAGATATTGGAAGAATCTTCTGCTGTGTGTTTGTTACTTGAAAGAACCAAAGAGTGCTATCAGAAAGAATATGAAGACTTCTAAGAGTGGTGTAAAATTGGTTATTGAAGTAATATAGACTTACGTGAAGATGAAGTCGGAGTTATATTCTCCTTCTTCTTCAATGCTGAAACTTGTTTTGAAAGTTCATGATAACCATGGTATCTCAAAGTTTGTATTAAAGATTTTATCTTATATTAGTGTATTTTAGAGTATATTTTGCAGATTGAGTAAGTTATTATTGTTTTTGAGATAAAAGTCTGATGGTTACACACCAAAAAAAAAATCAAATTTTTATCTGAAGAGCAAGTAATAAAGATTTTACTGGAGGCAGACGGTCATACTTGGTTGCTTGAGAGAGTTGTTAAGTTGGATGTGGATTATTTTGAATACACTGGAATAAACGTTTTGGTCACATTGAGGTATACCAAAAACAAAAAGACTAGAGCATTCTTTATTCTAAAAGAATATCTTTCTTTTAATGCGTATGGTTTATACAAAAAATACGTCGATCTACGCGTACCCAATTTGGAGAACCGACAATTTTTCATTGGTTATAGAAAAGGTAAATGTTGTAAACAAGTTGTTGGCATCCATACCATTGGAGCTGCTCTAAACAAAATTGCTACAATTTTACCACTAGAGAATCCACAACTCTACACAGCCCACACTTTTCGGAGGTCATCAGCTACAATGCTAGTGGTAAATGGTAGTGACCTCTTATCAGTGAAAGAACTGGGGAGGCTAGGACTCGTTTGCAGTAGCTGAAAAGTATATTGAAAAGTCGATTTCGAAGAAGATGAAGATAACGAAACGGCATTAGTTGTGAAGTGCATTTCAATATTCATAAATAAATAATAAATTGTTCTTAGATAATAAATATTGTTCTTATATTAAAGATGGGCGATTTTTAAAAGCCGGCAGCGGCCGTTAGAAGTGACATTTCATTTGTAATTTCAGTTTTGTCAAAGTCAAATAACGGTATGGGATCATGAAAATATTTAAAATTAAGCGATTTAAAAAATCCACATTGTTCGAATACTAATAAACGTATAGGAACGTACAAAAAAAACAATACGGTGTACAAAAATTAAATAATTGTTTTCTAAAATGTTTTATTCATTATTGACTTTAAATTTGGGAAAATATCGAATAGACAGTTAAACGATAAACTTAAGCTGTTGAAGAGAATAAACTAAATGTGTAAATATACCCAAATATTTAAATGCAATTAACACCTTCATACGTTTCCTCGGACCATATGACGCGCTATCTCACTTGGAGACGTTTTAAGACTAAAACTTAAAGTATTCTCAAAAGGAGAACAAGAAAAAAATAGTGCAAACAAAAGTTACAAATAATAAAATTACAATAAAACAAAAATGTAATTTAAAAAAGAAGTAATTCTGTTTTATTCATTATTTTAAAATGGTATTAGGTGAACCGTTAAAAAAATTAAACCTTTCAAGTTGTTAATTATAATATCGTAAATTTTGTTAATTATTTATTTTACCTTTGCGTTAGGATTAACTTTAAAGTACGCTTCGTTTACAGCTTTTTACTTTCATTATAAAAAAATTTTGAAAGCCATGGAAACAAATACTATTAAATGAATAAAATAAAGATTTACTTATTTGTAGTAGTTTTTAGTTTCATCATTATATAATATATTAAAAATTATTTCTACTTACTTAAGAACTTAAAGTGATTTATTGGCTAATTATTAATAATAAAAATAAAAACTGCACATTGTTTAAATACTAACGTAGTGCGTGTAGGAACGTATGGCTTTGAATTTTTGATTTGAATAGTACAAAAAACAATACCTTGTATAAAAAAAAATAAATAACTTTTTTATTTATTATTGACCTTAAAATTGGGGAAATACCGAATAGACCGTTTAAGAATTTATTTATTTATTTGTATGGTACATTACACAAATACTGTATTGTGATGTAAGTGTTATGTATGGTGCCCCAGAAGATCAGTATAAACCTGTATAGTGTGGTGACAAAACCGTGTGCAGTAGTGGAATGGTTCGTCTTGGCAAAGTATTTACTTTAAGGTTTAGGAAAACCACTAAAACCTAAACATGCGAACCCTTACCCACCCTAGTGTTCACATATTAATTAAGTGTGTAAACATTATAGAAGGTAAATAAGAACATAAAATATAACAGTTGATTTATTTGGACATACAGGCTAACTAGATGAAAGTGACGACCGTGTAAACTAAAATTTCATTTTTTTAAGAATTTCTAGGAAATTTTTAACGACAGCGGGAAAAATTTAATAAGTAACAGGTAATGTATCGACTGTTAAGATCCTCACACAGGTTTGCAAATTGTATAATTAAGCGTACTTAGGCGAGCATTTATACATAAAGTAAATTTTTAGTTTAAACTTTTGATAGAAACTTATGTCGAGGATATCAATCGATTTAGAATTTTCTCCTCTTTCTAGTTTACTTTTTAAATTTTAAATTTTTTTTTAGAAATTTTAATGTAAAAACTTTACGGCATGGGATCATTCAAGATTACCCCCAACAACTTTAATTCTACCTTAAAGTAAATTAAAGGGGTCAGTAGGGGTAATGCATTCTTAAAATGTGACTGACCTATATTAACCAGTTTGAAAATTAAAAAAATTATTTAGTTTGTTTTATTTATAATTTAATTTTAATTTTTTTTGCTTGTCATTTTTCCAAAAACTTTTGAAATTTTGAAGAAAAACTAAACACAACACACATTTAGATATTGAATATTTGACTGTGGAATGTAAATAAAACCTAAGAATGAGTGTGATACGTACTTTTTAATGTTTACGAAGTATAAATTTTATATTCAGTTTCCTCCGAAGATGACGAATTATAATTCTTATCGTCAAAATTAGTCAAACTTCTTTAATTATTAAATTAGTTTTGGTTGATAGACTGAAAGCTCGTTTTATCTAATAACACTTAAAAATACATCCAATACATGAATTAATTGTTCTCCAAGATGGATGCCTTTTTCATCAATAAAATTTTAAAACTGTTAGTATTTGAAATACTGAACAAAATTTTGCACTACGAAATACATTGTTAAATAATAATGATTAAGATTTAGCTGCTTTTAATTTGACTAGCAATTATTGGCTATAGTATTACTTAAAATGTGTGTATTTACATTGAATATTTTTCTATTATTAAAAAGTCCTACATTTTTAATGAATGATTAATATTATTTATTATGTTCAGTTTGTGTTACTTGAGTTTCTACATATACAGTGTGATGAGTAAAGTCCAAATTGTATTTATTATTATTAAGAGATTTCTTTATATGAAATTTGAGTTTGACATGAATTTGTATTTCGGCCAAGTTGAAAGGTGAACATAAAATAGAAGTCACGTTTTATGCATTATTTGTCAAATATAAACTTTTATGCAAAAAGTTTAAATATTGGATAATTTTTTCAAAATACCTAAAGAATTTATTAAAAAAAGTTAATTTACACATTTTGTTAAAAATACAACTATTTTAAATATGCGATTTCTACAAATTCTGTTAATATTTGATCACATGTGATGCACAGTTTATTTTCAGTCTGTTTCAGTTAAACTCATAAAATTAGTTTGTGCGTCTAAAACACACTTCATTATATGAGAATTTTCCAATTTTTAAATTAAAAAGAAAAAACGTTTTACACTTTTTAAAAACATCAAAGTACTTTAATATGTATTTCAGTATTAAATTACAAAAATTCAAAACTTAAAATTACATTTCTGTGTGCTTTCTATTGCGTTCAATACACAAAACTTTTGTTCTTGACATATAACGGAGGTTCTAATACTAAGTGCTCTTATGTACAAAATACAGTGTGTCATAATGTGTATTATTTTTAGACAGCAAGCATTTTCCATAAAAATGCTAATTTTATAAAGTTATCTAAACAGGCTAAAACTAAAATAAACTTTGCATGATTTGTGATCCAATTTTAATAGTCTTATCAGAATTCTGTAGAAAAGTGCTCATTGAAAATATTTATGTATTAAAGACAATCTGTCAGAAATAAAATATTATACAAACTATTCTAAATTATTTTATTCAACTGAAATTATGCTAATCGATTACAAATTGCATTTAGAAAACTTTTTCTAATAACTTTTTCGGTATTTTCAGAAATAATTAGTATATTTTTTAGAAAAATTTAAATTTGACAGATAATTACAATTTAAATACCAGATTAGCGTAGTACTTCTTATCTAAAAAAATCAATAATTGGCTGTGTTTTAGTCTATTAGGAACCTGTGACTACTATTTTTTTGTTAACTTTTATCTTGACAATAAAAACAAAAATTGATACCAAAAACAAATTTTGAATAAAGATCTTAAAAATCCCATACGATGCGGCGATTTTCTGATGGTGATTCTGTAATTTATTTATTACTTTCAATAGAATTTCTACCATTTAGCTTAATTGTACACGAACAAAGAGCATAACAAGATTTTATTTAATTTAATTGCTGACGCTTAAGTGGTTTGAACTGAAGTTATTTGTTATCTGCACTTTTATTGATTTTACCTTGTTAGTTACCAAAAAGTTTCCTTTGAAACAGCAGACAATAAATTATTAACGAATACTAAAATTAAACAAAAATATTTTACACATTAATCTATGAGTTTGGGATTTTAACTAATGTGTATGTTGCTAAACATAAGCAACAAAGTTGAAATGTTTTTCCAGTTAAATGAAGTTGCTCAAAACCACATCTATTGTAAGGTAGGTTTGTTTAATTAACTTTGTCAATTTGGTTTTGCGGTATTGCCCTCGGACCGAACTCCAAATATTTCAAGTATAAATGTGCTTTTCTATTAGCACGTTTTCTCATTTAACTTTAAATGTATTTAATTCAATTGTAATTGGTTACTTACCTACGACGGAAAGATGCATTGGAATTCCTATAGGAGGCGTTGTACCTACTTGGCATTCGTAAATACCGGAATCCCTTCGTTGCGGATAACGAATCTGTAATGTCCAGTCTTCCGTTAATGGATTATGTATACTTGTAAACCTTTGATCTGACGTGTAAGTCATACGACCGACAGTTAACAAATGTAAGTCACGATGTCGTATCCAAGATACCTAAAAAAAAATTCAGATTTAATTGATTAACAAATTGGACAAATTATTAATTTTCATTTTTTAGAATACAGTATACGAGTCTTTAATAGATGAAAAAATATTTCTTGTAGGTTCCGATGAACAAAACGAACACAAAAATTTCGAATAACTAAAATTACCAGCGTAAAATAGACGTTTCACAAAGTGTATTTCCGAAGAAAAATGCGGATTATTCGCTAATTTTTCAAAAAAAAAAAAAAAATTGAAATTCCAAAATTCATTCACTTATAGATTAAATTGTTGTACGTTCCACCTTCCATTTTGCAGGAAGTTAATGATTATGAAGTATTTTAGATACATTATGTGTGTCATTCATTCTCTATCTTCAAAAATCTCACTTATAAAATTTTGGTTTAAGTAATTTAAGTTGTTTTCATGTGATCGAGGGTGAACGATGTTGGTTAGTAGGTTACAGTTATTCCAATTTGTTTCTTTAAAAAAATTACACTAGCAATCACAGTTTAAAAAAAAACTTTTTTCACGTAAACTTTCTTTTAATCAGTTTAAGTTGTTTTCGTGTGATAGGGGGTGAACGGTGTTGGTTTGTAGGTTACAATTTTTTTTTAAATTACAATCATAATAGCAATTAATAAATTAAAAAATATTGTTTTACTAAACATTTGTTTAAATCAATTTTAGTTATTTTCACGTGATCGGGAGTCATTTCATTTGATCGGGAGTCAACAGTGTTAGTTGCAAGGTTACAGTTAAATAAAAGAACACAAAGTGTATTTTCACTTTTTAGAATAAAATACCGGGTGATTCATAAAATTATTTGATAAGATGTAGAGTAATACTTAAAACTTAAGCATTTATCTGTTAACTCGTTTTATTTGAGGTATTAGAACGACTACGATCGAGAGGTGTTAGAGGTGAAGACCACTTGCATATACTAAATACTACCATTCATATAATTACTGACCGAGTTTGACTAATAGAAAGGTAGTAGGATACCGCATTACCCCAGCAGCAACCGTAGAGTTAATTTATACTTTTAATTTGTCGCGAAGTACTTTCATTTCACCAAGTAAAAATTCTACAAAAAAAGGATACGCAAAATATTTATGCTTTATTTATACAAAATTTTGCGCAAGCCTAAATATAATCTTATAATATTAGAAATTCCTCGTTATTCAATTTAGTTCTATTTACCTAAAGTGTACATTTTGTTATTTTCCGTTTAGAAGAGCTACATAACCATTTTGATTTATAGACTATTTCTTTAAATGTCTGCTTTTAAACTAATATGTTTAATAATAAGAATAATTTTAGCCCTCGATGACTGGATAATCTATCTTTTATTATGGGATTGGTGTTCCTACAGGTACCTGTGCATTTTGTTCCTCAATGTTAAGAGGGAACTTGGTGAAATTAAACTTTAAAAAAATAATCAATACGAAGTAGTTTATAGCCTTTTTAGAGTATCCAGGCTCTGTTTGTTTCTTGTTACGTTCGTGGAAGACATGCGAATAAAACCACATCTTTGACCATGGATGTTGTTGAGAATTATGGCAAGGAATGAAGTAAAGATTCCTTTTGGTAGTCATCAAGAAAAGAAAAAGAGTTTTCTTTACAGTGAATTCTTGTTTGATTATTATGTTAACGGGCGAAGTTTGTAATGTGGTAAAAATTAGAGACTGTATCGAGTATTAAAACATCAGTAGAGCGAAAGTAGAAGTAATTTCACACAAAACACCAAAAATGCTGTTTACTGTAAGCAACTTTTAAATTATACAGTAAAAAATATACTGAAAAGGTGATATAACTGAGAGGACTAAAATATAAGTCGCATCACTTTGTGAACCTATACTCTATACTGATGTTATGGATGCTGGAAATTTGAGAATTCCTTGATATGATATATGGAGAATCAACAAGAACTTTGAACTTGCTAGTGTTAGAGCTCATTTTGCATCCCTGATGTGCATTGACACAAAATCTACCTGCATCATTCATTGACTCTCTAATTCTTTTTAATAGAATCTGACCGCTATTGATCCATCATAATAGTGCCAATCCAAAAGGAAGAAGAGGATCTCAGGTTTGCCTAGGGTATAAACCTAGCTTACTAAAAAAGTGATTTATATGATTTTCCGCAATCTGCAAACACCTTATCAAGCCGATGCCAAATGTCATACGAGTTAACTTGAAAACGGGGCAACATTTAGTTACATTTAGTTTGATTCGGTTTGGTTTATGTGAATTTTCTTGATTTTTTACTTAGGGTCACATTTTGCTGTTGTCGTAAGTAGTTTTAAATATTTTGACTTGAGACCTGAATTGAAATTAAATATTAAAATGGGTTGAAAGACGTCGTAACTGTGGTTACTTATGCAAATTTTTAATTTTAATAATTTTCAATATTTTGTGGATAATTTTTAGTCAAATTTTAATTTTGATTTATTGTGGTACTTTTTATACTAAAAATCCAGGAATCCAAATTTGGGATTCGGCTTCTCTATAACTTGCTGGTTGCCCATTAAAATCACTTTTGAAAGAATTTACACCCGCCTAAGCCTTAAGCAAAGAATAATCGCTTCTCTTCTAATCCGTCACAGTGGACTTAAAATCATAAATGAGGAAGACGTCGCCCTGCCTACATTTATGTCGTCAGTAAACGGTGGTATAGAGCTCGTCAAAACATTGTGTAGATTTATTTAAGGTGAAAACTACATCACATTTTATGAAGATTCTATAAAGTGCTGAAGGGCTTGCTCTGACACTCTTCCTACAATTGCTTTAAGCCAAAAAGAATTGGATCAAATTGCAGTCCAGGCCATATTGGATAACTTTCGCCATGATTTTCCAAATGACGAGGCCTGTTTTTAAACATAAAGCAAAACCGTGGTGCAGGATGATGGCATACATGGATTATTGTGTTAGAAGGCGTGTGGTCAACACACTCTGAATTAAATGGTCTAATAAAAAATGCACTTTCTCTACAGCCTAAACTCCTACTATCCTAGAATCTACGGAGATATGTAGAAATGATGGTAAACGACCCGATGCATAACTTTAGTTCCATAGTTAAGAGGAAAGTCTTTAATTTGAAATGCCACCTTCACCTCGTCAAATCTGGATTTTGCTTGCAAAAGCGTTGGTCAACTAGTTACGCGTGCAACTGCTAGAAAGTGTGGCAAGTACAGTTTTCTTTGATGTTGAAACTTTAAGATCCTGGTTTACTGCTGCTTTCAAATGTATTGACAACCTTGGATCGAGAATGATTTTGGTGACAAGAGATATGCGATGTAAAATGTAAGCAGTATATTAGTATTGCTGCAGTATTATCAACAGTAATGTATTAAGTGCATAGTGACTTATCGACAATACTGGTTAGGTAATGCACGACTGCTTGCTGCGACGGAAATTTGCACGACTGCGCAGCACAAAATATATTTTGCGTGACTATTGCAAAAGTAAAAAAAATCAATGATAGGTAAATATTTCCTCCTATAAGTTTTATTTAAATGATTTCTTCTTCTTTGAGAAGGGACACCAAAAAACCACTAAGTCGTTTTTTTTTTGAACAACGATATGGAGGAAATTTTCCTTATTTGATATATATATATATTTAATTTATATGTTAAAATATTGTTTATTAATTAATTGAGGTGAAGTAATAACACAAAACTAAACCTAATGAGAAAACATACCTGTACCTGAGTTAAAGATATCTGCAAAACAATGCAAAATCATATTTATTTTCGCTCTCCTGTGAAGTCTATGCTTTGTAACTTAAAACACTTTGTTATTTGAACATCTATCATCCATGTGAAAATCGAAGAGCAGGAAAGTGTACCGACTTTAATTTGTAGTTAGTAAGTACGTCCTTATGATTTTTTGTACAACTCAAATATAAAAATATTATATTTATGCCATAAACGTATTTCTTGTGCACTGTGCTTTCCAGAAAAAATAATAACAAAATAAAACACAATGTTATTGGAAAATCTATTAATCCGGTAAAACGTAACAAGTACGATTTTATTTTGTGTTTGATTTGACGTTTATAAAAACAAATGTTTTCAAGGAAATATTACATTTGTGGAGGACGCGAAACGTCGTTAAGGGTATATTCGCTTATTTATACATCGTAACCATCAAAAATTAAAGAATTCTATTGGATCATATAACAATGAGTTATATAATCAATTTAATGCTCAATCTTTTAATTAACTTTGTGTAGAACTTCTTAAACATTAACAAAAACAACAATTTTGTTATGTATGCAATTTGTGGTTGTTGACACTTCGGCTAACAAGTTAAAATATTTCGCTACTAATAATAAAACATAGGTACTCTTGTTGGAGATAACAACATTACCTAGGCTACATGTCAACAATAAAATTTTAAATGTACTTAAATAAAAGTATATGTGGTTCAATTTTCTCGAAATTAAGATTTGCGTTGCTATTGAAAAAGTTATGGTAGCGTACATTTTCGTTCGGATTTGTTAGAACCTTTTTGTCAAGTATAATGGTTTAGATACTATCTATGAAAATTAAATTAGTTTTTATACACTAGCCGTCGACAAAAAATCGTAAAACATTTTCTTACACATAGCCTCTTCACGTAAAAAGATAAATTATTTTAAATAAAAGAAGATAACGGGTGATATATTAGAGAAAATTCGGTCTTTATGGTTTTTTGCGGAAAAGCGTTTTGTAAGTATCTAGTAAGAGCTATTTCATAAAATCATTCTTAATGTTATCTCTCAGGTCACAAATAGTCATGAAATGCGTTACGACAGACTTTTTTTTAGTTCATTTTGTTCTCATCCTGTACTTACATTTTCTTTTTGTCTTTGATAGACCGCATCAATACCTTAAAAGAAATTTATGATATTACTCGAAGCTGCAAAATCGAATAAGTACCAAATCCGCCTTTTTAATGCAAAGAAAGGTTTAGAAAGACAAAAGGTTTTCCAATACTTCCTTTTCTACTTTCTGAGTTCGTCTTTCAATATTGCTCGTAAAAGCCTAATATAGTATAACCCTCTTACAAGCATACGTTGAAGTTGCTCTAAATACATAAATTTATAATAGGTTCAAAATTAAATTTTAATGTTATAGTTTAGTAAACAGATTACAAGCAATCAAAATATTATATTCTTATGTAAACAGAGAGTAAATACATTGATTTATTTTTGTAATAAATATTGGTTTTGCGTTTAATTAAATTCGCATGCAATTCGTATTTTTTTATGATCTAAGTAGTTTGTTATTGAATTAATACGTGTCACACTTGATTTCAATTCCACAATAATTAACATCAATTTGTTTTTATGCATTTGATTTTGCACTACATACTTAATATGAGAGTTTATTTAATATTATTTGTCAAAAATGGCGGTCGTAGAATGGAGTAAAGTGATATCAAGTAAAATGTTAAACGACTCATAAAGCTTAAACTTGTTATACTTTATTAGGAGCATACCCTGAACGTTTTAAGTAAGTGTTGCAAGATTCTGCTAAATTGAGAGAGACGAGAGAAAAGAAAGGTACAGATAGCGAGAAATAGCAGCGAAAGTTTTTTCCGTCGATAGCACAACTTATCACTTATACTTTGATAATAAAAGAAAAGAAATACGTTTTCGTAAAAATTAACTGTACAAATTAAAAGATTACTGAGGTTTCTGGTTAATGTAGGATTATCTAACCGTTAGGGGTACAAAGCTAACTTATATGTGGTCTTAACATAGTTATACAATTCATTTTAATAGTACATAATATGAATAAACAATTACATTAAACAATTGTTCTTTGAAGAACATTTGTTACGTCAAAATTTGTAAAACAAAGAAATTTGCAACTACTAGGTTATAAAACAAATTTATTTTAAGCAAATATACATTAAATTTAAAATTAAACTTAGTCAAAACTATCGGATTAGTGGCCAGTTGCACCAGACTCGATTAAGTTTAACTTTAGATTAAAACAATAGTATCCACGGATTAAACATACGGATGTTTTTTCTGAGATTAAATTTAATCGAATTTGATGCAACTGATGCTAGATCTCACAAACTAATAAATGCACGTTGGAATAGTAATCTATAATATCTATCTATCTATAAAAAATTAGAGTCTAAGTTTACAATTGTAGGTACAAGATGCGGCTGTCTCCTAAATACTCAAAGTAACGTCAATGTTCAAAAATCAAAATCAAAAACCTACTTTTTGTAAACCGTTTACATGTCTATCGTCAAATTTTTGGATAGCTTAGAAGGTAATTTATTTTTCTTTTTGAGCTTTGTTTTTGGACAATTTTGAATTACTGTCTTGCTGATTTTCATGAGTATAATGGCTGTTTTTTTTCAAACTGTCATTATCACAACATAATTACAATTAGTATAGAAGTTTTAAATGTTGGAAACTCATTCTTCTAATGTTGGTCGTTTTTCATACATTCGGTTTTGTTGTTGTTAACATCTTCAAACACCTCCTGTATTTCACTCTCTATTTGTTCTCGCTCCTTATCAAAAGTAAACATGTCCTGTTATGTGGTTTTGTCATCACTAGACATACCCACAACATGTTTTGGCTGACCTTGTTGCTCCCTCCCTCGCCAGCGACGCGACCTTTGACCTTTTCTTGCCTTCTCCGCTCAATTAACCATTTAGCTTTATGTGCTAACAAATTTAAAGCAGCATCAGGTATAATTCCAGATTCCAACAATATTTTAACATTATCAGGTTTAGAAAATGTGTATCTCGTTGGTTCATTATTTTTTTCAGAGGATAAATCATCTTTTGCAGCCCAACGCGCATCTCGACCACTAAGTATAATTGGTGGAGGAGGTGTTGATGGTTTCGGTTTAAGATTAGCATTCACTTTTATAACTAGATTATCGGTAACTATTTCTGTAACATGATCCTTGAATTTCGTTTCTTCCTTTCCTTGTTTTGGTTCTTTCTTCTTCTGCTGTTTTTTTATATAATTCCATGATTCTCTTACTGTGTGAGGATTTCTTTATCTGAAATACTTCACCTTCTTCTTCAGTTTCAAAACTCAATAGTAGTTATATGATGCCGATCCTGGACCACATTGGAAGTGGTCTAGGATCGGCATCATGGTTTTGGGGACGATCTGGGCCGATCGTGGGGCCGATCGTGTGGTCTAGGAACGGCATCATGGTTTCGGGGAAGATCGGGGAAACGTCAAAAATTTTGTTTTTCTGATTTGTTTGGTCTAGAAGTGGCAGCATAATGTCGGGTATGATCGGGGAAATGGGCGGCTAAATGGGGAGATTGGTTGATATAAAAGTAGTATTTTAAAAAGATATAATATTAGTTTCATGTTGATATAAATTTGTTAAAAAGTAAATTTTAAGTTAAGTGCTAAGATTGAAATGGCATTTTTCGCTGACTTAAACTCGTCAACTCATTTACTGCCTTATGTAAGTGCAAGAAGCCTACCAATAGGGGAGAAAATTAAAGTAAAATCTTTTAGTAAACTTGATGGTAAATTTGGTGAACAAGTGCTTGTGGAATGTGGGAATTTTAAGACACCTCTTCCTCGACGCTTTACTTCCAAGTTTTCGGTTGAAGACATCAATAGGATTAACAAACAAATTCAATTATCCAAAAAAACTATCTACCTCGTTAGTAAAGGAGCTGTTGGTTCAACAACAAACATTGAATTTGTTGAAGAATGAACAAAGAGAAAGAGCAAGTACGAAAAATTTATAAGTTAAGATTAAAGTTATATATAAAATCATTAAAGAAGTTATCACATGAAATGAATATGTATGAAGTTTATAAAGCTATAAATAATGTAAAATTAGAGTAAAAACTAAATTAATAAAAAATAATTATTGTTTTTACTTCTCTTAACCCATTTTTATTGTATTGTATAAAATATATGTAACATCTAAATTTATTTAAAAAATCTTTGATACTTGTAAGGTTAACATGCCAGTATCAATAAAATTTACGTATCCAAATTGTAAAAGAGAAACTGACTTAGAAAATCAAATGTGCCTTATGTGTTCTCTGCAAAATATTAACAAAAATCAAGGTGGAAAACATTTGACATAATACTTTTTTAAAAAAGATGTTAAAAAATGAGCCAATTTATGAATAAAAATTTAAAAAAAAAAGTATGTACGGTCAGTGAGTATGATCAAATATTATAAACACATTCGCTTTAGCGAGAAAGTGAACACCAAGACAGACGCAATGCAAAGTATTGTGGAAAGCGAGGGCGATAACCATTTAAAATCACACTTTTTGAAGTCTCTAAAAATACAAACAATTTGTGAATAAAATTTATTAGACACAAAACGCGTACAGTCAGTTATAATGGTTAATAGTTATAAACACGTGCGATTTAGTGAGAAAGTTATTAAATATTATTTGAATGATACACAAGAAGACAGACGGAATTATTATTTAGTAGACAAAATTTAATAAATACAATTAGCAGAATTTAAACTTTTCTAAAGGAAAAAATGTTATCAATAAATTGAATGTTTTATTTATCAATGTGTTTTTTGAATCAACCTCCTGAAATTAACGTCTAAAATTTTACTTGATTGTTATTGCAAAGTTATAAACAAATGATGCTTGCTTTGTAGAGAAAAGATGGTCACTTATTAAATTAGTCAGGATAAATTATTTTTTAAAAATGTCAAATTCGGTTATTTTTAATTTAACAATTATTTAAAAATTGGACCTTTAACTATCAAAATAATCATATGCAAGTTTTACATTGTGTACTAGTGCAGATTATTAATTACTAACAACAAAATATATTTCACAATTAGTTAAAATAGTTCTAACATTTTCTGACCATTTGTATTCCTTTTTTAAGTAAAATTTTAAATTTTTTTCTTTAGGAACAATTGAATATGTAAAATGTTAATTAATTCTGCTTGAAATAAACAACACAAAAAAATTAAATTGTTTATTAAGTAGTAAGTAATAGGCAACACTACAACATATTTATAAAAAAACTTAATCTAAACTAAAACCTAACCTTCTACTGTACTCTTTGCACTTTCTAACATCTAACAAAGTCTTATTTCTTCTAACGCGTAACACTTTTTTCTTTTTGTTCTAATTCTTCTAGTTGCGCCCGTAGATTGGTTGCTTCCATTTTTGTGTCGTTGTATTCTTTTTGGATTTCAGAACACTCCTTTGCCATTTTATGAAAGTTTTTCTGATGTTAGTAATAAATACTTTTTGGTGGTGAACCACCACCCCTACAAAATCGTCATCACTTTCACCTTCCGGGCTCACTTCCATGACGTTCTCATCCTCCATTAATTTTTGGAAGTCTTTGCCCCTCCTTTTTCCGACTGGGGTGATTTGAACCTCCATCTCTAGTTGTGAGCAACTAATAATCGATGAAACGTCGTCCCAATCAACTGACTGTAATAATAACAAAAAATAAATCATCTATTTACAATTGATTAATAAAATTACTGAACAAAAAATTAATAAGCACGATTTACCTGTTCATGATTTTTTTTTGTTTGCATAGAGGTCGGGGAAATTGCTGATTACATAAAATAAATTGTTAAAAAATAATAAAATAACAACAAAAATACTTACTTTATACCCAGCAGAAATAGATATAAGAGGTGGTGGTTGCGTTGGTACTAAATTAATTCTAGGCTGTAAAAAACATTAGTTGCTAATAAATAATAAGTAAATCATAAATCATTAAAAAATAGTAGATTATTTTATTAGGAGTTAAACAATATAATTGTTGAGCTTAAAAGTTTGCTGGCGAGGTGTTAACCGAGACAGCAAATTAAGCGAAACAATTATATTTTTTAACTCCAAGTGAAATATATTATTTTTTCTTCAAGCGTTTATTGCTAGTTTTCATGTGTTATTTTCAAATTTTCGAGATTCTCGAGTCTTATAGTGACTTTTTATTCTCGACGAATCAAGTTGGTACTTTACTGTTACATTCATAATATGACATAACCGAGGTACCAACCTCTAAATAGTTGTGGAAACAAAATAACTGTTTTGCTTTTTAATGTCTAGACAGTAAAAAGAGTTTTTAGCGTCTGCCAGTAGTTCAATAATATGACGTTTTATTGTCACTTGAAGAAAAAAGTTATATTATTACAATATAAGAAAGCATTCACAAATAAAGTAGGTACTTACATTGAGCACAATGTTATCCAACACATTAACTTTTGGTGATTTTTTTTCAAACTTAACAGACTTCTGCTTGACGTCTGTTACGTATCAGAGAATAATAATGAATGATAATAAAATTCTTGTTTTCTAAAAGTTTCTGTAAGAAAGGAAATAATTTATCAATTTTTTTTGCAAATAGTGCAGTTTTCATGGGAAAAAAAATACAAGTTCAAGAACTGTATTTGCTTATTTAGCAATTTCCAAAAAATTGAATGTTTAATGAAATTTGTCATTTGATATATTAAAATTTAACACTTAAAAAAGTTTGACACCTTAACCCCCTTTGGGGCAAGTAAATTAAGTATGGTGTTCATATTTTACATAGCCTGTTTTTAAACGCATAGTTTGCAATTTTTATGGAAAAGGAAATATTACAGGTTCATAATTGTGTTAGCTTATTTAGCAATCTACAATTTAAATTTGACATTTCTAAAAATTTAAAATTTTTTAAAAAGCACTTCTAAAATGGAGGAAATGGGGTGTAATTTGACACCTAAACTCTAAAAAGTGGGCTGGGCTACGCTTGCCCCCTTTGGGGCGAGTAATTAAATACTATGTTTATATTTTAGATAGCCTGTATTTATGCAATCTATCAGTGAATTGATTTCTGATAATTATGATTGAATAACTTTGTATCAATTTGTAATACTTAATTTTAATTTTGATTAATGACTACTTTAAAGAGAACAAAATACATCCTTATTTAATCTTTTAAAATTTACTTAAAACTTACTTAATTTTTTTTAGATTATGTATTTTTTCACTTGCATGAATGTTTAGATAATTTAAACAAAGCATAATTTTAAATGTTTTTATAAATTTTTTTCAAATATAAATCTTTTTTTATTAAATACAACATTTTGTAGCTGCGGGACAAACGGCTGACATGGCTCTTTGTCGTCCCAGCACTCCTCAGCTTCCGGAAGAGGTGCACCCTGTTGCCTCTTTTGTTGAATGGGGGCCGTTGCTCTTCTAGCCTTTCCCATTCTTCCATTTTCTTTTTAAATTCGGCTTCTCTTTTAGCCCGGGTCTCTTCACGATGGCATTTATAGAGATGTTTAGCCAGCTGGTGCCGCAGCAATATATGAAAGGGATGGTATGGACATACCACCATATCTACAACAAAGATATAAATTTACACTACAACTAGTAAACAAAGTTTTTTTTATATTACCTTGTTCTAGTGATTGTTGTTGTAATAGTTACTGCCTGACATATTTAATAATTTTAAGATAAAATATTAAATGTTAATGCTTGTTTGTGAGAGATTGTTTAAATATATTCAACTTTCCTTTCCAATTTTATCTCTACTACACTTTGTCTTCTTAGTTCGTATATACGCGCTGTTTGGAAATATCACTAGTTCGTGTTATTTTGAAACAATAATTTACTTTAGTGTTTTGACATAATAAATGTATAATTTTGTGTGCAATGACTGAATCTCTAAGCAATACGTGCAAACAATAATTGGTGGTGTTACGGAAATGCATAGATGAGCAAAAAAAAATTGTTAGTAAAATCCGGTAAAGGTTTATTAAATGCTAATCCTAAAAAGTGTAATGTAAGTTGGGAAGATGTTGAATCATGTTTCAACAATAGAATTCGTACAGGATTTATATCAAGTATTAACATAAAAGATCCTTTAACGTTTTTAAAAAAATCTTTCAAATGCTTTAATTTGAAAATTAACCAAGCAGTCAAAGAATCAATCTTAAAAGTAAATGTCATTTTGACTGCTAATTTTATTAAACCTCAAACGGGAGAAATAAGTTTAAAAACGTTTTGTACTAAGAATAGTGTTATAGATCCTACAACTAATTTGAAACAATGGTATCAGAAATACGTGTTTGATAAGCTTTCTGCAAAATTGGAAGAATTTTCTGAAAAAGATAACGGATTGGCTTTGTATGAGCTTTTGGGATTAAAAGTAAATATTAATAAACACGATCCTCTCAAAATAGGTTATTCAACATATGTATCGGTTCCAGATTATATAAAGAAAACACATGTTGTTATAAACATTAACAACAACGATCCTTATTGCTTTCTTTGGTCTGTAGTATCCGCTTTGTATCCGGTTAACACACATTCCGATAGAATGTCTTCGTATCCACATTTTCAAGATGTTTTAAATTGTGGTAGTATAACTTTTCCCATAACAATAAAAGATATAAGAACATTTGAGAAGCTTAACAATTTGTCTATTAACTTGTTCAGTATTGAAAATAATAAAATTTTACTTTGTTCGCTTAGTCCTATTAATATAAGAAATGTTAAAGTTGTAAATCTCCTTATGTTGCCCTTAAGCAAAGCCAATGTAAATGAGTTATCTGACTTACTCCTTCGTTTTCATTTTACTTGGATCAAAAATTTATCTGCTCTTTTGTCGAACCAAGTGTCATCTCATAAGCATAAGATTTTTATTTGTGAACGATGTTTAAATTACTTTACAACTCAAGATATTCTCAAAAGACATGTGAATTATTGTATTAATTCAAACGAGTGTTCTATAACGTTACCAAAAGAAAAGAATAAATCCTTATTTAAAATTATCGTTATCAAGAGAAGGTTCCGTTTGTTATTTATGCTGATTTGGAATGTATTTTAGTAAAATGTAATGTTAACGAAGCTGAAAATAAGAGTACACCATATTAAAAGCATATCCCATTTAGTATAGCATATTATTTAAAATGCTCTTATGATGATTTTTTTTCAAAGTTTAACATGCACCGAGGAATTGATTGCATCGATTGGTTTGTATTCGAATTAAAAGACATAAGTCACATCTGTCATGAACAACTTAAAACGATTGTTCCAATGGAAAATCTCAATCCCTAACAAAATCAAAAATTTTTAACTTCTGATGTATGTCATATTTGTAAAAAACCGTTTAGGGATAACCAAGTTAAGGTTCGAGATCATAATCATCAAACTGGATATTTTAGAGGGGTCTACATTTTTGAAGGAAGCATTAAATTATTACCAATAAATAAAGAAAAGTATATTTCATTTAGCAAGCCTACACCTAACATCAGTATTTCGCTTAGGTTTATAGATTCGTTTCCTTTTATGTCACAAAGTTTAGAAAAACTTTCTTCTAATTTACAAAATGATCGTAAACACATTGTTAAAGCTTATTGTAAAAGTTTAGAAGAATTTAATTTTTTAAGTAAAAAAGGTGTCTTTTCTTATGACTATATTGATTCATGGACGAAATTATAAGAAAATTATTTACCACTTAAAGAAGACTTTTATTCTCAATTGCTTGATGAAAACATAAGTAATGAAGATTATGATCACGCTGTAAAAGTTTGGAAAACTTTTGGTATCCAAAATCTAGGCGAATATTCTGATTTATTTTTAAAACGGATGTTCACTTATGAAATTTAAAACTTGAACACCACAATTTCTGTAAACAAAAGTTTGCACATTGTGAAGCGGGCTTAAGGGTATCATTTACAATTCTAACAGCAGGTAGTCTCAGCAGGTGTTATCTTATAGAAGGACTGTAGAATGAATCATTACACTAAGCACGTTTTAGAAAATAGGTAATTTACGTTGCTTACTTAATTTTTTTCTTTAAAGAATATATTTGAAGGTATCGCTAATTAAACACCATAGCTCGATTAATTATCGAATCAAAATTTTGTTTAGGAAATGTTTACAAAATAAAATTAGAAATAATTTTGATTTAAAAAACGTCTACAAGCAATAACTTTTAAATAAAATAAACATGGTTATTTGGGTTGACTGATTATTACTTTTTTTTAAATAAATCTAACCTACTAATTATTGTAAGTTATTAAAAAAAATCATTAAACTCTCTATTCATAATATTTAGTCCTTACAAAATGTATATTTTATGACGTTTCATTTTTTCTGTAGTTAATATAAAAGTGAAAATAAAAACTAAGGCAATTCTTATTGTCAACGTATATATTTAGTTTTTGACAAGAATTTATTACATAATTATAATTAAGATACCAAGTTATAGTTTAAAATTAAATGAAAACGTTTTTTTTAAATAAAGGTATTACTATATAAATAAATATAAGAAATCAATAATGGGTGTGACCTCCATTATTATTGATACATTCTTGGAGGCGTCTGCTCATTGACGCTATCAAGGTATCAATATAATTAATATTAATCGTTTCCCATGCGGTATCAATGGCTGCAATTAGTGCATTACTGTTTACTGGTATAAAATATTTTCCCTTGTTGTCTTCGGATAACAGCAAGTATTCGAGCCCAAACATTTTCGATAATGTTAAAATCTGGGCTTTTTGCTGGGCAGGGTAACAGCTCCAAGTTATTTGCTTGTATCCAGTTGCGCACAACCTGCGAAGTATAGGGTCATCATATCCCGATAGTTAATTATCGAATGTTCCAAGAAAATATGTGTAAATAGTAAATGGAATCTACTAACGTAACGTTAAGTCGTTAATTATAGTTACATAACTCTCCTTTCATAAGATATAGTTCATATTAATATGCTTATTGTAAAGCTTCGTACACACCTGAACAACAAACCGAGGAACAAACAGAACAACGAACCGAACGGCAATCGGAACATTAATTTGGACGGTGCTACGTACGAATTTTAGAACAGATTCGCAAGTCCTGATTGTTCCACGAACGGTTTGCGGCGTTCCCGCAACTTGTCGGTTTTTCTCCGACATCAAAGAAAATGCGCGCGAATGCGTTTGCAGGTTTGGACGAATCTAAACAAAACGGCGAACAAACTTATGCGGGAGAATTAAATTATTTATTTTTGTCCTCCCTTTTGTGGGTTTGTTGTGTTTTAGGTAATATTATGGAGTTGACAGAAGAAAATGTTTTAAATTAATCAGTGTTTAAGAATGCAAGAAAAAATGATGTCCCTATTAGCATCATTTGGGCGGGAAATTTCCAAAATAAAAAAAGCGAAGTAAATTATAATTTTTTACTCTTCTTTGTGCGTAAAAATTTGGTTGGCACTATCTTCTTGTTTTCCGCAATTTTCTCTTCTCAATAATAAATATATATGAACTGAAAACTACTGAAAATAATTATGGGAACAGCACAAACGTTCCGTTTGTTGTTCGGATTGTGGAAATCATAAAAGATCGTTTGTCGTTCTGTTTGACTTTCGGTTCGTTGTTATGTTTGTTGCTCGGTTTGTTGTTCAGGTGTGTACGAAGCTTTACAACTTAAGCAACAATTTTTGGCGAATAAAGATTAGTTTGTGATGTAATATTAGAAACACAAATTTATATCATATCAAATTTATGACAACTTAAAACCAAGAACGTGTATGTTATTGCTAAGAAATTATTAAGGAAAAAGCGCAATTGCAGTGTAAATATTTATAATTAGATATTTTCGAAAGTTTATAAGTCCTCTATTGTAATCTTAATACTTAAAAGAAAATCCTGTCCATTAGCATTATAAGGAAATGGCTTTTACTTTATGAATAAGTTTCAATAACAATAGAATATCCTTGCTTGTTTAATTTACTTCCTTTGAGTCATATTGCTCTAAGGGTTGTTACATTGGTCATTAGAAGTATGTAATAAATAAACAATTACCTACTGTTTGAGAAGGGGTAGTGTGAACCAATAAATAAAGTAAGAAATGTAAATTCCATTTTAGTTTAAAATTTCAAGTGTTGTGAAAATGCCACCTCATCTCGGTGCTGATTTGAAAGCGCGGATTGTTTTGGAATTAGCGGCGGGCCGTAGCGTGCGTGAAATTTCACGTATGTTAGATATACCAAAAAGCACCGTAGGGCATTACCGAGTAAAATGGAATCTTGAACACACTTTGGAAAGAGCCATCGGAAGTGGTAGACCTAAAGTATCTACACGTGCTCAAGATCTCGAGTTGTTTCATTACGTAACAGAACAACCATTTGCTACATACTCCAGGGCTATAGCAGATACACATTTTTCCGGATGCCGTATAACTGCACAAAAAGATTAAAGGAGATGGGAATAAAGAAGTATAATGCTGCTGCGAAAGAAGTTCTCAGTGACGAAAATATGAGACGTCGTCTGGAATTTGCAAGGCGATATGTGAACGAACCTTTGGAATTTTGGAATCGAGTGATTTTTAGCGACGAAAAAACGTTCAATAGCCGCAACGATGGACCACTAAAAGTTTTTAGAATGGAAGGAACTCGTTACGAAAATAATCACATATGTCCTAAAAACGAAGTGGTTATTTTTCTTTGAATGTGTGGGGTTGGGTTAGCGCGCGGGGTCCAGGAGTTTGTTGGGCTATCGATGGACGTCTTGATTCTGCTGCGTATTTAGATATTTTGGAAACTATTATGAAACCTTCAGTCGAAGTGTTTTATCCAGACGAAGATTATATTTTCCAACAAGTATGTATTCTTATTTCACTATACTTTCTCCAAAAAATAGTTCGGGATCTGTTGAATTAACATTTTCATAATGTATTTTTGTTGTTAAAGGACAACGCCCCTATTCATACTTCGCCAGCAAAAAGCCCAGATTTTAACATTATCTAAAATGTTTGGGCTCGAATACTTGCTGTTATCCGAAGACAACAAGGGCCAAATTTTATACCAGTAAACCGTAATGCACTAATTGCAGCCATTGATACCGCATGGGAAACGATTAATATTAATTATATTGATACCTTGATAACGTCAATAAGCAGACGCCTCCAAGAATGTATCAATAATAATGGAGGTCACACCCATTATTGATTTCTTATATTTATTTATATAGTAATACTTTTATTTAAAAAAAACGTTTTCATTTTAAACTATAACTTGGTATCTTAATTATAATTATGTAATAAATTCTTGTCAAAAACTAAATATATACGTTGACAATAAGAATTGCCTTAGTTTTTATTTTCACTTTTTATATTAACTACAGAAAAAAATGAAACGTCATAAAATATACATTTTGTAAGGACTAAATATTATGAATAGAGAGTTTAATGATTTTTTTTAATAACTTACAATAATTAGTAGGTTAGATTTATTTAAAAAAAAAGTAATAATCAGTCAACCCAAATAACCATGTTTAGTTTTTTGATTTAATTTAAAAGTTATTGCTTGTAGACGTTTTTAAATCAAAATTATTTCTAATTTTATTTTGTAAACATTTCCTAAACAAAATTTTGATTCGATAATTAATCGAGCTATGGTGTTTAATTAGCGATACCTTCAAATATATTCTTTAAAGAAAAAAATTAAGTAAGCAACGTAAATTACCTATTTTCTAAAACGTGCTTAGTGTAATGATTCATTCTACAGTCCTTCTATAAGATAACCCCTGCTGAGACTACCTGCTGTTAGAATTGTAAATGATACCTTTAAACCCGCTTCACAATGTGCAAACTTTTGTTTACAGAAATTGTGGTGTCCAAGTTTTGAATTTCATGAGTGTACTTCTACTAGCTGATGTATTTGAAGCTTTACGAGGAACGTGTTTAGAGACGTATACATTGGACCTTTTAAATTATTATTATACTGCACCGGGATTAACTTTTGATGCTATGCTAAAGACTACAAAAGTTTTGTTAGAACTTCTTACTGATATAGATACCGTTATGTTTATTGAGAAAGGCATTCGAGGAGGTGTTTTTCAATGTTCTATGCAAAAGCAAATAATAAATACATGCAACATGGGTTTGATATGAATAAATATAGTACATATTTAATGTATTTTGATGTTAATAATTTATATGGAGCGGCCATGTCTCAATACCTTCCATATTGAAATTTTGTATTTATGGATAACTTTGATATTCAAGACATTTTAGATACCCCAGATAATTTTCCTTTTGGATATATATTAAAATGTGATTTAGGGTATCCGATAGAATTACATAATTAACATAGCGATTTACCACTAGCTCCGGAACATATGATTCCTCCAAAGTCAAAAACTAAAATAAAAAGTTATTATTAACATTATTTCCAAAAAAGTAATATATCCTTCACTACAAAAACTTAAAAATGTATTTAAGATTAGGAATGCAACTTAAAAAAGTTCATAGAGTACTTAAATTTAGTCAGTCCCCATGGTTAAAACAATACATAGATCTAAATACAAAACTGCGACAACAATCTAAAAATGACTTTGAAAAAGATTTCTTTAAGTTAATGATAAATGCTATATATGGAAAATGCATGGAAAATGTTAAAAAACATAGAGATATTCGTTTAGTAACGAAATGGGATGAACAATGGGGGGTGCGGTCTCTTATTTCGAAACCAAATTTTTATAGCTCGGTTGTATTTGATGAGGATATGGTATTTGTTGAAATGAATAAATTGGAAATTTGTATCAACAAACCTATTTATGTGGGATTTAGCATATTAGATGTTTCAAAAATTTTTCTTTATAAATTTCATTACGACTGTTTTAAAAACGTTTGGGCAAAACACAAAATTATTATACACGGATACTGACAGTTTCATTTATAGTTTTAAAAATATAAACGTTTTTAAATATATTAAACAAGACAGTTATCGTTTTGATACTTCTGAATATGATGCTAACAATGTTTATCAAATAGAACAAAAAAACAAACAACAACGCGGACTAGTGAAAGATGAAAATAATGGAACACTAATGCTCGAATTTGTAGGGCTTAGGTCAAAGATTTATTCTTATACTGTTGAAGAAGGCATTATTACAAAGTTAATAAAAAATCTAAGGGTTGTAAAAGATCATCTATTAAATCATAACTTTTGAGTATTACCAAAAATGTCTGTTTAATAGAAACCTTTTTGAAACTTTTCAACGTCTTATTAAATCTAAACAACACAACGTGTTTTCAATTAAACAAAACAAAAATCATTCTTAGTCCTATTGATGATAAACGTGTATTAATTTTTAATAGCAGCGATACAAGACCATGGGGATATCTATACCATGAATACAACTAATGTGTTTGGTGGAGGCACAATTATAAAATCATAGTGTGTTATGTTATGCTTTGTATTGCAATTCCAGCAATTGTAAGCAAGTGTCTACGAAATAATGGATATGATGTTTAAGATTGAGTTAGAAGCACAAGAAGCAAAAGAAAAAATTTATGAAGAATATCTCAAGAATACAGTCTGTTCCAGTGTTACAAATTCTGGAAAGAAAGCTTTTGTGTTTTTAATAAGCAAAGAAGACTTTGTTGTTCCAAACGATATCATGTATTTTACAGCATCACAAGGAAGACACTTAACTACTTTAAACTTATGTTTACTTTTAGATAAGAAGAAAAGTTTAGATAATTATGTTAACAATATTGTAAGTATTTGCAAAACAGAGCAGTATGAGTGGATAAATTTAAGGAAACTTGATGAAATTTTAGAATTTCATAGGTTGGAACGCAATATGTCACACAAATTATATATTATGAAGCTGCTGTGTGGATTTAATATTAATAATGTTTGTATGATAGACTACTCAGTTAATAATATTATTATAAATCATAAAGATATGAAATCATGTATAAATGAATTTGTTTGTAAGTCAGCGTATTTGGCCGACAGTAAAATTAAAAAAAAAATTATTACTGCACTTATCTGTAAAAACATACCATTTAAATTTGATTCTCTAGAAAATCAAGAACATTCTGATAAATTGTTATGGATACAAGAAAACATCAAGAAAGGAAAACAAATTCCCGAAGCGATATTGGGTTGGACTTGCGGTCCAGATTCCGGAAGATGGCCTTCCTCTGTCATGAAAGATTATGAAGAAACATTATCCTTTGTTAATGTTAATTTCAACTAAATAAATATAAATAAAAAAATTATTTGTTTATTTTGTTTTATTTTAAACCTTAGAATTCCATACAATAAATACATAATTTAACATATACACAGTTACTATACTAGCGATATAACATTTCTTATGGGAACGTATTTAACAATTCTGTCATGAAGTATTAAACAATATGCTGTTGTTTTATTAGGTATATTTACATTTGTTTCGAATTCAACTTTTATATCCACAGGACCTTTTTTAAGTTCTTCTTTTTGTTTAGAACAATCTATAACTACTATAGGAGCATATGTTTTAAATTCATCTGGTGTAAATATAGGCTCGCTCGTTTTGTAAAGAAATGAAGGTTGAAATTCAGCAAACATTTCATATAACAGTGCGTACTGATCTTTTTCAAAATTTAAATTGAGATTATCATAAGGATATGGAGTATCATTGAGAAAAACCTTAATATTAGTTAAGTTACAATGATCGAAGCGACTGCAATCTTTAGTTGTATTATTTTTTCTATCAGTTTGAAAACCAATAATTATGCATTGAGGTTTTTCTACAGAAGTCTTAATAGCCCAAGTGTGATTTTGTGTTTGTGGCAATACAGGATACTCATGTAATTCTCTACTTCTAAATGGAATATATAAGTCTCTGGCGCTTTTAACAATATCTAACAATTTTAATTGTTCTTTAATGGAAACAGACATGAGGAACGTGTTTTTATGTAGTTGAACTTTTACGGATTTTGTTTTATCATCTAATACTAAAGCATTATTGTCTGTACTACTGCGAAGCATTACCAATTCTTGTCTGCAGTTGATAACAATTCTTTTGAAGTCTTCACATAATCCTAAAATCATATGAAGAGGTACAACAGCTTCAAAACTACCTGTCGCTCTGTCCATTAACGTTGAATTACCTTTTGGAAACCAACCACCGTTTTCAAAAGCTTTGCTTTCCCCTTGATTGTAAGACGCATAGCCTTTTAAAACAGACACAATTCCAGGATTTCTAACACGGTCTATAACTTCTCCAGCAACTTCTAGACGAATTTCATCAAACAGGAATAAAATGCCCATATTAACAAAATTAATAAGAGGTGTTTCAATTTTTTCATTTTTATCATTATATGCTTCTAACTTTTCCTTGAATATGTAAAGAACTATACCAAGGCACCGTGTATATGTCTTGTTGTTGTACAGGGATTCTGATTTCATCATTATTATTGAAAGAACTTGAAGCATAAGGTGGATGACTTCGTTTTTCGGCGTACACAATTGTATTATCAAAAAGTGGTGTTTCGTTTACGTTTATAGTTTCAAAATTCATTTCTGCTTTCTTACTCGAACTCCTATAGATTCCAAAAAATTTTATTTTGCACTGTTAATGGATTGAATCTAGTAGACCGACTGATAAATTTAGATTTATTTGTTGGCTTTATATAACTGTTTAGTGTATTTGGAATATTTGTATGTTTACTCCCGTTTTTGTTTTTATTGAAAACAATTCCCATCACACTGATTTATTATAGTTTCGAAGATGCAGTCTCACCGTTATCACTTCCCCTCTAAAATTGACTAAGTTTTGATCTTGGTCAGTTATTTTTATAGTAATTTCATCTATTTGCTTAGTGTTAATTGGTAAATAAATCACGTTTGAAGGAGTTTTAATAATTTTATATCCAGGTGGGACTGATGGAAAAATTCATGAATCACATGCACTGGCTCACCGTTTCTGAATGAACTGGAGACAATATTGCATTCTACGCACAGTGCATTTAATTTGAAAATTTTTACAAGGAAAATCTGATATGTTTCTTACGTTTGCTTTTAAAATTCTAGATTTAAAACCTAATAAATCACGTATTGAATCTTCTTTGGAAAAATCGATATCCAACGTGCATTTAATTTCGGATCGTAAAGTATTGTTATTTCCTTTTATTAATATTACTGGCAAAGGTAAGGGTTCATCTATATTCATATTTTCCGATATTACATACTTTGTAAGACTCTTGTTTAAATAATTATTAATATCATCAATCTCATAAGAACCTTCAGGAATTTCGATACAGGACTTTGTACCATTCTGAAGTACAAAATAAAATTTGTTATTAGTGTTGTCTACGTTGGGAATTGTATTGAACGTTTCTAAGTTTATCAACCCCAAACCGTAATTGTCGTCATCTAATATGATCGGTGGATAATACTTACTGGAAAGAACAGAATTTGTTCCCGTCAGAGTAAATGTGGAACACATGCTACCTGTAACTAAGTGTTGCTTAACCTAACTTCTAAGTAAAATTTGATTAGAATATATAATAATCGAACGTTCTCAAGTTTAATTTGTCCTACTAGGTGGAGTTCAAGTTTCAATACCAAATTTGGATTTTTATTCGTATAGAGATTTGAACCCGAGTCTTCTCGGTTGCAAAGCCATCATCTATCAATGTGATCTACCGAGAAGCCCGTTGTTATTATAATTGTACAAAAACTTTAAACATAAATGTCCACAATTAAAACTATCAAACGATTGAAAATTTTTATGATTATAAATTATGTTGCAAGGACCACCACTTTTTAGGTATTCAATTAATTCCAATGGAGGTTGCAAATTTCCGAAGCTATCAAAGTACACTGCACGTTTGCCATTTTTTTTATAAGCTGTCCAATGTGTTCCTTCTCCGTTTTGATTATCTAAATTTAATATACCACATTCATTCACTTTCACTAATTTTGGTAATCCATCTTTCATAAAAACTCCCCGAAAGTGTTTTATGTTCAACTTTTTTGCATATTTGATTAGATCTATATTAGTCAATGCTCGTGTTGGGAGATTTATCCAATTTTGTTTTTTAGATTTCGTGGTCCTAAAAAAAGACCAAATCCTTTCTTATACGGTTGCAAGTATAAACCACTTCCAGATTTATTTAATGCTATAGCTTCCATAGTTTGATTATGCCTCTGGGTTTCCTTAAGTCCTTCTTTAGCACTTTTAGCCGCATTTACTGCTTTTGCGATAGCTGCTGCTCCTCCACTTAACGATCCTAATGCACCAAGAGCAGCAAAAATGGGAATTAACGGTAAAAATCCGCCAATCTTTGGCACCGGAATTATACGAGCGGGTTTTATTTTTTTCCAATTTTTAAAAATTTTAAAGCATTTACTGCTGTTTTAGTAGCATCTTTAGCATTCACAAATTTCTTTCTTTTTAATGCAGATCGTGCAATTCTAATTAAATCATTAAATTTTAATCCTTTTCCAGAGGTCTTTTTAACCTTTTTTCTTTTCGCCAATAACCTCTTCTTACTAGGTCAACCCATTCCTAGTTTTATTTTTGCTTTCATAGCAGATATTACACCTAAAGCTGTTACTTTCTCTTTTAACGATGAATCAGTAGAGTACAATATATACTTGGCTTTTTGTAATAGACGTCTATCTGCTCTATGTCTGTTCCAATGTTTTGTTGTTATTATAAGCTATATCGTGTTCTTTACAAGCTTCGTCTAATTGATTAATAGCTCGGTCTCCTCTTTCAAGTCGATCCACTAATTTTGTTCCCGGTCCACAGAAATTATATCCTGGTATGTGAAGTTCGAACGGTAATTTATCAATAACTGAATTTAGAAGGCTTCTACCTTTATATTTATGATAGATTTTTTTGTTATGTGGTTTAATAATAACTGAGTCTCGAATTAACATGTATAGGATTATTGTAAACCGCTAAATTGGTACTAATTATATCATTGAAAAACTAATGTATTTATAGGTTTGAAACCTACGTCATACTTAGTTTTAATTAAAATGCGAATTGTACAACAACCAATTGTACTAACGGTGTCAAATAATGATATTCAAAATAATAATGTTAATAAAAGACACGGGGAGTTATTACCATCAACCGTTCGTGGTCTTATTGTGGGGCCATCAAATTGCGGTAAAACTAACGTAATGCTTAGCTTACTTGAACATATCAATGGATTGCGTTTCAAAAACGTTTACGTTTATTCTAAATCTCTTTTTCAAGCAAAATATCAATACTTGAAAAGTTTATTAACATCTATTGAAGGCATAAATTATTTTGCAGTTAATAGTTTAGAAAGTAACATACCATCGCCATCAAAAGCAAAATCAAATTCTGTATTTATTTTTGATGATGTAGCGTGTGACAAACAAAATTTAATGAGAGAATACTTTAGCATGGGTCGACACAATGATATAGATTGCTTTTATTTATGTCAAACATACAGCCGCATTCCAAAACAATTAATCAGAGCTAACTTCATAATATTGTTTAACAAGATACATTAAATTTACGTCATATTTATGATGATAACGTTAGCACCGATTTAACTTTCGATGAATTTAAGAAGATGTGTTCATTATGTTGGGATGAGAATTATGGATTTTTGGTTATCGATAAAGAAAGAGATATTAATTTTGGTAGATATAGAAAAGGATTTGACTGTTTTATTCAACCTATTTCATGTTAAGTGTAAATAATTTGTATATGGAAACCTGATTAAAATATAACTGGATTACAAGTGGTTTGTTTGCAAACTGTCTTAGAAATTGTATGGTTTACTGATAAGACTGTTAAACTCCCATAAAACAACATTTTTTGGTTTATTAGTTGTTTATCTTTATTTTCAAACCGTTTGGTTAGCTAACGGTTTCATTTACTTACGGTATATGTATGTATATATAAAGAAGTTGGCTAGTAATTCGATAAATAGTTAAATACTAAGCGTACGTCTAGTTTCTTACGAGATGAATTCAAACGATAATTTGTCAAATGAAGTTGAACTAACTAAAAGTTTAATAAAAAAGAGAAAAGAAGTAAAACGAAAGTTGGAATTACTAAAACAGAATGAAGTTACACAGGAAAAGACGTTTTTTCCTATTACAAAACGATTGGAAACAATCTCTGATCAATTACAAGCAAATAAAAAGGATGAAACAAATTCAAAATCACAAAGGAAACATTCTATGTTTGTATCAACACCAATTCATACTATTAACAAAAAAAAATGATAATGTTTTTAACGCAAAATTTTCAAATCTTAGAAAAAAATTGAAGCATTAAAAAATGATAAAATGGATGAAATAGAAGATCAAAATGTTTTTAATCAAAATTCTGCGCCAACTACAGACCTAAAAAATGATAAAGAAAAAATTTCTATTTCAGAACCAGCAGAGGTTGCAGATGACTATGACTTGGATGATTTAATTCAACATTCAGTTGAAGAAAGCAAACAAAATTTACAAGAAATTCTTGATACTAACCTTTATGATGAATACTTAGCGACGTTCGATGAACTGCCTCGAAAATATATAGACGCTATGATTCATGATAAAAAACGACAATTTGATCATAGAACCGGTATACGACATGATAGCTTTCAAGAAAAGTTTTATATAGGAACGTCTGTAGTAGAATTTGTCGGATCTGATATAAAAGTAAATGAAAATTTTTATAAAGCGTCGCCAGGGTTGTATGAATTATTGTTTAAAAATATTCCTACAACTTATACTCAAGAGGATTTGTATAAATATAAAGAAATTCTAGATATTAGTAATGCTTGCAGGAGTAATTTTGATCCTAATGGTAAAATACTAGGAACCAGATCAGAAAAATATAAATCCATCATTGGTCCTTTGTATTTTAATCAACCGAGCTATTTTGAAACACCAAAGAGATTAAAAAAGACTTTGGGTAAAGGATTGTTTAAAGAAGTAAACAATCATCATATTGATTATATTTACTGGGATGATGTAAATGAATTAGTTGATGAGATTGAGATTGTTAGTAGCGTCTCAAACGGCAGGCCATAGAAATCACACAAACGAAATAGTTTCTATCCTAGAAAAATTACGAGAAACAAATATAATTTATTAAGAAAATGACTTTAGACAAATTTGGTCGTCATATAATAAAACATACTCAAACATCGACTGACAATATGCAAAGTGATTCACACAAGATTTTTATAACATGTTTTATAGTCATATTCTATCATTTCAATCAAGTAGAGTTATAGAGCGTAAGTTTTTATTACCTGCAGACAAAACCGCATATTTGTTTCCATTAAAAATGGGTGTAATTGAAAAAGTATTCATAAACATAGATAATGTTGTATTAAATATAAATGGAGAATCTTATACAAGCGATGAGGCCATTATTTGCTCACTTAAAATTTGAGATGTTATATCTTTTGAACTAAACATCCAGCAAAACAGATTTTATAAATTATTTGCTGAAATAGTAGTTAAATGTCCAATCAACATTAAAACCGAGTCATTATAAAAATTGTTCGAAAGAAGTCAACAAAAAAATATATTCCATTTTGTGTAAAAGCAGATATAGTGTCAGAGTTACACAAACTAGCAAGAATCAATTTTAAAAGACGTCGTGTTATAATAAAAGGTATTAATGAAACATTACAAGCTGATCTAGTAGATATAGTTTTGTATGCAAAACTAAACAACCAGTTTAAATACATTCTCGTTGTAATTGACTGTTTTTCAAAATATGTTTGGACGGTTCCGTTAAAATTAAAAAATACGAAACATGTAATAATTGCAATGGAAGAAATTTTATCACATTTAAAGTATAGACCAAAAACTTACAAACTGATGAAGGATTGGAATTGTACAATAATACATTTCAAAATTTAAAAAAAGTATAAAATTAATCATTATTGAACTAAAAAGCCTCTATAGTTGAACGTGTTAATCGCACTTTAAAAAACACCATGTGGAAACAGTTTAGCTTACATGGTAATTATAAATGGATAAACATTTTGGATGATATTACGAATCAATATAATAACACTTTTCATCGAACTATTCGAATGAAACCATCAATGGTTAACAAAACGAATGAAAAAAGGATTTTAAAATCTGTATACTCACACGTAAAAATAACAAGTAAACATAACAAATTTTCAATTGAAGATCATGTTAGAATTAGCAAACATAGAAAAGAATTTGAAAAAGGCTATATACCTAATTGGTCTAATGAAATTTTTATAATTAGAAAAATTAAATTAACTAACCCAACTACATATTTATTAAAAGACATGAAAAATGAAAATATTTTAGGAGGATTTTATGAAATGGAACTCCAAAAGGTTAAACACAGGGATACTTACTTAGTTGAAAAAGTTTTAAGAAGAAAAGGAACTAAATTGTTTGTAAAATGGCTAGGTTTTGGTTCAACGCACAACAGCTGGATAAATAACAACAATATTGCATAAATACAAAAACGGTATTATAGGAAGTTCAATCTATGTATATACTTTAAGTAAATGTAAAACAAGAATTTGAATTATTTTTTTCTCAGCGTTAGACAAACGATATTTACACATTTAGTACAAACACGTTTATATACAAAAATAAACGCAAATCTCTGATTACTGAACCAGAAACACAAGCTTCAAGTTTTTTCCTTTGATCATACCCGACATTATGCTGCCGCTTTTAGACCAAACAAATTAGAACAACGGATTTCCCGCCGATCTTCCCCGAAACCATGATGGGGATCCTACACCACACGATCTGCCCCACGATCGGCTCAGATCTTCCCCAAAACCATGATGCCGATCCTAGACCACACGATCTGCCCCACGATCGGCCCCGATCTTTCCCGAAGCCATGATGCTGATCCTAGACCACTTCCAATGTGGTCCAGGATCGGCATCATATCTTCTCTCAATAGAGGTTAATTTTTTTAACGTGTTGAAGTTTATCTTCTTTTTTGGTTTTTTTTCTCATCGAATGCGTTACTTTCTTCTACGTCTATTGAATCGTCTTCGTCTTTGTTACGTTTACTAAAAACGCGTCGTAGAATAGACTTTTTTGGTTTCCGAAACAAAAACATTTTTAATATAAAATATTCTCAATAAAAACAAATTTACGCTTAAATTTTAATTCTAATTAACTCAGAATTTTAAAGTTATGTTCAACCCAACACCATTGCTCCTTGTTTTGTTTGCTTAGTTTGTAGCATTGTAGCATAAAGGTAAAGCATTTGTACAATGTCGAAGTTTTGTTTTTGTCTCTGAAAGCTGTGACTTAATGTCCTTGCTGTAATATTTTAATAGGACCTTCCTACATGTTTATTTTAAACATCCTTATATTTTTGCTATTTATTTTTCTGTTGCTTTTTTCTTTTGTAGAATGTATGAGCTTGATTTGTTAGCATTTCTAAGGTCACCTGATCTGCCACTGCTTGTGTCTGTAAACATTTCAAACTTTGATAGTTTTGTTATTATTTTTGATTTGTTTTGAGACTTTGAGACTTTAATTTATTATGTCATTAATATTCTCCTATCTTACTAAATGATTTCTTTTCTTTCTTTTTCTATTAATTTTGATTTTTGTTTGGTTTTCTTCAAAGGCCTCTATCCATTCTCTAGTATTTCTTACTTGTAACTGATTGCTTATTTTCTTTAATAAAGCATGATATCTTAATTGCATTCTACTTTTGATTATCATGTTGTTTGTAGTAGCGTAATTAATTGATCTCTATCATTTTTCACAAGAAAACATATGTTTACTGTTTTCCCCTTCTACTCAGTCACGCATATTTGTTTAGTTTATTTATTTTTGTGTCACCCTTTAGTCATTTATTTAACCAGTAAAAATGCATTTTTCTTTCAGTTTAGCAATTAACTTTCCAATAAACTAGATATAACTTCGTATTTGTACCTTTATCCTTTATTTTTATTACTTTCTTTGTTGATCAATCCTTTTCTTTTGTTTGGTTTTTTCCGTCGCTGTATAAATTCTTTAATTTTTGATCTGCGCTTTTGCCGTATTTTCGTTTCCATTATTCCATAAAAAGATGTAAGAATAATTTCCACTTTGATTGGGCTTCAACCCAAGTTGATTCTGCTTAATTATGAATTAAATCCCTTTAGAAGTGAATTGTAACGGTTTCAATGACGTGGTTATAATATCAATCCGAACAAAATCTTTATTTTTGAAGTAAAACCTCTCAACCATATAAGACATCATTTTTCTCCATCTTAGATGTAATAATAGTATATTACACAACGAGAGTTGTAAATTGCAACTTTACAACTCGAGTTTTGTATTATACTATATCTACGACCACCCCTATCCCTCCAATCCTTGTACCATCTTCTCCATTCGCTCACAAACGTTTCACATCTTTCCATTAGCATCTTCCATCTAAATTTTCGCTCTGAAAGTTTTTGCCGTACAAAAATTTTTGCCTTTGATATTTAAACCCTCAAACACCCCCAAAAGTTTTAATACTCAAAATATTTCCCCTCTAAAAAACGAATATTAAACGAAAAATATACAACACACAAATATCTTTATTAAACAAATTAAATTCTACAATGGCTATATTACAAACAATTACAATCTACGTTAAAGTTGCAAGCACTTCAAACAAAATTACACATGTACATATGTACTTACAGTTAACAAAAAAAAGGAGATTTAAAGTTATTTGACGTTGCTTTGACTAAGACACAGACTTCTAGCGCCAAATGTTCAATGTGATACTGCACCTAGGTTATGACCACAACTCCTATAGTTTTAAATCGGTGATTTTTTAATTAGCTGAGATTGTTGCAATTTATATTGTCATAAGTTCATTTTCACTATTTGCTTATTATTTGAACTACTAATACTAATCAGTTGAAGTGACCATTACTTCACTACAAAATGTTGTTAGACGACAATTAACGTGTTGCATTTGCGGTAACATTCTCGATGTCCTTCTTTTTCGAAAATATATATCAAGATTGTTCGTAACCGACATTGCACAATTTATGATTAATACAAAAAATAAGGATAAGGATAAAACAAGTTGCCCATTATAAGTAAAATGTGTGTCTAACGACATCTCGTGTAACATGGACACGTATGAATAGTATAAAACTAAGAAATACCAACAGTTACAGTTAACTGTTGGCATTTCTTAGTTGTCCATTATGTTCCTTATTTAAGTAGTCCTCTTCGACAAACTCATTCCCGTTTTTTTTCACAAATACTTTCAAATTCTAACTAGTTCCCCAATATCAGTTCGAAATAGCATCTCTCATTGTCATCTTCTTTACAAATATGGAGTAAAGCATGCATGTAGGTACATACGTTTCATCTAGATCTAGATACATAAGCATAATCATGAGAATCAATCAGTATTATATAATTAGTCGTCCTGATTTTTAATAATTAGTGATCGAACCATGTACGAACAAAGTAAAATACACATTTCATGTTTCTTTGTCATATTAAGTAAGATGTTTTCTTTCCGGAAGTATTCAATGGTTTTCTCGCCTTTAATAACCATCAGAGATTGAGAAGAAAGTTTAAGTGTTGAGGGTTGCATTTGTACAGTGACATTATGTTGCCTATAAGAATGCAATTAAATATAACCAAATCAAATGTTATCTAATTACTGTGTTACCTGAATTCGTACTTTTAAAGAACTTGTTTCACACAATCTTCCCGGTACTTCCAAATGGCGTTTGCTTGCTTGAGGGTTATAAATTCAATACAGGCAATGCATACTTAAAGAAACTGTATAACTAATAAACAAAGATGTTATATCGCCCATATTAATAATCAGCGTTGAGGAAAGCGCGAGTTTGATAAAATGAGAAAAAATCTACGAGTTAAGTTTTTTCTATGGTTAAATTCCCTAACGAACATAACCCCAAATTTGTTTTAAATTTTGTCGTTGTATTGATACTTCACAGAATTCTATTTATTCAAAATACTATATTAAATCGATTTAAGTTGAATGTGTTGGAACTCCATGCAAGGTGGGCGGGATGTACAAATGTAAACAAAACTTTAGTGCAAACCAACCATTAACTAAAAGCGCAATTTTTTATATCGCAAGATTGTTTGAATGTTCAGTTGCTTTATTGTCATTGTTGGAATGGTGCAAACCCAAGAAAGTGGAAAGCAAGTTCAGAGAGAATGTATTTCTAGCGTTCTTTGAAGAGAAATAGTAAGTTTGGAAGTCATCCAGTTTATGGTAAATTTTTCGATGATGAAAGCTGATTTACACATCAAGGACGACTTGGATATAGAAAAGTATCACAAACTAATAACATTTTTAAAACGGAAAAATGTAGGATACTGTTCAAAGAAGTCCAAAGTGTTAAAAAGGGAGGACATCAACATATTTTTAAATGAAGTTGCAGATGCTAAATATCTCATGGTGAAAGTCGCGACTATTTTTGGTATGTTTATGGCCAATTGCACCGACGCGACTTAAACTTAATCTATGCTTTAAAAAAACAATCGTTGCTATGGTTTAAACAAGAGCATGTATGTTTTTAAGCATTGCTTAACTTTAAGTCGTGTCGGTGCAACCGGCTATGAGAGGCTTACGTTGCGAAGAATTGTCTAAACTGAGTGTGGACGACATCGAAAAGTTAAAAGATTCGTTTTTTGTTTGTGTTCAATACACAAATGTTACTCGTAGTTTCTGTATTGTGGGCAGTTATGTTAAATATTGTCTTAAAAACGCTGCATTACGTTTACCTAATGTCACTCATCGTCGCTACTTCTTCAAATATTGCAATAATAAATGCTCCTGAGCCGTTGGGATTCTTATCCGATATGAGCTTTTTTAATAATTGCGGAAACTTTTTCTTTATTCTACCTTTAACTTTGTTTGATTATTGGTATAACGAAAGTCCACTTTAATAGTTCGATGTAATAATTTTTAGCAGATTATGGACATAAAACCGCCTATAGTTAGGCAATTTAAGTTACATTCATGCATTCTTGCGACTAATTACTGAAGTTAAGGATTTTCAGTTTCTATAAGTTGGCTAGTCCAAATTGGGCTTAATCCCGTCCGATAACTAAACCTTTTTTCCTTATATTTTCCAATTGTTCCTTTGATGTAGAAAGTTGTGGTGAACTTCCTGTTCTAAATCTAAAATCTAATGAAGTACCATTATTAAGTAATTGGTAACCCCATTAATAAACCCCATGTCAAGTTCTTAATATTATTAGAAAATTTACTAATGTCTTGTTCTACGTCGTAAGTAACTTTCACTGAGTAGTGTTTGATTGGAATGAATAAATATCAGACAATTTATTTTAATTATGGTTGCTTAATTAGGGAATATTACCAACACAACCTCTGGAGGCCGTTGCTATCCACCTGCTTCTTGAAACCGGCTACTTCTTGTCTATTCAAGGTGTTTATCAACGATAGAGGATTAACACCTAGACTTATCTATCTATCCAGCCGACGACATTTTTGTTCTTGCTTTTCTCATCTACATGTCTATGTTACTACTCACCCGTGTTGGAATACGAATCGACTTACTCTTCTTTGCAATCATCTATAAGTCATATAAATTGAAATTGTGCAAGTTTTAAACTATTGCTATTATTTTATTTAAATCACGGTTGTATCTGTATTCTGACGTTAATTTTTCTCTTGCGCTTTATATTTTGATCAATGTGATTTCAAAGATCTTTCGAAAATTAGTATCATGTAATTACGCTTCATAGTTTCTTGTATGTTTACCGTCGAGTACCGGTTTGCAACGTGAGTTTGTATAGTACTAAATATACGCACAACACTCATCTAGTGGCGTATCGTACGTAACAGTCTTACTTAATTTAATGGTTTTGTTTAATTAAAATAACTCGTATTGTGTAGCTTCCCACACACCTTTGTGTATTTTATATTATTGTGTCTATAACTGGTCTAGTTGTTTTATAAAAATTATATCAAATGCGTATCGGTTCGCTGATGATGATAGCTTAGCTATTAAAACACGTGCCCGAGTATAGTTTTTTGGTGCAGTGTTTTGGTGTTTCACTGTTTGTTATATCTCTACAGTTTAACGGTTTGTTTTTGTGTCTATAGTTTCTAGTTGCTCTAGAGTATTTATTACGTGTTGTGCTAGGTGGCGTCTTTCTTAATACAATTTTTTTAGTGTGAAAGCCTTTTATTTAATTACAACCAAATACACCCACGATCCCTCACTGACTAGCAGAGCTACGGGTTAGGTTTTCGTTCTTACTATTTAAATTATAATTTTGATAACAACAAACCGTAACACGATGATCCAGTGCAGATGAGAAAGAATTAATGTTAGCCATTGCTTAAACTCAAATGTTTATATTAACACTTATAAATAAATAACTAGTGTTAAAATTTTCTTTTATAAGTGTTAACAATATTTTTTTCTACTCGCATCTTTAGAACAAAATTTATGGTATATGTTGCCACGATGCTGAGTAACCTTTTAAATGCATATTGACACGATGAGACTTTGTACGTTTTAGTAACGATACGAGGTTGGCAACAACGGATTTTAATCAGGCGACGAATTTAGCTTTAAAGTGATTATGTCATTTGTTAGTTAAGTTAGTTTTAATTGTTAAAGTGTTTCTAATGTCACTGTTGATCAGTAGTTACCTTACTATTTTGTATTGTTATCGTGTTTGTTAAGCTGAATTAAAGTAACCTTCAAATTTTGGAATTTTTATGTTGGTCGTAGAAAAAGTATAGGAAGTATGTAATTCTTTTTATAAATATCTCTATTAATTTTGGATAATTTTCTATTTGTTGTAGCTGATGATCATAGCTTTTCTGACGCTACATATGCTTGTGGTTATTGCGGACGGTGATAGTTTTGTTGCTCTGAATAACAAACTTGTGGTAGAAGAACATAGAAACTAAGTTCTACCTTGTTTATGATTTGAAATACTTTGCCGTTTATAATACCTTGCTGATATGAAGCAAAAATTCTTAACAATTTTAGCCATACTGACAAAAAAGTGAATGGGTGGATCTTCTAAATTTCTGTCTAGTTTTCGTTATTTTCTTTTTCCAAGTAATTTTAAAATAAGTTAGCTACCAATATATCTTTTTGAAAATAAGGTTTAATTTGAATACGTTTTTCCGCAGTTTTTTTAGTTATAAAAGCAGTCGAAGAGATGTTACTAAAAGCTGAAGAGGATACTGTTTTTGTGTCTACCTGTGTAGAGATTTCTTCTATACTATTTTCTTCTGATAGTCCTACATTTTCCACAGAATCGACTTCTTCTACATTTGAAACAGTTCTGCAAGTAATATTACAATTTACGCAGCCTGGTTTATGTATACTATATTAACACGTACTCTTCATCAGTGTGTACTTTAAAAATCCATTTGATCTTCAACTTCCTGGTCACTACATGTATGATTTCTTTTCTTTACTGATCTTCGAAACATCTCTTTTTAACATTTTTTACTAAAACAATTACTTTCTATAGTGGTGGTCCTAATTTGAGAAAAATCCATTAAAATATTCTACAGTATTGCAATTATAGTTAAATAATTGAGGTGTTATTTTTAGATATCTGCCAACAGGGGATACTTTAAAAACAATTGGAAATAGTTATATATTAGAATATTCAACCGTAAATAAAATACTTATTTCCATCTGTCAAGCAATTTGCAAAAAAACTTCTTCCATTGGTGATGTCCAAACCAACAAAGGAAATATGGGAGGAAAGCGAGAGACAGTTCAATACTTTTTAGAATTTTTCTAACTATATAAGTGCGTTAGGTAGGAAGCATGTGGTTATTCAAACTCTAAAAAGAATGGATCACTGTATTTTAGTTACAAAAAATCGTTTCCTGTTGTTCTAATGGCTTTGGTGAGTGCAGACTACCGGTTTTTAGCTGTTGAAATAGGAAGCTATGGAAAGAATAGTGATGGTAGAATTTTTTCTTGGTATGCTTCAGACAAAGCGCTGGAAAATGACTCTTTACACCCTAAAGTCCTTCCTGGTATAGAAGAACTAGTAAGAGATGAAGTTTTCCATTTAAAATCTTATTTGTTACGACCTTATCCAGGATTTTCTATTCTCCATGACAATAATAATACAAAAAAGATCTTTAAATTATCAAGAGCACGTAGAGCTTTTAAAAATGCATTTGAAATATTAGCCCAAAAACTTGGCATCTATCAATGATGGCTCAAATTAAAACCAGTCAATTTAAAAACTGTTGTTTTTCTTACTTGCTGTTTGCATAATTTTTGTAGAAGTGATACATTTCCACTATTTACCAATGAATAAAAACCTAAAGATTTAAATAATATTACAAATCACATCACATTTGTTTATTTAATTTTAAAAATTTTTTTCTTTAATGATTAATTTTTTGTTTACAATATCGGTTGAGTTTTTTCAATCGTATTTGAACTTTTGCAATTTCTATAGATTCTTATCAATTTTAGATTATTTATTCTAATTTCACATAAGCACTGTTTTCCAACTATTACAAGCTTTAAGAAATAAATCCTCTGTGATTTAATCGTTACTTATGAATTATGATTACTCTTCTTGTTAATCCAAGTTGCAAATAGTAAACTACACGATTATTCATTCCATAATTCTGAATTTAATGCAATTAATGAATAATTACTGTTCGACTAACTCCCCAAAAAACTAATAAGATAGATTTGGTAAACATTTAACAAAAACCAACACATTATGCAATATCTGATGCCATTTTATGAAATCATTTAAATTTAATTTATAGGTATATTTTATTACTAGAAATTTCTAAAAGAATATCGACTTTTTAAATATATTATATTCTTCGGTATAATTTTTTACACAATACCACTAAATCTTGAAGTTTTATTCTTATCTAATAATTTATGTGTCGAAAAGAAACCGTTGATTTAGGCAAAGGTCAATTCAAGTTCTCTTTACACAACTGAAGATTTATTCTTTGTTATTTCAAGATGTATTGCTTTGACAAGTGTCGAATATTTAATTCGTTTTGTCTAATTACATTTTTTAAATTAAAAAATTGAATAATAAATGCAAGTTTAATAAACCTATATAATGAACGGATTTTAACAAAATTTTAATGTTGAACAATAAATAATTTTGTCTTGCTTTCAAAGTTGCTAATCTACAAATGTAATTAAATATTTAAAATTTTAAACTTATTCAAATTAGTCTATAACAATTAAATTTGAATTCTTAGAGTAGTTTATACGTGTTGGTGTTTATAATGCAACAACTTGTTAAAGTAAGCAATATTTTAAGTATAATTTAAAGGCTTCTAGGAAGTGCGCAATGCAATATCGTAATGAACTTTTATATATTGAATAATGTAAGTCTTCTTTATTTTAGCGAAACTAGTTTATGAACAAAAGTAATCGTTAGTACAAACAGTATACAATTTACAAAGTTGAAATTTTTCTACTTCGTAACAATATTTTATGTAATCCGATATCGAACAACCTCGAGCAATTCAATAAAATCGGATAAACTTAATATTGTAAAGAGTCATCTTCAATTAGGCTCTACTAAAAACAACCAAATACAATTTAAGTTGAAACATTGAATAAATGTAGATTGGTCGTCCAATTTCATCCAATTTCAAGTAATAGCATTGTGACGTCCATTCAAAAAAAAAAGTTGTTTGCTTTTTGTATTTTTTTTTACGTTTTAAAATGAAACTCTATACTTCTCTATCGCTTTGAAAATTGAAAATATATTATATTACACGTTTAACATTTTTCACAGCTAAATATTAAACCAAATGAATCTTGGAAATGCATACAAAATGAGTGTTCTGGAAACACAAATCACAAAGAATAAAAAATTCATGTCGTAAATTCAAAATTTTTCTAAACATATGCAACATAATAATTAAATACTTTGTATTCAAATTAAAAACAAAAAATCAATAAATTATCTGCGTTGAAGCACTTTTTATTATTAAAATTTTAATGTAAAACTGACGAGAATAAAACTTTAACGCAAAACTGGAAACATATTGGCTTTTCCTTGGAGAATTAATTACAACAACAAAACAACAAACTTGAAAAGTTAAAGCTGTTACTAAGAAAGTTGGGTAAAAATATTCATTCATTTGAAGATGTTATTTCTGTAAATTTCCAGATGTGATTCAAAGTTTCTGTTTTATGATAGAGTTAAAATATATAATGCAATATTAAATACATACAACAAAGTTCTTAAGAATTTAATGTTATTCAACAAACTCTCCGTGTTTAGTTTCGAAATATTGATAATAAATTAGTATTTGGTCTAAAACTTTCTTTACAATAATTAAAGTTCTTAATTTCTACCGCTTTTATAAGTTTTGGATGTGTTTGCAATAGAGGTTTGTACAAAAATCTTTAATGTTAAATATGGATACCGTCTTCTTATTTAATGTCATAAACAAAATTAATTAATTAAAAACAACCAAGTTTGAAAGACTAAAATATTATACATCAAAAGTAAAGGTAAGCAATATTTTGTTAAAGTTTTGAAATGGTTACAGAATTTTGTAAGCTTTCTTCAAAAGTATTTAATTTTAAAGTCCATTATAATATTATGACATTTACGAAACAAATTGGAAAAGGTAAAAATTCTACCATTAGAAAATGCTTAATTTCATTTTAACTTTGATATACAGTTACAGCCATTATACACGTTCAATTTTAACGCTGGTATATTTTATTTTATTCACATTATTATTTCACTTAAAGAATTCACATAATTTTGAGTCTTGGATAAAAATTAATTAAATGTTTTTTTTTATTGAAACAATTTTAAGTGCACTTAAAATTTCATGTTTCACAAATCGGCGGAACTGTTTTTTCCATCTTTACCCAAGCATCTTCGTTATATTCTTGTTAAATTTATTGTTCCTACCGATTTTTTTGTTGTCTCTTTAATTTCCCTTAATTTGTTTTGTGTAACATTTTTTCATTACGCGTTTCATTTTTCTATTAATTTTTTTGCATTATAAATTTTTGCGTGTATTATTTAGCATTTTGCAAAATCCATTTGAGCTTTGATAGATGTTTTTTTTTGTATTTGTGTATATTGGGAATAACTTGAAAACGGTTTGACAGATTTTGTTCCGCTTTTGTATGCTGGTTGTCTGCTTCCGAAGATGTTTTTCTGTGTAATGTAGACAAGTGTCTGATGCCAGAAAAAGTCACTTTGATACGGGCACTGTCAAATAAATGATAATATTTTCACAACCGTCAACGATACGAAACCAAAATAATTCTAACAAATAAAACAAACAATTTGAAAACTTTTTTCTTTCTTGTAAAATTGCGCTAATGTTATTAGTTAGATCAGAAAAAAATTTAAATCATATCCCTGCAAGGCGCATCAATACGCTTAGAATTCAAGTAGACTGCTAGTAGGCTATGCAATCAAATCTATCACTTGTGACATTTATTTCCGGATCTTTCAAGATTACTCACGTTTCTATTTTGCAATTAACTACTTGAAAAATGGGCTACACATTTGCCGAACAGACTGATATGCTTTTAGTGTTGTGCTTTTGCAAGGGCAATTGTTGGGAGAGCGTGAGAGGATTGACATGATTGCATACTCTCTGCTAGTAGTCTACTTAAATTTTTAAGCGTATAGATGCGCCTTGCATAGATATAATTTTAATTTTTTTCTGATTGAACCATTAACATTAACGCAATTTAACTAGAAAGAAAAAGTTTTCAAATCTTTCATTTTATTTATCAGAATTACTGTGGTTTCGTATCGTTGACGGTTGTAAAAATATTATCATTTGTTTGACAGTGCCTGTATGAAGCGACTTTTCCTGGCATCAGAAGTTTGTCCACATTGCACAGAAAAACGTCTTTGGAAGCAAACAATTAACATACGAACGCGGAACAAAATCCGTAGAACCGTTCTCGAGTTATTACCAATACACAATATTTTTTGGAAAGTTTGACGCCCTCTGGCGCCTTTATGCTGCACTTTTGGTTATAGGTAAATTAGTGCCAAACGGTCTATTTTGAGCCAGAGAACCTTTGGTAAAGCCATGTACACACCTTTCAGAAACACCCTGTACATTATGTATACATAATTTTATTTTTAATTGTTTTAATTTCAATTCAAACCCAGGTTTATATTGAATATACCAAATTCAGGTGTTACTGCGCTTTCATTGCATGCTTCTTTGTTACTCCAACGATCCTCGGATTTTGATGGAACTCCGCATAGTTTTGGACTCGTAAGATCTTATTTTCTAATTAAAAGGAAAAGTAACTTAGGAATCCTTAAAACGTAATTATATCAAATTCTAGTTTCATTAGCCAATGTGAGGATAACAGTCAACATCTTCCAAATGTTATTAGTTATGATGAAATAGAAGTTTTGTACTACTTTATCTAAGATCTTATACAATGTGTTTCAGTAAGGTATCTTTGTTATTAATAAAGATAAAAATTTGGTTAAATAATAATTAATGTAGAGCTTTTTATATCGATTGAGATGCCGTTAACTAAAATCAAAAGATATTCGAAAAATATCAATTATTTTACGTATTTATTGGGAAAAAAAGTTTGTATAAAAGTTTCTACACTGATAAAGGTAAACTGTAATCAATTTGCAAAGAATGGTTTTATAGTTTGATAGTAACATTCTTATTTTAAATAGGCGCCATATTGTAATTTTTATAATTAACTTTTACTCTTTTTTCTATTTTCAATGATTTGTCACATGGTATGTTTCAAATAAAAGATCTTGACAAATAGGTTATTATTATTTGGTAAACCATGTAAACAAATGTAATGATTGTTCAAGTTGTTACTCTCGATTGTTTATTACTTTGTCGTAAAGTAAGAGACCTCTGATTACTTAAAATTTAAGTGATTGACAGGAAAATATTGTCCAATAGTAAAATAATTGATATTTTCAAAAATCGCATTTTTCTGTTTTTGGTAGGTATCTCCGGAAAGAATCGGAATAATTTCTTATTCAGTTAACTTCATCTAAAACAGCATAAAAAGCTGAACAATATTGCTTATTTAATCAAATCTTTATCTTTAGTAATTCTCATAGAATACTATCGGTACGCACTATTGTTCTAGAACGCATTTAGATAATATAGCTAGATGGAAGAACCTAATTTCCAAGCAAGCAGTCTTAATAGGATATTTTTCCTACACTAGCAGAGTACGGTTATCTGCGCGTTTTCGACTAAAATCATTTTATGTGAGCCTATAGATTGTATAAAAATAATTAGTTAAATTTTTAACTGCATACATTCTTTATTGCAGAAAGCATCAATGTATGAACGTCATGTGTTAAAATTTTGTTTTGATGCAGTTAAATTCATACTTTGAAGGGTACATTATCACGTTATTACGTTATTTTTTAAAGTTTAGTCTTTTGAAAAACTCATATTTTGAGAAAATCTATTACTGAAGGGGTGTAGAATTATAATTTATGATCGCAAACAAACTAGCATCTTTGATAATGTACATAATTGTAATCGTTGAATTTTAATCGCGTAGATCATTTTACTTACTTCAATGAAAATTGCCCAAATTTCCATTATGAATATAATTTCAGTTGTTGAATAAAAATTTTTAAAATAAAATGACGTTGAATTTCCATCACGTAAATGAACTTAATTTTTAACATGAAAATGACCTCATTTAATTTATGACTATAATTTATGGGTTTTGATTTTGTGTGCACATAATACATAATATTCGGCATTTGTGCAAATACATATAAGTAAAACTATCTAAAATATAGTGACAAATTTTGTTTGGAATTAAAATTACGTACATAATGGAAATTCAATTAATTGAATTAGTTGAATTTAATTTACATTAAAGTTGTGAACATATTTGGAAAAGGAATAGTATCGATGTGTACATGAATCAAAAATACTAGAATTAAGATTTAAACTTTTTTAAAAAATTAGAACTATGTATATCAAAGGTAAAATGAAATTAAATAATTACTAATTCTGCAATCGCAAAACAAACTTTTAAATTTTGTTTAGTGTGAAAGAGCTTACAAAATTTTGGAAACATTAACAAAACTTAAGCAAATTATGTATTACGAAACTTATTCTTTCAGCATTTGAAATTTTTTTGTTTTTAATTCAACTAATTTTATTTATGAGATACTAGAAGGCCCTGCTATAGGTAAACGTGATGTTTTTAGGAACAATTTAGTTTCGTATTATTTTTAACGATAATGATGAGAATAGTATTCGTGTAGTGTTTATTAAACAAATATTATCAAACTTGTTCCGTATTAAATTTGCACGCTATGAGGAATGATTAATTGCTTGTTCCTCTTGTTTCAGGAAATGCCGTTTCTGAAACTTTACTGAAATAAATGTAATTAAAGTTTTGTATTAAAATTTAAATCAGTAGTTACGTATATCATACAAGCACAGAAACCACTGGCAGTATTTCCAAAGGTGTTCTAGTAAAAAATTTCTTCATATTTGATAAAGTAAATTTTCATATTAGAATTTGTCATGGGAGTGTTTGTGTTTGTTGATATTAAAGAAGTTGCCGACAATGTCATTATTATTCAAATTTGAATTCATTGGAATCGACAAAAATTTTACATTTTCGTTGAGTCTCATTTACCATACAAGCATTTCCTGAAAATGTGGTTACATTTATAATAAATTTATTTACAATAACTTTATAGAAATTTGAAATTTTACAATTTGAACTAACATATTTTTGGCGTCATACATTTTTTTAAACAACAATGCAATTTCATTTAAAAATGTTTTACTAATGTACCTACATTGCACGAAAATCATTTGTTCAAAATCTATAGTAACGCGCCTGTAAATATTAACTCAATTTTATTAAATCATCGCTGTCGAGCGTTATTGTTTTTTGCTTCACTTTGTCATCCTTAAAAAATATTAAACTTTTTTTTAGTTCTTGCTAACTCGGAAGAAGTAGATTACGTAGAACTATCTTAATAATTTTTTGTATTGAGCTTGAGAATTCTTATATCTGCAGTGTAGTTCAATTGCTTTTAGTTTTAATAAAGATTCTTGGCAGGATTCACACCATCCTAATTTTTGTCACTACCAATAGGTGTAGAATAAATGAGAAAGTAAGTGTTTCAAATTTGTGCAATTAATCTAAATTAAAAAACAAATCACTTGACTTAATTTTTTAGAGTTTAATATAACTAATTTTTTCGTAATTAAACAAACAATTATTAGACGGATCGGTAAAACAATTATGACCAAAAACCAACAGAAAACTAACGAGAGATTAATAAAAAAAAAGTCAATTAAGGAGGGTTGAGAAAATGAATTGTTATAAACAGGAACTTTAGCAACATCGACAAAATGACAGTTATAAAGCGTTTGTGATTTGACATTTTTATTTTAATAAAAGTTTAGAATTTTAAATTAAAACTTGCTCTATTTATTCTTACACCGTTTTTTTGCTCTATATTAAGTAGTGAATACCATTTTTCCAAACTTTAAATTATTCCACCAAATGAATAATTTAGAAAATTGGCAAGAGTGTTCAGTTTCAAATATTGACGTCAGAAATTCTATTCTGTGGATGTGACTAAAGTTCTAGTCCATAACAATTCGTTTTCGCAGATCGCTCTGATTAGTTTTTTTTATTCATCTCTTGTTCTACTATATGAAAATGGGCGGTACTTGTTTTGCTACATTTTATGGTACATCGAATCATAGTGGATATTTGTCAACTGTGAAAATACCGTTAAAATATTTATAAGCTTCAAAATAGTGTTCAGGTTCTTTATTTGTCTGAAAAATAACTTTGACTTTTCAAATTTTAAGTCATCTGCTGTGGTTATTATGATGACTGTCGATCGAGAACAAATGTAGCAGTTGAAAACTGGTAAAAAAAAAATAGTCCACGGCTACGACAAATTTTGATGTAACACGCAGGTAGCAAGCACGATCAGTTGAGACTTTTGGTAGCAGTTACGAAGCTGCTCCGGAATGCTCAGACTTGATGAAAGCAACACAAGATAAAGGACAATATTGTTTAAATTAAAAAAAAACTCAAGCAATTGATGGATATGGATAAAGTTAATTTAGTAAAATTGGTTTTGTAAATGGTAAGATGATGGATCATTAAATGGTGAATTTGAAGCGCTCCTCGTATTCAAATTTGAAAGCCGGCAATTTTTTTGATTTTAATATCTTTTAATTTGAGTATTTATTTTAGAAGCAGTATGTACCGTAAACATTATTTACACATTGCCCAATGTATCAATTAATTTAATACCACATTTGTTTTTAACACAATTTAAAGCAAAGTTAAATAAACATAAGGGTAAAATTCAATCGTTCTAGTGCATACGAAAATTATTAAAAATTATGAAATTAAAGTGCACCTTTTCCTTATAAACAAACAATATTATAAAATTTGGATTTATTGGTCTATCTTGGCTATCAAAAGCTTTTATTACTCTAATTAAATTAAACTAATGCAAGACTGACAAGAACAAAGCGGGTTCGCTTCGAACCCATAGTAGATTAATAAAAATACTATCTAAAAATATTTTAAGTTTTGAATCATATGCATGAGAAATTTAAAGTCTAAAAAATATTTGTTATTTAAGTAAACCAATGACAAAAAAGACCACACTTCTGGACGAATCCGTATTTCGGAGTTTTACTTTTTATTTTTGGTTTGAATTTGAGCAATTTAATCTAAATTATAAAATACACATTTTAGGATGGTAGGTGCCCATCTTTTTATTTTATTGCCTGGCTACGTGTCCCGCCCATTGCCATTCAAGCTCGTTATTCTTTTCGCAATGTTACTCACTTTTGTCCTTCGTCTTATTTTTTTGTTTCTTATTTTGTTTTTTAAACTGACTCCTAGCATTTGGTGTTCCATTGCCATTTGAACACGTTTTAGTTTTTGCTGGTTTTTTACTGTGAGTGGCATAGTTTCGAGTCCATATGTCGTTACTGGCAAGATACATGCGTCATACACTTTAGTTTTCAAGCTTATCGGCACTTCTTTATTTCGTATAATATGTTGTAGCTTACCAAATGCAGTCCAGCTTAATCCTATTCTGCTTGACAGTTCAGCGGTTTGATTTTCCTTTCCAAACTTTATTTTATGTCCAAGGTACACATAGTAATTTACGACTTCTACGTTTATGCCGTTTATAACGATTTTTTCTTGAGTTGGGTTAAAGATTTTAGTTTTTTCTACATTCATCTCCTTTCCTATCTCATTTGACGCATCTTGTAGTGCTCTTAGCATGTCTTTTAGTTCTTCCAAGTTGTTACTAATGATTACCATGTCATGCGAAACGGAGATGATTCATATATGTACCATTTATGTTTATTTCTTTTTATCCCAATTTAATGTTTTAAATATATCCTCCAATGCCAACGTGAAGAGTTTTGAGAGATCGTATCACCTTGTCTTACTCCTTTTTCTATTTTAATTTTGTTGGTTTTTCGATTATCGTCTATTCTTATGTTCATGGTGGCATTTTCATAAATATATTTTGTAAGTTTGGTGTATCTTAAATCGACTCTTGCGTTTTCCAGTGCCTTCAGTATAGCCCATGCCTCTACAGAATCGAAGGCTTTTTGATAGTCCACAAGGGCCAGATGGATGTTGATATTATATTCTGTGGACTTTTCAATCAGCATCCTTATGGCTTGTATATGATCTGTAGTCCCACAACCATTACGGAAACCAGCTTGTTCGACTGGTTGGTGGAAGTCGAATTTTGTCGTTAAGCGGTTTGTCAGTACTTTTGTAAGCAATTTGCATATAACGATAATAAGCTTATTAGTCTATAGTTTTCAACATTTTCTGTATCTCCTTTTTAATATATTAATTCTACCTCAGCATTTGTCCACGTATCAGGTATTTTCTCTTGTTCTAGGCATTTGTTTAGGAGTATTCTTATTGCCTCTTTAAGCTCATTTTCTCCTACTTTGATCATATTGCTTGTGATTTGATCTTCTCCAGGTGCTTTGTTGTTTTTCATATTGTTCAGGGCCAAGTCTACTTCTTCTGTCGTTATTTCTGGGAGGTCTTCTGATCTTACATTTACTATGGTACGTGTATTGGATTCAGGTCTGCGTAGGTCTGAGCTGTATAAGTCCGTGTAAAAATCTTCAACTATTTGCTTTATAGATTTTTTATCACATTCAATTTTACCATTTTTGCCTTTGATCATCGTTATATTTTGTTTGTTGGGGTTCAATTTTGATTTCAAGATTTTCATATTTTTATTGTTCTTTATGGTTTCTATAATAACTCGTGTATTGAATCTTCTGATATCCTTTGTTATTTTCCTCTTGATAGTTTTGTTCAGTTCTTTGTATTCAGTTGTATTTCTATCCTATCAATGAGGTTCAATGTGTTTTGGAATAGTTTTTCAGTATTCTTAGTTGTTCTGCATGAAATTTTTCTACACGCCGTGTTGATACTAGAAGTTATTGTATCAGAAAGTGCATTAATTTTCATACTCTTTAAATCAATATGTATATGTAGTTTATCTTTCAGTGTATTTTGGAATTAGGATTGATGTATTTTGATTGTTTCTATGGGAAGCCGTTTGTTGGTTTTGTGGGTGATCATTTTTGTTCTTTCTATTTTGGCATTAATTTTAAAAGAAGCTCTCACCAGCCTGTCATCACTGCATGTGTCAAATGTATTCAGGACAAAAACATCTTTGTAGTATTTGTTGTTGTTTGTGAGAATAAAGTCTATTTTGTTTTTAGTCTGTTTATCAGGGCTCTCCCATGTCCATTTTCTTTATCGTTTTTATGAAAGAATGTGTTTGCACAAAAAGTTGTTCTTGCTGCAGATATTCAAGTAATAACTCCCTATTTCATTTCTGTATCCCAGTCCAAATTTACCAGTATTGCTCGGATCTCCAGTTTTTTTCTCCGATTTTAGCGTTGAAGTCTCCAGCGATGATAGTCATTTGAGGTTTTTCCGAACTTCTGGCTCTGGTGATGTCCTCATAAAATTGTTCAATTTTTTCGTCACTAGAATTCGTCACATATGCTTGAATTACTTGAATGACAAATCTCTTACTAAATCTTAGAAGAATGTAAACAACTCTTCTAGAGATAGTGCTCATCTTTGTTACATATTGTTTAATGTTCTTGTTAATCAGAATAGCAACTCCGCCAAATAAGGTTTTGACAATGTTTTGATATAGTAGATGACCAGATGGTAGTGTCGATGACTTTTCCTCTCTTAGTCTGGTTTCACAAATTCCTAATATATCCCATTTAATATTTTCCATTTCTCTTTCAAGTCTAATTTGATCTTCCTCTCTTTTCATGGTCTTTATATTGTAGGTAGCTACATTTAAATTTACATTTCTTAATCTCATCAAAACTTTGCCCTCCCCCCTTCCCTCCTAGAATTAGTGGAGCTGAGTGATGTTGGGTTAGTGTGAGATCCTGAATGGGTTGTTCTACTCACCTTTTAGTTTTAAATTTCGAAGACATTGTTAATGTTTAAACGGTTTTTTTGGCATTAAAACACCACGGTTGTTAGGCGGGTTGGTGAGTTTGTAGATTCAACCGCTCCTAACATGGAGAACAGACGCTATTTGTAGCCGCCCCTGTCATGGAGAATAGACGCTACTATAGCCGCCCATTCTGGGTCAGACGCTACTACCTGTTGGGGGAGTATTTTATCCCCTACCCTCCATATCTGGCGAGCTTCCCTCCTCCCCGACGCGCTCTCTAGCGGTTACAGATTCCGCCGAGAGCGTCTACACAACGATAATGAGATGAGTGCTTGGGTGTCAGTAGGTTCAATGGAAACGAGGCTTCAACCAGTAAGATTTTACTCAGTATCAGTAATGGAAATAATAAATTTGTGGTTACCATTAATTTAAATGTTAACATTAATAAATAATAATGACATTAAAAAATATCGGTATTTTTTTTATTTTATTCCAAAGGGAATTAGGGATTATTAGTCAAAAATTAGAAAATCAAGTTCCACTTTATTCCTATTTGGGACGAACTTATTATTTGAAATCAGAACTTGCAGTTACTTAATATGATGGTTATGATATAAGTGCGAGTATAATAATTTTTGAGAATTTTTAGTACCTAGTGATAAATTAAAATAAATACAAATAAAAAAGTGGTTAGAACCGTCAAATATTAATGTTGCAATCAAATTTTAATTTTTATAGTTTACGAGATGCAATATTTGATTGAATTACAATTTTAGGGAAAGATATCTAACCAAATTGCAAGATTAATAAAAGAAGTACTACATAAATGTTCAAATAATTAGTGGTGGTAACATCTTATCTAAACGTCAGTTACACATTCCAGTTACATTTGGTCTGAGCGTTCAGAGTGTGGTAATAATAAGAAAATAAAGAAAATGTGTAATGACGTAGAAATATAATGGCTTCAGTTAGAAATTTTACTTGTAGTGGTTTTTGTTACAAGTAATTTTTGGATTTGAATTATATTTGCACCTTTTATTATTGATTATATTAAAACGATAAAGTTTGCAATTTTACACGTACTGATTTAATATGTAAAATTGTTAATGATTCAATAATCAAAATCTGTGATAATAACATTCTATGACAGATTATCAAGAGGTATTGTATTGTAACTTCTAATCTAAAATCGGCGGTAACAAGTTCAAAAGGCTGCAGAAGGCCTGAGGTAGAACGTATCCTTATCACCAGATGATAAGGGTTTGGCAGGAGAGGTGTGACGACGAATAACAATAGAGAAAGGTGAAACGAGAAAAAGGAGTGGAACATTGAGAAAACGTTCCAACGAGGTTTTCATGTATTCACTGGGGATTTTAAAGATAACGTTTGTTTTACTTGACAGAATAACTAAACACGGAATTTTTGTTAGTTTTTTTTCTATTGCGTCTTCTTTTATATAAATAAAAAAAAATTAATTTTTATAAAAACTGATAGGGGTAGTATATTATACAAGATTTATACTGTACGCTATTTTGTTTGCTTTTGTTAAATTATTGTTCAAAGCAAATTTACTTAAAGAAGTCGATTTAATTTAATGTTTTTTGTTAAATATACTTACATAAGCTAGTTTCGTACGTTTAATTATATAAGTATATTTTAAACAATAATTTGTTTTGGAAGTAGTAGCTGTTTTTTCACGATTTATCAAAAACATAGCTTTTATCTTAGTAGATAAAAATCTTTTAAATTGGTACAAAATGTCTTATTTTTGGAGTAAAGAAAAATTTAGTCTGTCAATTTTGAGATTACAAAATAATGTATTGACTTTATTTTAATAAATATCTAGTTTTTTTCAATCTGACTATAATATTTGGAAAACATAATTGGTTGAGTATCTTTCAAAAACATAATTGGAAACAAATAAAAAACATCTTAGACTAAATTTATTGGAAACTGTTTTTATAATTGAAACAACATCATTAAAATGACAGTACTTCTCGAAACGAAAATATTTTATCTCACACACGGTGGTTAAAAAAAAAAATCGTAAAATATATAATTTTGACAATTTAGAAGAAGAAAAAACAATTGTTTGTGCAATCTAAGTAAAAAGTTTATAGCCTTGGTTTCAAAAGCTTATATCTCTAAAAATATCTAACCGAATCCATAACCACTCTATAATTACAATGTGTAGACAGTTTAATTCGAAACATATTCGAATATTTTCATAAAATACTAAAGTTTAGTTATAGTATTTTACGATACAAGCCCGTAACATAAATCTCTAGTGTGAGCTTGGTGTTTATATTATATTTATATATACTTATTATATTGGTTTATATTTTAAAATTGTTGGTGTTTAAGAATTTATTTATTTGTATAGTACATTTTTAATATTGTATTATGATGTAAGTGTTATGTATGGTGCCCCAGAAGATCACTATATACCGCTATAGTGTGGTGACAAAACCGTGTGCAATTGTAGCAAAGCATTTGCTTTATGGTTTAGGAAAATATTAATTAAATGTGTAAACATTATAGAAAGTAAATAAGAACATAAAATATAATAATAATAACTGTAGAGTTTACAACCGTCCTTAAACATAATTTTCAAATAAATCAAAAAGTTAATTTCTTAAAACAAAGAGATATTAACATTGACAACGTCACATTGCCATTTTGTAACAAAAAGTTTTTCAACATTTTGAGGACTTTCACTCTGACACTGCGTTCTCGCATTCATCTTTTTTGCGTCTAAATATAATCTCATTTCTTTACATTTCAACTAATGGATTAATTACATTTATTGTCGTTCTTTCTGTGTTTTCTTTTATTTTTTTATTTCTTTATCTTAACCAATTCTGTATTACAATCTTTTTTTTCGTTTATTTTTCCTAGGAACGTCTTTGATTATTATAGCTTTTTACAATACCTTCTTGACATGTTTGTTCTTTACCTTTATATAACATTATATACAATTATTGATTAAATTTATCTTTCAACTAATTTTTTTTATTAAATAAAGTTATTGAAAGACCTGCTTACGCTACCTCACACTTTAGCAAATGGGGTGTTTATCTATTTTGAGCGTGGTAAATTTTGGGTTTTTAATTAACTTAAAGGAATGATATGTGCTTTCATAATTGTGTCTTAAATTACAATAGAATTCTGATTGTATCAGTTGATTTTAAATGAAATATTGTGTATTTGCCAGATTGTTTAACTTGATAAAGGTTAGTAATTGTAACCGAAATATTGGTTTTGAAATAAATGGTTAAATAATAATTTACCACGTTCATTTGGGTTTCAAAAGTTAACCCTAAAACGTATCCAGACTTGAATCCTAACGATAGCCGGTTACTTTCTTTTAGTGTATCTTCCTTTCTACTTCAATTTGTTTTATTCCAATTCTGATTTCTTATACCTTTCTTCACATTTACCTACACTTAAAGATATGTTTTAAATATAATCAAAAGCTACTTTTGGTTATTGTGTTTTTGTTATTTTGTAGCACAAGTGATGTTCGTAAATAATTTCTATAAGCAATCCTGAATTAGAATAATTTCTTTGTATTTGCAAAACATAAAACTACGTTACCTATTGACCTTAACTTCCAATACAAGATTGTATTGTTAGTGGAATATTGATAAGCTAAACAAAATGTGGAAGATTAGAAACATGATTCATTGTGGAAGTGCAGGTGTTTTATACAAAAATAGTTTAATTATTTATCGGTTACTATCGTGCAAACATACGTTTTCTCATCCCGCGTGTTAAGTGCACAATCCTTAAAAAATAGTGGTTGGATTTTTAATAAGGTAAATAATTTTGGTTGTTAATTAAAATTTAAAATAAACCCATCCGTCAGGTCAATTTGCGTTCCTGCATGCTAAATACTACCAAACTGTTTTGTAATTGATTTAAGTAGTATATTTTGCAATTCTAAACGTTAATTTGAAATAGTGCATTGAGTACAATTTTTAGAGTTTTTCCTCAAATTATAATTGTCTAACCTAGAAAGATGAAACAATTAAAAATACCATGAGTGGAAATGGGCTTATCGCAGTGTATGTTTCCTTAATATAGGAGCGATTAAACGCGTGTAATATTTATACAGGGTATCTTAAAATTTTAGAGACGGCCGCTTCTTAGCGAAACTATGAGAAATAGCCAAAAGCAAATTCGCAGATCATTAATGGTGAAAAATCTATTTTGACCTACAATTTTGTTTTAATTTTCAAAAAATTGTTGAGACTACTAATGTTCAGGGTGATGGCAGGAAAAACAGTTTTTCTAAAGTTGAAAGTTTTTGTAGAATAAAATTAATAAAATCAACCCAAAGCCGTATCCGAGCGTCTTGGTGAACCAAGCGGAAGCTGACCTATCTTACGTAAGGTGGCATGGTGATGGCGAGAGTTAACAAGCGATTAGAGATAAGCCCACCTTATCGTAACTGTCGTTTCAGATGAGGCGTATAACGCGCTCTACGTCCTACAACGGCATTTAGAACACGTTGCACTTTTGTTTTCACATAAATAGTATCAAAATTACTACGTCACGGCACAGATCAAGAGTTGTTGCTATTGCGGCTTATTATTTAGTAAATTAAAATAAAAGACGTATAACGTCTTAGCAACTGCATATTTATAAAACGGCTGTCGCGCGGCGTATCATGTCAATAGCCCCTATCACCATCATGCCCGTACCCCTGACGTATGCCCGGGCCCAAGATTTCACGCTCGCTCAAACTGCTGCAACACGCTCGCATCTGAAATGTCACATTTAACTTAATGCCATCTAATTTTCCAGCGTAGCACGTAGACCGCGTTCTACACCTCATCTGAAACGGCACAAAGACAATAAGTCAGCTTCGGCTTGAAAAAAAAATTAGTACTCCCCACTCTAAAACTATTAAAAAATTTTTTAAAATGTGTATGGGAAATATTGCATTTTTTTACCATTAAGGTAAATTTCTTTGAATATTTCTCATAGTTTTGCTACGACCGTCTACAGACTTTTAGGCTACTCGGTATATTTATGTTAGTTGTTCCACTTTAATTGCCTACATTAGTGACTCCTTGCCCCCCTTGCAACAGTCTTGCGCCCCCCTAGAGAGGCGCGCCCCACAGGTTGGAAACCACTGACCTACATATTGCGGTAGATTTCTCTATATATTTTTATAAAAAAATATTAATTGAAAATTTGAGCCGTGAGAACTCTTTTATTTAAGTTTTAAATTGCTTATCAATTTCAAAGCTTGACGTTCTTCCGATAATAAGAATGCTTCAATTAACTAATTTTATTTTTAATAAAAAAAATGATTTTGTAAAGGAACAAACAGTTAACAAAAGTAATGAACTTTAAGTCTAAATAATTAAGTAAGTGGTGTGCATGCATAAACAAACAAACGAAAAAGACTTTTTATTTCAACCGACCATTTGTTTTAATTGTAGATGATGAGATCGTCGCTATCGTAGGTTCTTTAAATTCATTTAGTGCACTTTTTATTTATCGGAGATTTAGTTTTGTCAACTATTCTCTGTCATTTAATCTATTCTGCCATTCTTCAGGGCCTTCTATGGCTTATTTGCTTAGCTCTTATTTTGACGAAGACGTTTATAAGTAATACTCCTTCAACCGTTTTTAGATCCTCCCCTGAGACAGTTGCATAAACAATAGATAGAGGTTATCATACGTACCTTGCTAAATTTTATAGCAGGCCACCTGACTTTGGGCCTTATACCGAGCGTGCAAAAACCTATTTTTTGTTACTCAATGGTCCCTGGGTGTTTGGCATTAATCCTTAAATAGCCATTATTTAAAATTTTGTCGGTTATGTATTCGATATGGTTTATTTAGTTTAGTTTATGGTCGATTCGTAATTTAATGATATCACCTAATTGTATGTCTACGTTGCCCAGAAAAAAAAAGTTAGGTTTTTTCTGGGACAAGTTGCAACCCTCTAGATTTCATTCACTTTTTTACCATAGGAAAACCGTACTTTGTAGGAGGCTAATTGAGATGCCTTGTCTGTATTATAGTAACATCATCCGCAAAAGCAACTGATGTAATTTCCTATAAAAGGTTTAGCACTTCATCATATGAGATATTCCTCACCAAAGAGAACGAAAAAGTTTATATACGGAATTTTCATGGTAATCGTAAGTCCTGTAATGTAGTCGCACCAACCATATTGCCTAAAATTTAGCTTCTTAGATTTTTTGTAGTAAAATACATTCGCAGACTTTTCTCATATTATTCATTAGTGAATTGAGTCTACTCTTGCGGGTTTCGTTTTTTGAAATTAATTTGAGTTTGTCTAGTTTCTTATTCTTAGGAAAAATCATTGCAGGCAATAACGTATTTAAGGAGTTCATAACTAGATTAGACTTTACTCTACCCAGGTCTTTAATTATATGTTTGTCACTTACCTAATTTTAAAATAAGCAAATTTATACAGTGGACTCCCACAAACATACAAGAGGTAATTAAAAAAAAGTGTTTACTTCTCAAAAAAAGTAAAGGGAAACATTAAATAGTATAGAAAGTCTTTAAAGATTAGTGTTAGAATAAGGAAGTATACAATATCTTGGGAAATATCATATTTGTCTACTTTAGGAAATTAGACAAAGTTAAAAAACTTTACCATTAATTAGAAAATTTGGAAAGATATGCTACCCATATAAACAAAATGTTACCAAACAATTGCCCCGACACGCAGATAGATCTACTTTTGATTTAACCCGAGTTGTTTACTTGCTTTTCGACTGTAGTTGATATCACGTCGTATTTGAATTTGAGTTCGTGATTTGAAGTTACTGTAAATTTTTTGGCATTAGCTAAGTGTGTATAGGTCAGTTTCACAAATAATAAAAAAACAGGGTTAAATAGCCGGTAGAAACTTTTACTTCCACCTTATGGGCGTCTTAATCACGTTGCGTAAGAATTTAAATATTTAAGAAAAAATTGATATTTGACTTTAGTGAAAATTACAAGCTTATTTATTAAATCAAAATGTGAGTTACGTGTTAAAAAGAACTATAATTCTCTATTCCACCAAATAAATTTTGTTCTGAGAAGGGAGCCTAAGGGGACCCAAGAACCTCCTTCTTCTAGAAAACAATGGAAAATGTGAAAAATCCATCTTCTTGACCGTGATCCCCTAAATCAACAATTAATTATTATTTTTAAGAAATAAACTACTTTTTAAATTGCATACACTACCAAAGTGAAATAAATCTTCCTTTCTTTGATCCGAGGAATAAGTTCGATTATCACAAAAGTCTGTGATTGCAAAGAATCATACAAAATCTTACGTATGAGATGTTACTCCACCCTCATTCAAATTATTTATGAGAAGGGGACTGCCGCTGTTAGCATTTACAGAAAAATTTGATCAATATGAGTTCAAACTTGATTTGATCTACCAATTAATTCAGCATTTTTGCATTTTCTATTGTTTTTAGGAAAAGGAGGTCCTTGGTCTTTCTTAGACTCCTTTTTGGGAATAACATGTATTTGGTTGAATAGATAATTACAAGACCTTTCAAATGAGGTGCCATTTGACTTCTCCTGTAAATTGGGATTTTTGAGATGGGGGCTGCCGGGGCACCCTGTTCGTTTGTCAGGGCAAATTTTATTGTTAATGAATGCCCTTTGTAAACATTAATTGGAATTCGCGACCATATTTAAGTATTTTCTAATATTTTTTATTTTCCAAAATAGGGCTGTCAGGGTTCTCAGAGCCCTCTGATGTATATAACTGTATAGAGAATTGAAGAGCTTTTATGTGTGGTACCTGTCCAGCCCTCATGCTTTTAAGATTTGCGACATATAGGCTGCCGGGGCCACCCTATTGATATTTCGGAGTCAACTTTGTCTTCGGAAGATGTCTCCTTCCAAACAAAAATCGTTTTTTTTAACGTATACGATAGCTCCAAAAAACGGTCTGTTTTGTTTCTGGTGGGCCACTCTATACACATATTTAGAAACACTTAAAAGAATACAACACGCAAAATTATCTTTGAAAAAACTTTGTTATAGCTTTAGCTAATTCACAGGAACCACACATTAATTTTTGTAATATCCAAATTAAAGATTGTAACGTGTATCAATCGTTGGTGTAGAGTCAGAAAACACAATAACTGACAGTAGAGAGTAATCGTGTAGTCTTGTGATATATATTAAATTAATACAAACAATTATTCTATACTGGCGCCCAACGGGCCGAATTAGTGCTCAATGTGACCGGACAGTGTCCGCATAAAATAAGTTTCACGTTGCAAGCGGCGAGAAAGCCACGGTACGACGTATGTAATGGAAGTAATTGGTTGCAATTAATAGTGCGTGCGTGCAAGAATATTCGACACCAGACGCAGTGCAAAGGGTATTGTGAGCCAGCTATAGACATTACAACTTTAATAGTTACATGTAGAATTGGACATTTCGTGTATTAGACGCATGTACGTCATTTCACTTCTATTCTACGCATGCGAACAAGCGTTGTTCTCGTATCTCGTAGCAGCAATCCGCGTATATTATTAGAGCGCCGACAACCGTCAAGTGGATGCTGTCAGATTCATCTGATTTTCTCCACTTTAAGTTATCTAGTGACTTTTTAGGGTAAAATCTGTAGAGTTGAAAATAGCTACCAGGAAAGAAAAATTTGAAATTCCAGCCACAGTAACGATGTCTAAAGATCAATTCCAAGCTTTGCTGGAAACTTTACGAGTTTCTACGTCACAAGTTGCTACTGAAATAACACATCAAAGTAGAAGTTCAACTCCAGGACCCTCCTCCACTATTACAGTATCTCATGGCAGTTTTGCTAAGTGTACTGCTCGTTTTAATGGCGTGGATTCGTCGAGTGTTGACGCGTTTTTAGATAACATTTTGACGTACAAAGAAATTTGTAATGTAACTAATAAGAATGCATTGCGTGGACTATCATTGCTGCTTGAAGGTCAAGCCAGAACATAGTGATTAGGTGTTAAATCAACAGTGGGCACGTCAGAAACTGTTGCATTACTGAAAGAGGCTTTTTAATAGAAATTGCCGCCATATTTAGTGTTTCGAAAAATATTCTCGCGCGAACCAGAATTGTACTAAACATACAGAATCTTTCGTATGTTGCTTACGTGCTCTTATTTCGCAACTTTCTTATGAACGGCCTATAGAGGCCCAGATTGACATGGTGTTTGGTCTGTTAAAAAGTAAAGTGCGCAAAAGACTTGTAAAAACAGAGTTAGTGAACTTTCAAGTTTTATTGTCTAGAGCTTGTGATATAGAAAGTTTGCTTACGCATTAGGAGACTTAGGTCACTAACGCTGACAAGGTTAAAGTTATCACCAGCAGTTAAAAGCAAAGACCGCGTTGCAGTTTCTGTAAAAATTTTGGACATAAAAAGGAAGCATGCAGAGCTCTCAAGAATAGGAGTTTAACTGGTTTAATCTAGGAAGACACAGAGAAGAGTACATTCTCAAAAACCCAACTAGCTTGTTATGGTTGTTGTGCCCCAGGTACGATTCGAGCAAAATGTCTAACCTGCCAAAGTAAAGTTACATGTTCAGATGTTGTATCTGCTGACTTGATTAGTTTCTGTCAAGTATCGACAACCGAATTGCCTAATGTTGTTCCTGCCAGGCTTCTTCTTTCGCTTAGTATCAGAAATATATACGGAACAGGCTATGCAGATTCTGGAGCTCAGATAAATGTTGCAGGGTATACATTGTACAACATATTAAAGAAATCTAACCAAGTATTTACTCCAGGTAAGATAAATATAGTCTATGCAGATGGTAAAATAAAAATAGGATACGTGTTGAGAACTGTCATAGACGTGACTATTAAAACAAAAGTTTTGCCAACACAATTTGTAATTTTCCCACATCTGACAATGAATAGAACTTTGTTAGGTGTTGGCTTTTTAAAACAGGCGAACATAGTGCTTGATAAGTAAAATGTGTGTCTCACGACATTCGTGTAACATGGACACGTATGAATAGTATCAAACTAAGAAACATAGTGCTTGATGTTTCTAATCAAACTTGGTATGTTGGAGATAAGCCAAATAAACGATTTTCCTTCATAACTGAAAACGACATACCAAAGAGTTTGCAGACTTTTGAAATAAGTACTAGTATTATTCTACGAGACGATAAAGCTAAAGGTCTCGATCGCCTACAAAAACGTTCACTAGAAAATCTGATCAATGATTACAAGATATCTTCGCTCTAGGGGGAGGCTCCACAAACTTTGCAGTGCATCAAATTGATACAGGAGACCACAAGCCAATAGCAGTTTCTTCGTATCCAATAAGTCATTTCAAAAAGGAATTCCTGCGCAAGGAACTAGACATAATACTTGCCGACGAGATCATTGAGGGATGTAAAAGCCCTTGGGCTTTTCCTGTACTATTAGTTCCCAAGAAGAACGGAAGCTTGCGCTTTTCTGCAAATTTTAGAAAATTGAATGCCATCACGACCACAGACAGCTATTCGATGCCACGAATTGAGGAATTTTACACTCAGCCAAAAGAACTGCTTTTATGACAACTTTAGATCTACAATCAGGGTTTTGGCAGGTCCCAGTAGCAACTGAAGATAAAGATAAGACTCCTTTTGGTACTTTTCGGTTTATACGAATGCCGTTCAGAATGAAAAACTCACCCGCTACGTTCATGCGTCTGATAGACAGATTTCGATTCGGTTTAGGTGACCGTGCTGTATTTTCTTACATAGACGATGTGTTAGTGATGTCTGAGACATTCGAACAACATTTAGAGGAGTTGAAAGCCATTTTTGAAAGACTCAGGTTGTTTAAACTCCGTGCTCAGCGTAACAAATGAGTCTTCGTACGTAAATCTATAAAGTTTCTGGGACATATTATCTTGCAAAAAGGAATAGAAGCAGATCCAAATAAAATTGCAGCAATTCGCGAACTTTCTATACCGACATCGACTAAGCAAGTGATGTCGTTTGTGCAAATGTGTTCAGAAAATTCATACCACGATTTTCTGACGTCGCTCGACCTTTAACAAACTTGCTTAAGAAGAATAAAGCCTTCAAGTTTGGCAATGAAACGCAGCGATTATTTTTCGCCTTAAAGGAGCAACTGACAGCAGCACCTATACTTGTTCAAGCAGACCCGATCAAACCTTTCATACTTAGGACGGACGCCAGTGATTACGCATTGGGTGCAGTTCTACTCCAGGGGGAAGGGAATAAGGAACGTCCAGTCGAGTATGCAAGTCGACTACTTACGTCTGCGGAAAGTAATTATAGATGTGTAGAACGAGAAGCTTTTGCAATTGTGTGGAATGCCGAAAATTTTCACACGTACCTTGAAGGTGCTCAGGTCACCATTGCAACAGATCACCAACCTTTACAGTGGTTGTTCTCAATTAAAACTCTAGTAGGTTGCATTGCCAGATGAGCCTTGCGAATCCAGAAGTTAAATATGAAGATTGTGTACAATCCAGGAAAGCAGAATGTTGTAGCTGATTTCCTGTCTAGACTAAATGTTTTATAGAAGAACCAAGCAACGTTAGATGTTAACCTTGTATTCGTTGTTTTGCCCAGCATTGGCTGCAAAGAGTTCAGAACAAAACAACTAGAAGATCAAGAGCTTGAAATGATAATAGACGTCATAGAAGATGAAAATCCAGAGAATCCGATCAGATGGTCCGAGAGAAGGTTTGCAATAGTGAATGGAGTGTTCTATCATTACGATTGTAATGCAGATAATGAAGAACCTTAACTGGTAATCCCAAACTCCTTTGAAAAGAGATTATAAAGCAGTACCACAATACAGACACTGCCGGCCACTATGGTGTAAATTGCACTATTCAGAAAATATCGTCCAAGTTCTATTTCACGGGAATGAAGAACTATATTACAAAGTATGTTAAACAATGTATAGATTGTCAAAGGTACAAAGCGAGTAATTTGAAACCAGCAGGATTTTTGTAAACCCTTACATGTTCTCAAAAATTTGAAGTTCTAGCGGTCAACTTGTTTGGACCATTGCTAGAGACACCTGATGGAAATAAATAGATACTAATCGTTAAGGAGGAAGTTAATTACTGACAACGGTGTTCAGTTTATCAGTGATGTTATGCAGAAGGTAACTAATTGCTTTCGAATCAAAACACCTTTTATACCATTGTATCATGCTGAAAGTAATCCTGTTGAGCGAAAGAACCGAGATTTGGAGATGCAGCTCTCCATTTGGGTCCAGGGACAACTGAGACCAATACATTTCCAGTATCAGATTCGCTATGAATTTGAATTTTACAGAGTCTACAACGCATACGCCAGCCTATCTTACATTTGGTAGACAACTGCGTGCTCCGCAAGATTGTATATATCATCATCGACAAGTGGTAGAGGCTCAGAACTTTGTGCCACGCATAACGCCTTACTTAAGCAAGTTAGCATCTACGTTATGCTATGCCATAGAAGTCATAAAGAATAAACAAGAAGCACGCAAGAAATTGGTTGATAACAACAGACGGGATTTGTCATTCAAAGAAGAAGACAAAATCTTAGTGCGAACTCATGCGTTGAGCAAAGCTAGTAAGGGCTTCACCTCAAAGTTTGCACCAAAAAGGGATGGACCGTATATAGTTACCAGAAAGGTGTCGCCAACTACCTATGAACTAGTTACGTGTAGTCATCCTCCAGTTTCTATTGGTCGATACCATGTAGTAGATTTGACGCCGTATTTCTTGGGAAGCAAGTCTACGGTGTCCGTCATCCCCAAGAGACGCAGAGGAAGACCTAGGAAGAATCGTTCTCTTGAACCACACATGGGAACCATTGTATAGTTCAAAGGGGGAGTGTGTAACGTGTAGCAACCGTTGCTGTAAAGTCAGAAAACAGAATAACTGACAGTAGAGAGTAATCATGTAGTTTTGTGGTTTATAATAAATTAATACAAACAATTATTCCATAAGATGAATTAATTGTTACAATTAATACATATGAGAACTTTTAACTTTATTATCAATTTAACTGGTAACTCAAGATGCACATAATTCTTTCTTAGTTACTATTCTTTAAATCAATTTGGGCGGTGACCGAAATCACAACTTCAAAAAATCTTTCAATACTATTTTTTTTTAAATATAAAGGGTAATCTTTACTTTTCAATTACAAATAAAATAACAAATTTTGTTGGTAGTTAAATTTATCAGATTAGAAAGCGGTTTTGAAATGGAATTCTAATTCAATCACTAAACTTGTCGTGAATATTATATTTTATCTTTAACTTAATGATATTATTTTATATCGTAAAGATTATTATAATAAAAACAATAGATTATGTTTATGTAATAGAAATAAAAATTTACAATTAAAAAACATAATCACTGCATACACAGCTCGTATAGTATATCAAACTAAGTACATTTATCCAACAATTTTCGATTAGCAACATCATGTAATACCACTTTTACTATCTAAGGGAAAAGTTTACAAGTGCTACCAATTTATTTGATAGTTATCTTTACATAAAAAGCATATAAAAAGGACATTAGGTTAAGGGTGCGTGAAAATGTGTAAAATAAGTTATTAACCGTAGAGGCGACAAAAATATTGCCCCATAAGAATATCAGATTAGAACCCTGATGCTACACTTAAGCGTTATTAGCACGTGTACATATCGATACAAAACAAATTAATTTATTAAATGAACCCAAATCGAAATTTTTATTGTAAAAAAATATATTTTGAAAGGTGTAATTCGTTAACTTTCTTTTGTAAATAAATTAATTTATCTCCATTAAGAGTATCCTGCAGTATATATTCTCTAACATGAACACTTATTATTATATGAATAGATAATTAAAAAATCAAACAGATAATTAACTATTTTAGTGCACACTTAATAAGAAGTCAATATAATTATAGAATATTTCAATTTTAAATTTTTGCTCACTATTTGATTAATGATAATTTTAGATTGAAATACTTACAAATAAATAGTCTTATTTTAATCTGTTTACATTATTATTGTTATTATTTTTATCAAAAAATCCTTTTATATTTCGGTATATTCTACGCTGTGTTAATGCATATTTGTGATTGTTCGTATATAAACATGTTTTATTCTTTCTGGTTCCAAACTAGACCCTCTGCTTTTTTTCATGTTTTTCCTTTTCTTCTAGTATCCTTCCGACTTCTCTATTCCATGTTCTTCTCGGCCTATTTTATATAATTCATAATGATTTCTACATCAATTCAATTCTTATTTCGGTGTATCCTAGTCTATCTTGCATTGTTGCATCTTTCAATTTTCTTGTACCTTTTTTTGCTGGCCTGTAAGTATATGTTTATTTCGATTTCTTTCGATAGTTGTCTCTTAATGCGTAATAAAGTACATATGTTTATTTATTCGATTATTTATATTTGTTTCTTGTGCTCCTGTCTCGTCCAATATTTGCCGTAGATATTGGAAGTGATTCACTTAAGTAGGTACCCTATCTTTTATTTATCAACTTCAAGTTCTGCTCTCTTTACAACTTTTCTTTGGTTCCTCTTGGTATTTTAGTGTTTTCGGTTTTGTCTTCTCTTTGATACCTATTAACCAATGTTCGATAACTAACGCTTACATTGTACACTATAATGACCCAACACCAACCCGAAGTAAAGCAAGAGAAGTTGTAATTAATAAATATATTAATTTTTATCATTTAAATCTAGTTTAAATACTAACCAATTGTATGTAGCTTTGCTGACGTTTTTAGTTTTGCGTTTATCGTGTAGTACTAGCAAATCATGGAACGGTTCACATAATTTATGATATCAATGTATTGTTGTTAGTATGTAGTCAATTTTATTCCTACTTCTCAACCTCTTCGCAAATTTATGTATTCCTTTGTATGGGTTTTTATACAAAATATATTTTTCAATTTTAAAATTAATTTTTGTTTAATGTATTATAAAATCAATTAAGTGTGCGTGAATGCACTTAATTCACACTTCATGCACACCGGCTGAGAATTCATCTTTTCAGCTTGAGCAGGTACTATTGAAAGCTTTGAGCTTATTCATTTTTATATAATGGAAATTACTAATTAGTGTAAACGATAATTTTATTATAAATGTTAATATAAATGTTAATTCTAAGGCATGTTGCGGGTTAAATTTCTCGTTCTATATTTGATTACATGCGTTTATTTTTTCAAAATATAATGATTGATGATAACCAACAGTTAACGCTTATTAAAAAAATCTTTTTGATCAAGCTATAAATTTTAATGAAATTTAAAACTAACTTAAGTTTACTCACCTGGGAACGCTTTGTAATGTAACAGAATTTTAGAATTTATTGTTTTAATTTATGTTATACATAAAAGGCAAGACGCGAACAGTTAATAAAATAAGTGATACACAACATCGCAAAGATATTAAATATTCACCTCTTTAAAGTTCAAATAACACCACATAAATCAGCGGTATCCTCTTACACGTAATATACATTTATCTACATCCGTTCCTAAGTGGTTTAACTAACAACCCCTTAAACCAAAGATTAAGGACGCGCGAGTATGCGATTTGTTTGTTCATTAAGGTAGACGCAAAATTTTCCAATTTATACCAACACAAATAGAAATAATGAAATACGTTAAATAATTATAAATGTTGGCAGTCATGGGATCAATATATTTTTAAAGTTTAACAAACTAAAAGACCAAACCAAAAAATTATTTATAAAGATATCCCTACTTCACTTTATTATATTACTCATTTCCCCATGGGATTTTAGCTTTCGATAACTTATGTTTTATAGATACAGATTGAGCAGTCAATACTTTATGATTGTAATGATATTGATAAAGATTATCTTCCTCTATAAAATAAGCGGAACCGTTTTATTATTGGCAGTAACGTTTTGATGCACGCAATGTAAATAACCTATGTATGTTGTACAGTAATCGTAAACTACTAATTTTTTAAAATATGTACACTTGAATCTTAAATTTACAAAATTAATTATTACGTATATACTTATTCATTTGTTAAGTATTTATTAAGCATTGATGCTCTTTTATCAATTAGAAATTAAGTTGTATTTTGGTTTCCAAGAGAGTTTAGATAACGTTACTTTAACTCATGAGACATTTATTTTTCTTTCCTAATTTATGTATACACACTACATATATGGATATTATTAGTTATTTATGTAACAAGGACAAAAAAGTGCAAAAATTTTACGTTTGTTCTGATTTTACTGTACCTAATGTTCACTTCACCGTTCAGTATTGTAACATTTGTGTCAAAATTTATTAAAGGAAATAAAAGCTTTCCGCGTTCGAATATTGTACCGATAAAGCATTTGTTTACAACAATCACATAATTTTTATAAGAGCACTTGATTATGATAGGTAATAGGTAAAACATGTACTTTTTATAATTTATTAAAATAATAAAATTACATTTAGGTAGTGTTATTTTGAAGTATATTTAAAAATGTTGTTATAGTTGGAAGCCTACCCTCAAAATTAATGCATTTCTTTAATTGTTTATGATCAAAGATGTAATGAAGTTTCTCCTATTAAACACATTAAAGTCGATTCTTACTAATTGGACATATAATAGTTATAAGACTGAGTTTGTACCGTGGTCAGACTTATAATCATTTTATATTCAATAAAAATATTGCCTGACCGTAAGAAAGTATGCAAACGTTGTTTTTGATTCACTCCGAAAATGTTTCAAAAATGTAATAATCTTCTTTCAGCTTATTGAAAACTGTGAAATTCACCTTGTTTTTGTGTACGAATAAATTTTGAACCCAGTAATGTTGATGGCTTATATGATTCTATTTTTGTTTTTCCTGCGACAGAATCAATATTCAAATGATTTTTCACAAGTAATTACTGTTCTTGTGTTTTCCATTAGCATTATTACTTATTTACATCAATCAAATACAGTAATAGAAAGGTACCCATAATTAACTCACTTCTACTGTAAGTTTTTGTATTTTATGATCGTGAAAATTTTGTATCGGAACTCCGCTTCTGTATCAAAATGTTACCTAATAAAATTGTCTAAAGCAATCTCAAGTCGTATGAATTCTGTCTTACCTTATAAATGAATAACTTTAAAGAAGTTAAAGTGTTACATATTGAAAACAATGTATCGAGTATTGTGAGATTACAACCAGGCTCTTCTATATGCTTCGCACATTGTAGAAACTATAAACAATTTATTAATATCATTTCAAAGCACTTAAAATCATTTACTTGTAATTTGAACAACAAATTGTTTTGTTCAAAGTTGTGTGGGATTGAGAAATTGAGGTTATAAATGGAAGTAAACAAACAATATTCTGCAGTATCTAAAATGTTTCAGTATGTACCTAAAGTACATAGGTACCGTAATATCCTATGTAGTCACTAAATTCATCCTTTCTTAAAATGGGTTTTCATACTGGTTACTTCGACTTTATTTAATTTGACATAAAATAATAATTGACATTGACAGATGTTTGCGGACGAAAAGTATTACATTTAAAAGTGTTACTTTATGATTATTCAGGAGTACGTAAAACTCAATTTTATAATGAGGTCGACGGAAAAAGTAATTTATTTATTCGTATGGTACATTATTTTATTTTATATTTTGTGATCTTATTTACCTTCTGCCAAGACAAACCAAGCCACACGGTTTCGTCACCACGCTATACAGGTTTATATTGATCTTCTGTGGCATCACACATAACACTTACATCACAATGTTCAGTTTGGTTTATAGAATTTTAATTTCTGTGATGAATTTGCAATTTCATTTGTTAACTAATTTATTACACATTTAATTGATATTTTGTTAGCCCAGTGTCTTCGTTTGAGTGCTTTAACAACAACAAAATTTTTGTAAAGAAATTTGGTTTATATTTTAAGTTGGTTTGTTCTAAATGATTTAGGTTTTTATAGTTATTGTTACAATTTGAGCAATATTAATAAAATATTTTCCAAGGTTGACTGTCATGCATCGGCAACCGTGCAACATATTTTCATATTGTCCGTGTTGTAATCAAAAGTTCTTTTTCTCTAGACATCTTTGTAAAAACTGCAAAAAATAATCTGTACAAGGAAAAGATTGAATGTGACCTTAAAATACGTTGCTAAGATTTGTAAATATAATTTTTTATTAAAGTTTTATAATTGAAAATGCCAGACTATACGTTTTAATACAAGCGAAAAAGTTCGGTAATGTTTAACTCTGGCAAAATTAAAACCTTCGTACAATAAAATGTATGATAATTTATAAACGTGGAAATGTAAATATACAATACAAGGTCTCATTAAAAATATTTTGAACTAATGTGGTTTAGATTTGGGTCTAATAGCCCTCGTTGGAATTTCTTTCTAATGTTTCGCTAAAGCCACTGATCAGCTTCTTCAGAGGACCTTCTATCTCCAATGTTGGATGTAGTTTTCAGAAGGAGTATTAGTATGTGTTCTTGTGTTCTTTCGCTACAGATGGAGTATTAGTATGTGTTCTTTCGTTTTTAAATTTTTTTTAAATGTATTAAATAAGTCCCATGAATGTCCGCAATTATATTCATTTTATGTTGTTATTTTTTTATTAAATTTGCTAAAATGGCTAAAACGGATCATTCGTTTTGCTTCACTTAAGTATATTTTTGTATTACACTATACTTAGTGTTATATTAAGTTGTCCTAAGTTTTTGGTATATGTTTAAGTTTTGAGTATTTTTTAAATTGTCGGTTTTATTTCTCTCATTTTATTGTATTTTTTGTTTGTTTTTCTGTATTATTTTGCTTATTATTTGCTTTACTATAAATTTTTAAATAATATTTGATTGCAGTTGTACTCGTGAATTGGAGTACATATAATTTTAGTTTTTCTATTTAATGTTTCGGTTGGACTTGAAATGTATTGACGTTTGAATGTGGTGAGTTTATCTTTTATTTTATTTATTATATTTTGAACAATGGGATTTTTTCCCGATTTATCATACATTTCTATTGGGTCTTTCGGATTCCCTAAAAGATTTTGCAAGTTGTTACTACTAGGAGTTACTGTTTTATAATCAAATTTTGAAAATATTTTTTGAAGACCTTTTGTGTATGTGGGATAATTTGGAAATAAAATTATTTGTAAAGATTGTAACTAAGTATATATAGGGCAAACCAAGAGACCTATTAAAACTCGTTTTAAAGAGCACTTAGCTCATGTCAAATATCATCGCACAGATAGGTCCAGTGTTGCCATGCATATGCTTGAAAATGGCCATAGAGTAGGCGACATTGAATTAATTATGAGGGTAGATAATAAAACGAACTTGATTCTTATGAATTATTAACCCCTTTAACCCCTTTTCGAAAAAGTATCAATACATCGGTACGCCATTGGAATCTGTTAAACATGTTGATTTATTACTTCGCTTCGTTTCTGGACAGAGTTTAGGAGAATTTTTAATAATTTATAAAATAATAATATACATACTTTTTTGATATACGTATATGCATCTAAATTCTTTTCACTTTATATGTAATGTACATTATTTTTTCCAACCTTTCAACGACTTGAATTAATCCAGATAATATTATCAACTTATATTTTTATCCACGCACATACAAGCATTTAAAAAAATCATTCAACACATTTCCACAAGGACATTTCGTAAATGGTTTAATTGCACTACGTAAATTATTAAATCTTAAATTGAAATGAAACCCTGCCATTTAAATTGAGAGCACATGGAATTTCAATACAAAATCTGTCTTTCTGATTGATGGAAAAAATAAATCTGAAATAATAAATATGTAATGTTTTGCTATTTTCCTATTGCCAAATTTTTATTCAAATTTGAAAGAAAATTAACAACACTGCTTTATTAGAAATTTGAATTAAGTTTAGAAATTAAATTGGTAACGAATAGAAATTATAAGAGTACATAAAATGAATTTAATGATAAAGTCACGTTTTTTAATCAAATTTTGTGTTTACTAATCTCACACTACTATAAACACGCATGTATGTACACACGAAAGTAAAAACATGCACGAAATAGGTGTTTATGATTTTAAATTATTATAGTTTCATAAAGTTTGAGCTGCGTTTTTATTACTAATTTATAGTATGTAATGTAAAAACAATTATTAATGTTTACATTTTTACACATAATCTTCATCTAAGTGAAATTAAAATTATATTTTTGTAAAATTAATTAAAAAATTGTGAATATATAATTTATTTTAAGTGAAAATTGGCTTTGATATAATATTTAAGAGATGTGGAATGTCCGTTTCGGCTTTCGTCATCGCTTATTTTTTAATAAATTAAGGCAAAAACTTAATAAAATCGTTCTCATTTTTTCTTTTTTTAAATTTAGAGGTGAGACATGAGATGTCTACAATTGTTTTTACTAATTAGTACATAAAGTAATTCTTTCCGGAACACAAGTATATTTCATTTTGTGAATTAGAAAAAGATAAACAATTTCCTTGGTTGGTCAATGATGTCTACTATGTCGAACTGTATAAACTACAATATCTAAGTAAAGTTGCAAATTAGTATCGTCATTACCAGATTAATTTTGATAACATTTAAATAATTATATAAACGCAATTTAACATAACCTTAATATATTCGAATCTATACTCCGTTTATTCTTATATTACTACAAACAGGGAACTCCTTCAAATTGCTGTAGCCGCTTGCAAATAAAAGAATTGTCATATACAAAACGTTTCAAGTAAAAATAGTATTTATGATTACAGCATTATGATGGAATTTCCTTTACACTCTCTGTTTACCTGTAATGCTATTGTATTCCTAAACCCCCACAGAATAAAGCAGTAGTTCTACAACATTTTTTTATATTTCACGATGTAATACGTTTATGGAATCACGTACCTAATTTAAAACGAATACAATTCATACATTTCTCGTACATTTTAAATTTAATGACTCAAAATTGTCACAAATAATAAATCTATTGTTTTAGGTGAGTCGATGCTGCTGTTTCTCTGCCTCACTTTTGTAAGTACATACATATAATCAAATTATGACTTTATCCTTGATTAGTATTACTTCGCAGTATTTTTACTTTGATTGAATGTGAAGGATACATGCGTAATGTAAAACCTGGGTAGGAATAAATTTTAAGATGAAAATACGTATTTTCCTTAAAGACAGCATTTTGTAATAAAATTTTCACTTATACATTTGATAATCAATTTTGTTTGATTTAATCAACAAGATTTCAAATCCTCGTTCCCAAATTCATTATTTTCTTTATATGCTGAATTTGTATTAGATTTATTTTCTAATATATTTTGGGGCAATAAGCTTCTAAAAAAAATTTTACCACGTATTATTTAGATTATTGGTTTGAAAAAATTCAAGCTGTGTTCTCTTTGAAACATATACGATTGTCGTGATTTTTCGGTAAGTTGCGCTATCAATTATTTTACGTATCTACATTCGGTTCATTCATTTGTCGTCGTTTAATTAATTTCAAAGTTGCATCAGTAATTGTCGACTCCAGAAAAATACGCCCAAGTAATTATGCTTTGTCTTAATTTTGTAGTGTCTTTTAATGGCCGATCTAAGTAAAACTCAACCAACTATGATGACGTTTTTATATCTGTGTAATTTTGTATGTTTTATGTGATATAAAAGATTTTGTACAAAATATAGCATGTTCCCAAAATGAAAACGTTGCTACTTTGGCGGGTACAACTACAAAATATTAATTGTGGTAGTTTTTTCATTTGTGGACATAATATAATATACAATTATTACTTTTTATGAAAATGCTCAAAACATAATTGTTTGTGAAGTTTATTTCATTTCTAAGACTTTAGTATTGTGTTTTTCTTCCCATTTTCACATCAGGAGTTCTAGGTCTATCTTTTTGCTTCCCATAAACTTGGATGGATTTTATTGGAGACAGCAACATTTCGGTGATATTGCAGATAAGAATTTTGTTTTTCATGATGCAAATATAAGTAAAAACGAAAGCCCACAGGCAAATTCAGCTCGATATCGTCCATTCCTTTGTTGTTCTAGCGTATCAGATGAGGATGTTGATCTTCTTTTCTTACTTCGCTTTTCACACGTCGTTTTTTGACAGGATTTGTTGTGTAGTAACTGCTAGTCACAGTAACAACAGAACGATTATCAAATATGCCACATTATTTTTTCTTGATTTCTTTTGATGGCGTATTTGTTCGATTTTCTCTTTACTCTTTAACATTCTCGAAATTGTCCTCTATGTCAGTGACTAGTAAAAGTTGCCAAAAATGTATTATTAAGGTCAGTTACAATTGATAGCATAGAATTTACAACCCTGTTTTCTAGAGGAAATCCATTGTTTTCTGATTTTCCACAATATAGTTTCATGTTGTATGGATAATCATTGGTTCCACACAGTATCCAAATTTTGAAACCAAATCGAATGGGATTTTTTTACAAACATCTTTGCAGAATGATGACCATGGTACGGAATCATTGGATTATCAATACTAAAATTCTTACGGTACACACCTAATTGCTGAAATTGTTTATTTAGGTCATTATAAAATGGTTTCAATTTTCCGACTTTTGAACTTTCTTATTATTACCCCAGTCAATAGAGCCAATAATAATTAAATTTTTGACAAAAATAATGGTAGGATACCGGCTGTGCCATGTAATTGTAAATAAAGTACCTTCTAGTACTATTTTATACCAAAATGAATTGTCATTATATTGTTTATTAACATTTAAATTCAAAAAACTTGCTTTATTCATTCTCTTTTTCAGTTGAGTAAAAGTAATGAACCAACGTTAATAGTGTAAATAGAAAAGTTTAGAGGGTAAGAATACAAATACAATGAGTACTAATTCGACTCGATCGGATAATAATTTTCAGAGAAAAGTAGAAATCCATAATTACTATTTAAATTTTTTAATGCAATATATTGAATTGATGCTGAACTTTTGTGTAGTGGTCCGATTGTCAAAAATAAATTAAATTTTTCAAGGCGAAATGGAAAGGAGTAAAACGTATTTTCACATTTTTGATAAAATGGTATTTAACACTGAAAAAATGATGCAAAAATGACTGAATTTAACCGAGAACAAGCAAACGGTAGAGTGGTGCGAGTACCCGGCCGCTAGCAGCGTGCTTATAATCGCAGTCCTCTCAAAAAGAGCTAGCGGTCGTTCACCCCATCTTGAGTGATTTCAAAAGGATGGTCATTCACCAAATAAAGATAAAAACATTATTATGTTCATACATCGAAAAGCCAATTGTTTAACATGCCAACATGTTTCCAAAAAGTGACATCCTGATTTATGTAGTCATAAATGACAAACACATTAGCTTTGAGTTGAATTGTTAATACGATTTTGTCATAATTTCTTAATTTACTTACAAACTTGGCAACATTTTTTTGTAAACAAGGTCATGATTTTTTCGAAAAACTTTTGAAGAAGTCATTTTTATTTTTAAAGAAGACACTGAAGTAAAAAAAAATGCTGGCAATTATTTTCTTGCAACGAAGTTATTAATAATTTGTTTAATTAAAAACGATATTGATAAACTAAGAAAAACTCTTTTTAACTCATTCAAATTTATTAAATTCCTTTGCTGCAATTCAAAGTAATCGGCTTCCAATTAAAAAAGCTTTGTGCTCGCTCCACCACTTTATTTTTAAAAATATGTACAACAAAAAGTTAAAAACATGAAATATTCAAAAATGTTTTGGAATTCTACAAAACTATTTTAAATGCCCTCTAAATATGGAAAAATCAAAGAAAAATTTAATTTCCTATTTAGCCATGACTGTTACGCTTCCTAGCAGCCGTTTTAGAAAATTTAAAATATTTTTCAGAGCTTTTTTATAATCATTTTTTTATAACAATTTTGCTTCCAATTGTGTACAATAATCAGTTCCCGAGATATGACCGACGTCTATTCTTATTGTACAGTACATTTATTTCCCTTAGAGAGTTCACTTTGTAAGGAAAGATCTGATGCACACCTAATAGCATTCGAAAACTTAGCAGTTTTGGTAATAGAGAAGTGCGTCAATTGGCATGTTACCGATTGAATAACTCACATGTTTTCTAATGATGTCCGATTCCATCCTCAACTATCATTAAAAGGTTTATTCGTTCACCACTAGTTAAATGTACCAAGGTTCTTTCCAAAAGGTTTGGCGTGAACGAGTTCTATTCGCAACATTAAACTTTGGGTAATATTTAAAAAAACGTAAAATAATTTCTAGAAGGTGAATGGTGGTTACATTACGTCAATATTGGGCTATGCGTTAAGCAAATGTTTGTTTTGTTTTTCCTGAAGCACTTAAAAACATCTTACCCGAAAACATTAGGTATTTCAATGTTCTAGTTTAAAAGGGCGTTGCCGACTCTAAACGCTTTTATCGCAAACACGTATTTATTATTTACGCTAGCTTAACGTGACTGTATGCTCGTCTGTGTTATTTTGTACGAAAATCGCATTGTTATCTCTTGTTTAAATATAATTACCGTATTTATAGTTACAGCTGTTATAATTATATTGCACTTAACTTTGCTTGTCGGTTTCTTGTTTTTCTTTAAGTATATCATTAATTTCTCCTAACCTACGACGCCTCCGACGAAGTTAGTTAGTCGGTTGGATACGAAATTGATCACTTGTGTTTTGACTTATTGAACTTTAACTAACTAAATCAATAATTAAAATCTATACCTACATTTATTATTATAACAAATTGGATTGACTAAACCAATCTGTAATACAAAAGTATCCGGCAATTGTTAACAGAAAGGGCGTAATTCTGCAAAGACAATGCAAGACCGCAATGTGCAATGCAAACACTAAAAAAATTTAATCAATTGGGGCAAGAGATACTCCTTCACTAACCATACTCGGTACCTTGGATTTACATTTATTCCAATTCTTACAACATTTCCTTAGTGGGCAAAAACTTGAAAATTTGGGTGATGTCCAGAACGCCGTCTAGAGATACTTTACTCAAAAAGTTTTTTATCGATTTTTGGATTTGTATCTGTTCTGAATTGAAAATTTGCACACTAGATGGTACAAAGTTGTTAAAAACGATGGTTATTATAATATTGAACAAAAATACCTAATTACCCGGTCGCCTTAATATGTTGTTTTGCATGATTTTTTTTTTATGAAAAGTTATAGATAGTTATAGTTATAGAAATAGAAGTGGTTTAATTTTAGGCTTAAATAAAATTGAGAAACCGTCATGGCACTTTATTTTTTCAGTTGTATTAAAATACCGTGAACATATTTCCTATAAATATTTTTTTTTAAGTAAAAGTTTCTTGTATAAGTTTTGTTCAACAAAATTGTTATAGAGCGATTCTTCACTAATTTTCGTCAGGCACTGAATGCGTTAGTACTGCATTGAATTGCGATAAAGTATATGCAGTATCCCACAAAGACAAAGAAGTTATGACCAAGTTTTCTATACTATTTTTTTCAGTTCTGTGATATTTACTCTAAACAAAAATAAGTAAATATAACACTTCTTTTGTGGCCAGTTAAAATAATAAAACGTCAATATGAACTTACGTAAAAGATAAAAATAGCTAATAAATATAAAGCAAAAATTGTTCATTGTTCTTTAATAGAAATTTTTAATTAATATAAAAAATGAAGTATGCATTCAAAAACAGCTAAATACTTTAACGTCGCATAGAATTTTATTTGTACACGACCATATCTCGTACACAATTAAAATGCAGTTGACGCACTGATTATTTGTTTTTCCTGCGCATAAAATATTTCACGTTTAGTGAGTATTTCTGTGCTTTAATGACATGTGTGTTAATGAAATATCGCGATTAATAGCAAAGTAAAGATAATGTCGATGGCAATTATGAATTGCTTTTAAGACATGACCAGGAGCATTACGAAAGAACGAGTATATATTAAATTTAAAAAAAACATTTTTTTTAATTATCTACTTGGGTACATATTAGACATAATGACTGCCAAAACTGAAGAGTTTTTATATTTTTCAGATGCTGATTGCAATATTAATATTTCTTAAAATATTGATACATTTTCATTGTTTCTGGATTAAGTATCATCTTTTTCAAGGCACTATTTTGCGCATTTCTATTAGTTCCACACTCGTATCGTAATAATTTAATATTATTTTAAGACAAGAATTACAAAATTAATGACTATAGCTTTTGCAATTAATCACAGTATTAAATATAAAAATTTTATTTCAGATATTATCTACGTACATTAGAGGTATGAAGGGTTCATATGACAAATTTGATACTTGACAGATGCTTATTGAAATATTATTATTCCTAAAAATAATGTATACCAATATGAATATATTAGAGATGATCTGCTATGTTTTCTACCATTCACCTTCATTTTAAAATATTTTAAATTAAAAAAAAATGAGCTATCGAAATTGACAATTTTTGTATTGGTCATGTGCTCATGACAGTGTTAGTGTTAGGTACTAATAATAATGGTGCAATTTTATTGTTTTTGCTAATAACACTATTCGATACTACTAAAATAGCGTATTTCTATTGGTTTTGTTATTTAACTTAAATAATAAATTATATTAGTTTTGTGGTTGCTAAATAAACGAGGAGGAGAATTACAAAATGAACAGTTTAGTTTTGGACAATTTACCATAATATTAAATAATAGTATATTATACAGGATAGTGCTTTTGAAAACGGGTCATAGGAATTTAGTGTTGTGAACTGGTATTTTTCCAATTCCTGCTCGCCCTTTTAAGTGACAAAAATGGTTTTGGTATCAAAACACAGCTAAAATTATTGCGCATAGCGCTCGCTATCAGAAATCAACTGAATTACACGGTCTTTTTGAAAATTCGTCAATAAAAATTAGTAATTTTTTATGTTTATTTATTGTAACCTTCCTATTTAATTTAGTTCTAATATCATTCGAAGCTGTTCCTTGGGAATAAAGCTTTTATTTGTTGATTAATGACTTTCCTTTCAGCCTTATTGTCAAAACGTAGAAATGTTGATTGTTTAGGCAACCCAATACTATTTTTCTTTCATTATCAAAACTTACTTTTATTTTTAATGACAAATTTTTGAAAACAACGTGAAATTTAACTGACTCCTAATAGCAACAGCAGAAGAAGCAAAACAATTGGAAAGAGAAGGAAAAGGGCGAAGATAGGGTACATGAAATTATGGGTTAAAGCAGAGGAGAGAAGGTGGATAGAAAGAGAAGGAAAACTAAAAAATGGTAAAAAAAACTAGAAAGTGGTGGTGAAGAGAGAGAGGGAAAAATAGTAAAAACTAAAAAGACTATGGAAACAAAGTTGGGAGAAAAGTGTGAACATAGAGCAATAAAGCAACAGAGTAAAATAGTATTTTGGAGTGTGGCTGGAATAAAAAACAAAGGACAAGATTTTGGAAGATGTTTACTTTGTTTCTAGACAAAAAAGCTCCGTTCGATAATGTGAATAGGAAAGAACTATGGAAAGGGCTAAAAGGAAAAAAGGAAAACAGAAAATCTGATAGACGCAAGGGTGAACGAATGGAAATATCTAGGATATAATATAAAATATAATAATAAAGATGAAAGGCATATAAGGGAATTAGTAAAAAAGGTAACAAAGTTGTGGGGCAGGTGTGAGGAATAGGAGAGAGAGTGTTTGGGGCTAACATGGAAAAAAAATGATTTTTCCAGAAATTAGTGATGAGTGTTATGATGTACGGAGCGGAGGTATGGGGATGGAAGGAGTGGGAAAAAGTGGAAAAAGTACAAGAAAAGTATTGGAGGTGGACGTTGGGGCTAGAAAGGAAACACCGTCATATATAATTGGGGAAGGAATGAGGTATGAAAAGATTTAGAGAAAAGGGAGAAAAATACAATTTTAAAGGAAATGTTGGAAAGAAGTGAAGAAGCGGAGAATAAAATTAGGACAAGAAGAAAGAAGATTATATTACGAAAGAGTAGGATATGCCAGAGAAAAAATAGAAAGAAGAAGAGCGGTAGGCAAGTATAGAAAACGACATAGTGAGAAGGGATAAAGATATGCTAATTCAAGAAAAAAGAACAAAAATAAGGGAAGGAAGATATAACGATGGATATGAAAAGATTATGACTGAAAGAGTACCAAAATATATAACGGGAAACAAAAGTTTAAAGACAGAAGAGGATGATAGCGAGATTTAGATGTGGGAATGAAGAAAAGGTAAACAGGTATGGGCTAGAGGGTGGAGAAAAAAGTGCAGAATGTGCGGGGAGGGATGGGAGGACTTGTAGCATTTAATGGAAGAGTGTGGAGAAATCAGAAGAGAAGAAAAAAAGGCAAGTAATATTAGGAGAAAAAGAGGAAGGAGAGGAATGGATAAAGGAAGTAGTAGAAAGGAGAAAATTTTTATGCGGAAGAAGGGCATTTTAAGTTTTGGTGTAGGGTGATTTAAAGAAGGAGCTTGAATATTAGTTTTTAGGGAATTTGTTTAGTTTAGTTACCGAATCGTTTGTAAAAATGTAAATTTAGACAAACTAATAAATATATCTATCTATCTAATAGCAACAGCTATACGGACTAATTTTAGCTTCATTTTGATACCAAAACCATTAACCTATAACCCGTTTTTAAAAGAACCACCCTGTATACTAAGGTAAAGAAGTATACCATTATTTCCTAAGCGAAATATATTATTTTTATCAATACTAAATAAAATAAAATTTAAGAACGATTTAAACACTCTTCACCTAAAATTCCAAAATCTAGAAGCTATTTTAGTATGAAGTCATGTTACTAAGCAACAAGTTTATTTTTTCCTTTATCCTAGTTTTTGTTTGTTACATCTGTTTTTATTATTCACTGGTAGTTAATAATAAATAACTTTTTTTCGGCCTCCGTCTAAAATTACTGATTTTCTATTCGCTTAAATTGTCTTGAAAACACTTATTTTCAAGTCATGGCACGAAAATAAAAAGAGGGATTTTCATGATCGATTTTAAGTTGGTTGCATTGACAATTTGATTAACAACGAGTTCCGATTGACAACTGTGTAGTTTGGAATGTGAACTAATAAATTAAAAAAAATATTTCAGTGTTCTTAAAGGATTTCATCGCAAACAGTTTCATATTCATAAATCGATTTATGTAATTCAACCGTAGGTAAGCAGTAAATTCAAAGAAGCATTTTTTAGGTTATGTTTATTTTTCAGTAATTATTAACTTCAAATAATCCAATTGAATTGAATAATTTATTTAGAAACAAAAATAGAGGAACAACAAACAACCAAACGGAAATTCTAACTAAAATCAGAGGTAAATTTTCAAAGAATTATTTAAAATTAAAGTTGATCGTACAATTTTCCAGATGGGAGAGATTAATATTCGGCAAATTTGTGTCTTGTAATTTAAGTTGCACATTATGAATACTAGATGGTTTTAATGAAATCGGTTCTTGTAAACTTTCTTGCTGGATTCCTGTACTTGTCGAGGGCTGAGGTTCTGAACGATTTTGATGCAATAATTTATTGGCAATGTTTATTTTAGCACCCAATGAATCCTCTATATATTGTTCTGCGACTGTAGTACTTTTCCATCCGCCAAAGCGCTTCAGGGTTGTTATATCTACCCCATTCCCTGCCAGAGCTGTAGCACCACTTCGCCTAAAGCAGTGACCTGTGTATCCTTTTGGATTTTCTAATTTTAAATATGCAGCTATTTTAGAAGGCATATTTCAAAGGAGTGAATGCCTACTGGCTGTTTTGAGCATTTATTTTTGCATAAAATAAAAAAAATCTATCAATTTCTGTATTGGGCCTTAACGTAACATATTTGCGAATTATATCCATCCAATGAAGTTCGGTCACACAGCAGGTACGAGGTTTTTAGTTTTTGTTTGAGGGATGGATAAGATAATAACATCCCTTTATCAATGACATCTTTGATTTTCATGTCTCGTAATTCATGTATTCGGCATGCACCGCATATGCCAAATATTAATGCTGTCTATAAATAATTTTTGTAAATAAAGATTAAAAATTAATCATGCCTACCTTTATCATAAGATAATCTTCATTGGGTGCTTCGTTAATAAACTTTTCTAAATCATCCATTTCTAAAATTTTGGATTTTTTGCACGATATCCGTCATGTTTGCGCTTTAACAAAGCTATTAATTTTGTATATTTTTCGATATTAATGTTGTCTTTAATGTTTAAGGTAGTTTTAAGCATCGAATACATCGACCATAACGTTGACGATTTGAAGTTCTTAGATTTTCTTCAAAATATGCAACCAAAACATATTCATTATACACCGATACGCCATTTTCAGAACCCCATTTTTAGTATCTCATATTCTTTCCAATATCGATTGGATGATTTTTCAGGAAGTAAATTTTGAATTGCAGCTTCTGCTACATTTCGAATATGAGCTGGTACTTCTAATACCTTTTTTTCATTCATGTTTTTTCACAAAAAATTCATAAAATTACCAAGCGCAATAAGATTATTTTAAATTCAAATCACTATAGCGGTGAATTGAATCGCCAACATAAGAAAGATGAATTTTCTAAACCGACGCTATTTAAACAATAATCATTAATATTTTAATTTAAAAATTTTGTCGGCCGAAAAATTTGTGTATCACACGTCCAGAAACTTTTTGCAGTATTCGCACTTGTGGGCCTCGGCTTCGCCTCGGCCCACAAAACGTACTCATACTCGCAAAACTACAGTTTCTGGCCTAGTGATACAAATAACTATTGAACGCTATGTGAAAAAAGAAGAGAAAATATTTAAAAAAAACATTATTTTTTTTTGTTTATTAGTAACAGAAGTAGTATTGATAATCTCTCAATATTGACAATTGTCTTGTGCTCTTGGCAATATTAATATTTTTAACAATAATAGTACATTTCCCATAGTTCTAAGCTTGTACTTTGGAAGTAATTTAATAATTGCTATTGAATATCGAGCAGGAGAATTAAATTGTACGAGTATAGTTCATTTGTTTTATTTATGTCGATTGATCGATGAATCAGGCGCAAACTTGTGTATAGCAATTCTTTTTATGTATTGAATACAACGTATATCTTATTAGCTCAAGTTAGTGTCGTTTGTAAATAAAAGACCAAAATAAACCTAAGTAACTTCAATTAGTAAATAACGACTGGTTGATATTTACAGACGACGCCGACGGTCATTTCGTGATTTAACGCATACATAACGTTTTTTATATTTATGTATTTTAATAATATTTTATAGTAAGTGAATTTTTTTTACCGAGTTTGAGATTAAATCAAGCAAGGACGGAATACCACTTTTGCGACTTGTATTATAAATAATGTTCACATGATCAATGAAGTTTACTAATCAACTACGAAACAAAAATATACCAGCGGTCAGAAAACACATATTTTTGGATGATTGTGAGTACTACTTTTTCGTACAGGTCTCTTAAAAAAATTATTTAATTCCATTTTAGTTATTTAACTGTCAAAGTTGACAAATTTTAAATTTGTCAGGTGATAATGGCAATATTAATATTCTTAATAATAATTGCAAATTCTATTGGTACAGAATTATGTATCTTATACGATGTTATTAACATGACGCATTATTAGTTTTAAACTTGTATTGCAATAACAATTTTATTATGAGGACAAAAGTAGAATTGCAAAGTAAACGACTATGTTTTTTAGGAATAAATAAAATTATTATTCATGGCAATATTAAAGTCTTTAATAATAATGTTACGTTTCCATTGGTTCTATAATTTGGCATAAACTAAATAAAAAAGTAAACTTTAATCACAAAACAAACTACTTATACATTAAACTTATAAACTTATTGAAATTTGTCAATTGCTCATGGAATTATTGATCTTTGAACAATAATGATACATTTCTTGACAGTATTTGGTATGACGCATTTCTATTGGTTCATTAAAAATAGTAAACTTCAAATAAATCAGATATAAGGGTAAATTAAATTACAAAACTTTAAGAAATTCACTTACTAATCTTATTTTTATTAATTAAATTTACTACTTTTAATAGTGAATGATGCAAAACATTTTTATAATACTTGAAATTTTATTACAAATTATGTATGCTTGTCTTATACAATTGAAAAGCAAATCAATCATAAAATGGTATACTCTAGACGGTAAAGTAAAACGAACTTATTTCTATTGTAACAGAGAAGTTAACTGAAACTTGCTGTGCAACTTTTCTTTATATTCAGTTTTGTTTTATGATGCAAAACTTTTCTCTTTAAGTTTTTAGTACATATTTTTTTTAAACTGAAAATAGTTTAAAAACACTTTTTTTTAATTAACATTACGATGTGCCACTCAAAGAGCCTTACATTTTATTGTATTTGCAGTAACAGATTTTTTATTTGCTAATTAAAAGTGTTGTTTTAGAAATAAATGGTCGATTCATGTTGATCAATACACGAGTTAATTGTTTTTATTAAATTGGCTAAAAGTAGACTTACTTTGTTCTTGTTGGTAAATCAATATCTAGTTCAATTTGTACCATTCATTTACTTCTCTTCACTCTTAGCTTGTTTTTTATTATTTACTTAATATAGATTTACCAGCTTTTGTTGTATATTACATAATTTCGATCAAAACGAAAATGTATGTACTGCATTCTGATCGGAGGTAGTATCGACTGTAGATGACAGATTATTTTATAGGTTTTATGTCGGCGTTCATGTCGATGCTTTCAACACGAAAAACGTGGAGCATTCTGATAATACAAGTAAACGCTGATAACTCCTTCTGTGCAATTTTTTTAATATATATCTGAATTACGTCAACCACAAACTCGCAATATCGGTAGTTATACGCGACACTATAGAAATTTATTGGTTTTGGTAGTAAGCAGTGCATTTGATTGATGTGAATGCATTATTTTTCTGTTTTAATTTCAAAAAAGGGTTTAAATCAGAAATTTCATGTAGATAATGAAAAGCTTTGTTAATTATTAAAATGTTTTAATTTGATTTTAACTTAAGTTATAAGTTACGGTAGCACACAAATTTAATAATCACAGTGGTTGCACATATATTGGATAACCGCAAATTAATGCAATATGGACGTTTATAAATTAGTAACAGATGCGGTATTATAAACCTTTATATAATAAGTCCTCTGAACTACAGCTGCCCGGAGGAATTTTCCTAATATTTCATAATGGTTCAAGGATGACATTTCAATACTTAAATAGTACTGTACCCGTGTGACCCGTCTTAAGTAATATTTGCTGTGCACCCTTATTAATATTAGATTTGCCTTGCTTTACGTATACCTAATGCTAGAGTACATGTACCGGAAAAGTTTTACAGCGTAATGTGTTTTGGGAATTAGATTACTTACAGATAACGATGAAACCTGGTGCAATAAAGTCTTTTTTAAGAGATTACTTATTCAACGAAGATCATTTATCTCGACGTGGTTACAAAAATGTAACCTAAAAAATCATTCTGAATTTTGTGAGATATTTACAGATTAGTTAATGTCGAAAATAAAATAATTAGTTTTAATTTATTAAAAGCGGGTTTTACACCTAATTCATATTTACTATAAACTTTTTTTTAAATATTTGTACTAGATAACTTGTAAACAGTGAAAACCTTACTGTATTTGTTTAATAAATAAATTATTTATAAAATTTACTGAAACTTAGTTAATTTGTAATAATAATATTTAAGTCAAATGGAATAGAATGTGTTGTAGTAGGTTTTCTAAAAATGACGACTAATACCAATTTATTATTAAATGAACTATGTCAGGGAATATATATTAAATTATTATTACAATTAAAACTACTATATTGAATAATTTTTATATAAATTTCTTAGGAGGATTATACAACGTTTTTAAATCACAAAATGTCAAATTTATACAGAGTGTATCATAATTAAACCACCATAGGTTAAGTGCAAGTAGAAGACACTTTGGTGGTTCCAAATAGCCTTGGTTCATTGGTCTAACATAATTATTAACAAAGATACAGAGTATTTTATTCATTTAGTCCAATGCTTTTGAAAGCCATAACTTTAGAACTACCCTATATATTTCTTTCATTTTTGGTAAGGATATATTGCATTGGTAACACAATAAAATAATTATAATCCAGGTCAGGTTTATAAAAAATTAGCAAAATTTGGTAATCTCCAAAACAACACCCTGTATATCAGAATTTTTAAAATCCAATAGATTATTCAAAGAAAACAGAAAAAAGAGAGCGGAACAAAAATATTTTTGAAGTGCACATCCCGTTTTACTTCTTATCTATAATGTCAAATTATTTATAATAATTGTTCGAAATGTCCACCATTTCGTTCTATGCATTTATGAGCTATGTTTAAGATGTTTTGTGTTGCTCGTCTTAATGGATTTGCCCCGATTTCCTCGCAAGCATCATCAATTCTTTGAATAAGATTTTCTAAGCTGTTTATCTCAGTATCCACATGTTTCTAAAATTTTTGTCCAGGAAATTTCGCACAATTACCCTAAAGTGAGGCGATGCACCATTGTGCTGGAAATACATTCCTCCAATTTTCTTATTTTCTAATAGCACTAGTAACATATTCTGCAAAAAACAATATAGTCGTCCCCTGTTAATGTAGGGGTAGGACATATGGTCAAATAAAGTGATTATCTAAAACTCCACACCAAACGTTAACCGAAAACCTATACTGCGAATGTGTTTGTCTTGTAGCAAAAGGATTTTCTTAATCCCAAACATGGTAATTTCGTAGATTGTAAACCCCATCCCTTGTAAATGTGGTCTCATCAGTAAATAGGCACATCCTAACTATTCTTCTCCTTCTACCACCGACTAAAGTCTAATCGCGGTTTCAAATCACGTGGTTCTAGTCTTTGGATCTGTTGAACATGATAAAGGTAGAAGCTAAATTTTTTTAATTTCCTCCAAGCGGTAGTATGGGGTACATTTAATGCGTGGCCAATCCTTCTTGTACTGATTGTTGGGTTGTTGTCAACCATATCTGGAACAAAAGAAATTATGGCACAGGAGGAGACTAATTTAGTATCACGTATAATTGTAAATTACCTTATGTATTAATGTAATGAACAAAAGGAAAATTAATATCTTTACTTTACAAAGTATATCATCTTCAACATTCAAGTGTTGTCTTTTACCATAATTATTGGTTGTCGCTGTAGGAAATCTACCATGTTGCCGACTGTAATCAAATACTCTCGCAAATGTCTGGTAATAAGGAGTGCGACGATTAGGAAAGCGTCTTTCATATTTCCGTACTGCTTCTCTACCATTTCCGTTACAAAAGCCATACACAAATAGTATGTCTGCATATTCTACATTTGTAAATTTATGAGGCATAATTAATTATTATTCAAAATGATCTAAATTATTTCGTGCGAAATTTACTAACAACAAACAATTAACTATCAATAACAAAACAAACTGTCAAAGTTTTCCGTACTTCAACAGTCTACGCCTATTTGATAATTTTTCTGTTCGTTTAGAATATTAGCCCTACTTGATAATTGTTAATGATTTTGACTTAAATATTTTAGTAAGTGTGCACTTTGAAAACATTTTCGTATAACTCAATTTTTCTGTTCTTTTGGAATAAACTATCGATTTATAAAAATCTTGATATACTACAGGGTGTTGTTTTGGGGAATACCAGTTTTAAATTTTTTTTTTTAACCCGAACCTGGATTATAACTGTTTTTGTTACATGATAAGATTTTGATGTTTATGTAAGTTACACCTACCACAAATGAAAGAAATCTATAGGGTGGTTCTAAAGTTATTACGTACAAAATGTCAATGATACATTTAAAGAACGTTGAATTAAAAGTTAAGCAGTAAAACGGGATGTGCACTCGAAAAATATTTTGGTGCCGCTGTATTTTTTCTGTTCTCTTCGAATAATCTATTGGATTTCAAAAACTCTGATATACAAGGTGTTGTTTTGGAGATTATCGAATTTTGCAAATTTTTCTTAAACCAGACCTGAATTATTATTATTTTTATTACACTATTTTATTGTGTTATTAATGCAATATATCCTTACCAAAAATGAAAGAAATATATAGGGTGGTTCTAAAGTTATGGCCTTTAAAAGCATTAGACTAAATGAATAAAACACCCTGATTCTCTGTTAATAATTATGTTAGACTAATGAACCAAGACTATTTGGAACCACCAAAGTGTCCTCTACTTGCAGTTAACCTATGGTGGTTTAACTATGAAACACCCTGTATAAAATTTCCAATTTCATTATTGTTGTTAATATAATTTTAATCACTATAATTTTATTTCATATATAACTGTGTCATTGATCGCTACCTTTTTTTCAATCGATACTAGTTAATTCTTAAAAAATAATAAAATAATGCATTGAGTCATTGAATTTGATTTTAAGTTTTGTAAATAATAATTCAATAACAATGTTGTATATTAAAAAAAATGTATACATTAAATTATAAACAACATTACCAATATCAATTAACTATTGACATTAGTAAACTACTTCTCAATTAACTTTGGCTACTAAATTAGACATTGTCCAGTTAATGTATTTTATAATTAATTTATAAAAATCAATTTGTTTATTTAACAAACAACTTGGATCTAAATATTTAATAATTTTATAATTTCTTTATTTGCAAGTAAGGTTTACAGAATAATTTATCAATTATTTATTCAATTTAATACAATTTATATTATATGAATATTTGATGTTGTTTAATTTTGATTCTTTTCTAGGTTGTATCGGTGCGACTAGTTTTATTATTTAAATAACCTAAAACATACATAAAATTAGGTTAGCAAAAAATTAATTTTTTCCTAACACAACATAATACCAAAGTATTTAATTAATAAACTAGAAAAAATTATTGAAATACAAAATGAATATAACAAAAGTAAATTATAAAATGATTTATATAAATTTAATATCTTAATTATTAAAATTATTATTAACACAAAATAATACCAATTTTATTGAGAATTTGAGTCAACAAAACATCCCTAATGAAGTTACAGAAATTCCACTACTTGGACCAAGGTGTAATAACAATAACAAAACAATTCCGATTAACAATTTTATTACAAACTAGCAAACCCGGCGAACTCCGTTTCGCCACCAGATGGCTTCGTTTTATGTAACATTTTGTTTGGTGATTAAAAGATAAAGAAAAATTTTGTTTTTGTTTTATATTTGAAAATGAAAAATTTTATTTCATTTCACAACAGTAATGAATTCATTTCGATTACAAAAATGAAGTGTTATTTAGTTGAACTTCTCTAAGTAAATGAAAGTGAATCCAAAGTAAATACTGAATCGAAGCGTTATACGTGTCCGCAAATTATCCGTTTCATTGAAGTGCACTTTGGTAAACCACATTTTTTGTTTTTTGGTCTGACGTTAACACAAACAAAGCGGATGGTTTCCCAACTCGTGAACACGCAACGTATAACTGCCCATGTGAAAAACAATGATTTTCTAAATTTATCCCGCAAACACTAAGCGATTGGCCTTGCGATTTGTTAATTGTGATTGCGACGCACCGGTGCCATCTACTTACAATATTGGTTCGTAGTACATGCTATGTATCAGAGATGGCGCTGTATGTGAGAAAAGATTTTCCCGCTTTTCTGTTGACATTTTTTCCTGAATTTTCTTTGCTATAAACCTCACGGAGCCCGAGACCTTTCCAACGAATGCATAGCGTCAGGAAGGAAAACCCGACTTATTTTTATATAGTAGAAAAATATTAAAAATGAAATAATACTAGATAAAAATGAACAAAATAAAATTAGAAATAAGGTCAACAACATAATTACAACCTCTAAAATTACCAACAACAATAAAATAAAATTAAAATCCTTTCTCCAAAAGAAGATTATAAAAATCAACTTTTCCTTAAAAATATTAAAATTACAAACAGAAATAAAAACTAGAAACTGATAAAACCTAAAAACTGTAATAATGCAAAAATCAGATTACAATAATAAAATGTTAAAATTATTAGATAAAGACAATACTACTTATAAAAAAATTCATAAAGGTCCCTTAAAAAATTATTAAATATTAATCCAATAGATAAAAACACTTACACTATGTTAATATCTAATAACGAAAGTATTCCAAAATTTATATACTACCAAAACTACATTAAACAAATTTACTATTAAGACCAATTGTAGTATCATAGTCCAACATATAAACTATCAAAATTTGTGTCTAATATACTAAACATATTACAACAAAAAGTGGTAATAACATTAAAGATTCATGAACCTTAAAAAAAATGATTCATAACATTGTACCAAAAAATTATAAATTTTTTTCTGTAGATGTAGTATTTTTATACACCTTTGAAACTTGCAATTGAACTATACATTTTTATAAAAAAAATCAAAAAATATACCAAAATTTCCAAAAGTATTTATTGAATTAATAACTTTTATTTTAAACTCCAGTTATTTTATTTACCAAGATTTAATATTTTCACAAATTTTTTGGGATTGCAATGGGTCATCCTCTTTTTAGTATTATATATGACCTAGTGCTACAATTTTTTTGAATTTAATAACAATTAAATAAAATATTAGAATTGACGTTTAAATAATTTAATATAACTATTCATAATGAATTTAATAACTGCCATCCACGACTTAAATTCACAATGGAATTGGAAAATAAAAATAAAACTATAAATTTACAAATTAATAATAATCAAAAAATAGAACACAGTATTTCCTTTTTGAGATAAATGTTCTTTGCTTGCAAGTCTGAGCTGTTTTTGCTTATTCCTTTTCCAAGTGTCTGGCAAACGTTTTTGTTTTCTTGTTAGCTGTTTTTGCAGATGGCATGCAACTTCTTCATCATTGTCTATCGTTCCATCTACAATTTCTTGTTCAGTGATTTTTGTTATACTTTTTTCTTTCATTTCTGAGGTTCTGATTCTTTGTTTTCAGAAGAATCCGACAGAGAATTTTCATCTAAATAATTGGGATCTTTATCTGAGTTTGATTCAGCAAACGAATCTTCTTCACTTGAATCTAGAAATTAAAACTATTGTGGAACTATTTTCGTATGTAATCATTTTATTTCAGTAATTATTGTGCTTATTTCTCAAGACTTAATGAGAATGCAAACATGCAGAAGAACAATAATTCTTACAAAGATCTATAAAATCATAATTATGTCCACATAACCTAATTTTATATTATGAGACACTCTCATTGTACATGGTCTCTTGTCAAGAATTTACAAGGGATGCATAATATCATTAATCTTACCTTTACCATTTTCTTTATTAACAACACTCTTCAAACACAGTTCAACGAGCAACATCCCGCTAGAATTATGTGCTATTGTTCAACAAACATCAAGTTCACCACAGAATCTGGGAGAAGTGATACAGCAACAGAGGCAGACCTGATTCTAAATTGACGTACAGACCGTTGGCGCCAACTCAAACTCTTACTGTACGGCATAGCTCTTTCACATCTGGGATTAATCACTATAATATTATGGATGAAAATATTAGTGAAATAATCTATGCCGCTAAAGCATACTTCACAATTGAAAACACATACGTGTTTCCATTTAGTTCCTTTCACAGTTGAACGAAACTCACGGTTATAACTAGACAATCACTTGGCTCACGTCACCAGTGCATTCTTTACAGTTTTCTAAGTAGTATGATGCATTTAACTCATTTCACCTGAAAATGTGGCTTACCTCTGTTCACCACTAAGACGACGATATATTCTGCAAATATATCGTATTTTTTTAAAAATAATTATTATATTTAAAATTTGCCTGACAACTGCATTCTAAAGTTTTAAAAATTGTTTTGATTGTACAGATTGTTAGATATTAAACAAAAATATTTTTTATCAATTAATTAAAAAGAAACTTTAAATGAAAGCTACAAAGTTTAGTTATATTTTTTTCAGTTAAATTAAATTACAATCAATTCTTGAAAGATATTGACAAGCTTAGCGATTAGATTGAAGGGTTTATTAAATTTCAAATTCGTGTTTAAATCTGAAATTTAGATGTTCCATCTTTTCTTGCTTTTAAAGCAGACGTATGCTACCTTATGTAAATTTGTTCACGGATCGTTAAGTGTTAACGTATTTTTTAATGCCATTTGCACCGCTACTTAAAATTTATTTAATGTTTATCACAAGTACTTATTTTTGGAATTAAATGTAAATCACTATACACAATATGAAGCACATGCCCAAAATGTGTATTACTTTGTTAATAAAACATAAGCAATAACTACAAAGGATATTACATATTTGCATTAGATTAATTATTACTTGTATTGTAATTGTTGCGTTAGAAGTGTATTTGTCTTAAATCTTTATTGATTAAATGATTTAGTTTTTTAAGAAATGTTAGTGCAAATAATTGTCAAATTTGTGAAAATTTACCAAGCAATTTACTAAACCAATTTGTTTGACTAAAATATGTGAAAGACCTTACAAGTTAATGGAAAATAATTTGTATAAATCTGTAGCTAGTCAGATGCCGGCTCTGAATTTATCAACAATGCGAAAAAGTTATGCGCATTTTTAACAAAACGACATGTCAATTCCTGCCAAAAATTAATGCAATATTAATCCCAGTAATTTTTGTAAACTTGCGTTTGAGCTATCGTACACTGATTAGCTTCACTAAGGCGAAACACTTGTTGTAAGAATGCGTTTTTATGTCGCACCGTCACTAAATTAATTTGACTAATTAATTGTTAGGATAAGGCCGATTTCGTTATGTTTTAACTGCTGTACAAAATCTGATAGCGCCCCGCTTAAACTTTTGTGCGCACGCAGTCCCTCCGTAAGCTAGTTGCCCCACTTATGTTATGCTTTATATAAGCGTGAGCTCTTTTGTTAAACTGGCAGTTAGGCCCGGATACCTGTTCTGTCTGGTCTTGCGGCTAATACTGTGTAAGTTCTCTTCTCTAATTTAATCGCCAAAGTTACCGCTTTGGCTATTCCTTCCGACTCCCAGGATGTAGAGATACCGCTTTATGTTCTCTTAACTTTCCATTTCTTTCCTCCGTGTGTTGTATTTGGAGTGACGCATTGTCCAAGTTGGCATAGCGCATTTTCGTGTGTCAACTTGGCCATTCCTTTTCTTTTTTCTTATTTGTGTGTTGTGTTTAGGGTGACGCATTTTTCGCGCTTTGAATACACCAGTCAAACCGTTGCTCGAGTCGATATAGCGCATTTTCGTATGTCGACTCGGTTACTCCCACTACCTACCGCGTCTCTTATATACCGTCACCCTAACCCTTAAATTAACCGCCGCTCTTGTTTCATTTTAAATAAAGAAGTTTTGAGTTTTAGTGTTTCTCTTTATTTCTCCAAACCGCTTCCCTTTAGACCATCAAAACACTGAAATTATTAACCTCCACTGTAGCTTCCCAACGAGCAAACGGAGAGTAAACTTCGTCATCAAATCTGGCGCCCGAGACCCGTCAGCTTTTGTTATTTACAGACACAAACCGAATTGGGAAGCAAGCGTCACAGTGTAGATAGGTTTGTGTTTTTCTACTGGTTTATCCTGTCGATAAGAATTCGATATCTTACGTTAAAAATGCGTATAGATTTTTAAAAATGTTGATAAGTTTATAACCGTCATTCTACAAATTATTTTTTAATTTGATGAATAAAGAACATAGCAAATATTAATAAAGCTTGTTTATCGTATAAGTTAATATTACACGACATTTGATTTTTTTTGCTTTCAAACAATCATTTGTACGTAAACATTCTGAAAATTAACAGATTAAAATTTGCACACATCGGCATTTTAAAAAAAGATTACAAATTCAAAAAACTGCACTTTCTAAATGTAAACACAACAAAATAATTTACAAAACTACGGCTGTCATTTTATAATGCATCGTGTTCCATTTTTTAATTTTCCAAGGCCTAAAGTGTAGGGTGCTTTTACTTTACTTTAAAACCAAGCCATGACTTACCTTGTTTTTCATTATTGCGATTAAAAGTTATACCTTATACTTTTTAATTTTCAAATATATTATATTTTTTTGGCAAAGATGAACTGAACTACCTACCTATCTTTCTTTTTTCAAGACCACACACCATATTGCAAAAAAACAGTTTAAAACTTTACGCAAAGTACTAGATTTGGATGGTTCCAAAATATATGGTCTAACGTATTCGAATTCGGATATAGTATATCTATTTAGGTTTTCAGGCTTACTTTTTAAATTAAAAGGTTAAAATTACGAGAGTTATATTAAAGTGACAATAAGTTCAAAATGCGTTTAGTGCCTTTGGAGCAACATGAATGTTCTGATGATATATACAGGGTGTCCCACGACGATTAAGACAAGTAATATATCAGAATTGGGCAGTAGTAGATAATTATAATTTTGGGGTGTAAATTAGAACAAATGTTGCATCTTTTTCTTGTTATTGTGTTACCCAATGAGGTATTTGTTTTTGGTCAGGTGACGTCGCATTCAAAATTATTAATGGGACAACCTGTATATTTGTGCGTTTCTGTGTTCCTCCCGATAAAACAATTCCAACTAACTAGCACACTTGGGGTCTAAAGTGATTAATTCAAGAGCTACAGGTACTTAAAGGATTGGAAGTTAAAAAATTCAAATTGAATCCCCTGTAATTTTCGGCTACAGATTTAGAAGATTTGAAAAAATACCTCATTGGGTAACACAATAACAAGAAAAGATGCAACATTTGTTCTAATTTACACCCCCAAAATTATAATTATTTACTACTGCCCAATTCTGATATATTACTTGTCTTAATCGTCGTGGGACACCATGTATATATTTTTTAATAATATCTAAATAAATTCTATTTAGACTTACAATTGTCTGTTTAACATCTTATTTATTTTGTGCTAAATTTTTAATAGTTTTAGAAAATTTACCGCGCGGTCCTCTATCTTCAAACATCCATTATTCTCATTTTCCCAATATTTTAGGTTAGGAACGAGATTTTGAAAAATGGTTTTTACTGGCCTATTTGGATGTTATTTGGCTACTTTATCATAAAGAAAAAGTCATATCATTCCACTTGATTTTTGATTTTTTAATTTGGGTTATGGTGTCAAAACTAGCCTCCTGGCGGAGAAGAATTCAACTAAATTAACTATATTTTGATTTTTATTGCTTAAAGAATGCTCTTTTCAACGATACTAAATTTGTTAAAATTGGTCAAACCGTTAAGAAGTTAAAGCAGGTTATTGCAAAAACAATTGAACACCCCCGCCATGTTTGTTTTTGAAACAACTGAACTTTTGTTTTACGAAAATGATAGATAAACTGGTTTTCTTTACAAATGTGAAAAATTTTTTTGTTTATTATGCGAAATTTATAGAAAATGCAATTTAAAAATCTAAGATAGCAGTTACGCCCTCAGGTGGTCATTTTTAAAACTTAAAAATATTTTCCTGCGATTACCTAATAATTTTGTACACCAAAGTCATACGACAAACGGTTCCCAAGATATGGCCGAGGAACAGTCTTATTGGGTCATCCGGTACATTATTTGACAGTGTGGTCTAAAACCTGGAATGATGTATGTGAACTTTTGAAATATGGAAAATACAAAAAAAATGTCTTATTGAAAGTTGGATGATAGTGTACTTCAAATTTTACCGTAACTTTACCAATTTAAAAAAAAAACTCTTAAGGGGCCCAACCATTTTTTTTTATTGTAACCCCACATTTTTTACTATAAATGTTGAAGTCAGTGGTCTACAAAAAATGGCTGAACATGTTCTTAGAGAAGAAATAGTAATTAATTTTTCAATTACCCAGCATATAATTTAGTCAAAAGTTTGTCACGAGTTTAGTGAGATGTATGAAAAGTTTCTTTGAGCTAATTTTTAATAATACCTAGTTTTCTAGTTACAGATAATTTTGTTGCAGCAAATCAAAAAATATGTACACTAATATATTTACATTATATATTATATTGCTCATACTTCCACATGGTTTAGTCCAAAGTTTTATTGACGGATTTATGCCCTAATTACAAACCGTTTTCGTAAAACAATTTAAAAATTAAAACCAAAATGTGTGTATCTTTGTTTTTAATTTATATGCTACATTATTTCACCCTCTACGTAATGCAGTTCAAAAATTGTCATAACTTTTGCATCACGAAGTTCAGTTAAAAATAGGTAAATAAAATGTTAGTGTATTGCACTTCACAGCTATTTATGTAACAAGTCCATAATGTACGTTTTATGGACAATCACAGAACTGTGGCGAGATCATAAAAGGAGATTACGGACGAGTTGCATATAAGATTTTATAGTCAGTTGTATGAATTGACTCAAAGAAATATGAACTGCAAATAGGATTTTGCCATATTGACCACTATTTAGTAGGGTTTGCTTTTGTTTATAAATTGACAGTTTTACTCATTTATTCTAACATTCATGTTTGACATTGACCAGCCGTCCATAAAGTAAGGAAAAAGGACCAGTCTATAAAGATGCACAAAATAACCGAACAATTGTTGTATCATAAACAGCATGAAGTTGACAGTAGTAATGTGCATTCACCATCAAAATCAATTGCGCGATGTAATTACTCTCTGTACATGCAATTACACTAAGTACACGGTGTGTACTTGCATGTGCGAAGAGCGGTTGCGGGGGTGTAGGTGGTGTACATGCAAGCTTAGTACATTTTCAATTACTCTCGGTACTTGCGGGGTGTAATTGCTTCAACCCTTTTCGCCGCCCTCCTGATGAAGTAAGATGGGCGATAGCAAGACTCTGCCATCTTGTGGGTGGCCATCTTTTCGAGTACTTGTTCATAAGAGTGTGATGATTGGATAGATAATTCGCCGCCCTTCGGTAGGGGGTGGAGCGCTGTTAAGGCGGTGATTTTGATTAGAATTGTTGTGGGTGGCCATCTTTTCAAGTACTTGTTCATAAGAGTGCAATGATTGGATAATTCGCCGCCCCTCGGGAGGGGTGGAGCGCTGTTAAGGCGGTGATTTTGATTAGAATTGTGATATATTTGATAATGATATGCAAGATTGCCGTCTATAATTACAAATTGGCGACGCCGCCCTCGTCGCCGTACGAGTGGATTAATTAAGTCGGACTCGAGATTACCAATCAAGTCGGAATATTAATAGCGAATGACAAAACGCAATTAAACACTTATTGAATTAAAAAGCAACAAAGTCTTCACCCACTTATTTTAAATCATCCTTAAATTGTTTTGTGTTTCAAAAATAAATATAAAAAAAGTTTTAATTATATATTTTAAAAAATAAAATAAAATAAAAAGTAAAATAAAATAAAAAAATAAAGTAAAATAAAAAAATAAAATAAATAATTTTCCTTCCGTCGTTGCAGCTTTTCTTGAAGTCGCCGTCTGGTGGACTTCTGTTTGTCGATATCCCCGCCCTACAGCATATAAAAATTAAATAGTAATAATTTCATCAAAGATGCTTAACTTACGTTTTGTTCATGAAATTGTTGTATCCTATCATATTCGGCGGGGTGGCACAGTCTCAAATGTTCGCCTAGCTTATTGATGCTTAATACGTGCCGCTATTAACAGGGCAAAACACAATTTTTATCGACAAACTTTCGTCCACCAGACATTTTTAAATTAATGTTGATACTGGATTGTGCGCAAGATTTTATAGACAAAAAAAAAGATGGCAATACTTCTTTCTCAACAACAGCGAACCCACCCTTAAGTTTGCGGCAAGAAAATATTACGATTGGTTGTTGTAAAACTGTATTGGAGACGAATCAACATCCTCTTATTGTAATTTGCTTTATTGTAATATAGCATAATTTTTAAAACACAATACAATAGATTCATAACATTATTTAATCCAATTTTTAATTCGTAATAACAAATTAATGAGTTGACATAAACTAATTGTGGCTCTTCAGATAAAATCAAAGAACTAAAGTTGACATTATGATCAAACCATCGCCAATAATTATCTGTTTTTACTTAAATTTAAAAGTAACGTTATCTACAACAAAAATATAAAAATTACAAAACATACAATGTTTTCACTGTTAATACATTTATGAATTATTATTTGCATATATAATACAGGACTTTATTGTAATTAAATTCAAATTTGAAAAACAACAATGTTAATTGCGAAACGTCACATCACTTCTTATATTTAAAAAATATGTATATTGACAAGTTACAAGAAAAATTTTTCTACCGTAGGTAATTAAAGAAGGAATATTAATCCACTAATTTCGCTGTTTAATTTTCGCCAAAAACCCAAATATCAAAGAAGACACTCAAAAAAAATTTTGACATGTGTGGCGGCTAGTTAGTTCTAGGCGCCGGTTTGCATCAGAGAAAAACTACGTTGAGTTTGCGAATACGAGTTTATTTTAACTTACAATAACCGCGCTGTTAGTTGTTTAATGTTAATGCGTTTGCTGCGAGAGCGGAATGCGAGTAAGCGCCATATAGGAACGCGGAACTGCTGGGATCGCACTAGTCACTTTGGTTACTACGCCGTATCGTACTCTGGGTCTGTCTTCTGTTGACTCGTTCGCCTCATTATATACCGTCTGGCGTGTTGGGATGCTTAGCTTGCAAGGTTACAATAATTCCTTGCGAACGTAGCATTCTTTGTTTGTTTATACTTCCGCAAAATACGGACGCGGAAATTGATTGTGCATGCAGTTCCTATATGGGTCCCCCTTAGTGGGTAAATCCCACGATAAAACGGAGCTGGTGGGCAAAAATGTTTAATTTTGCGTATGCTTTACCTTGCCGCTTTATTATTTTGCGTGCGCGCTTAATGCAGGCGCTTGGGAAAATGAACGTGTCTTCCGGACTTTGTTATGGTGTGTGGTGTTCGTTTGAGGCGGTGTCTCCTTGATGATCCGTGGTGGGCGAGGTTGTCCTTGAAGTTTGCGTCGTCTGCGTGTGGTTCCCTTCTACGTAGGCTGGTTTCGTGCGGTCGATGGAGACGGTCGTTTCGCGATCCCTTATTTTTAACGTTAAGGTTTTATCTCCTCGTTTTAAAACCGGGAATGGTCCCTCGTACGGTTGTTCGAGTGGCGTCTTTACTGCGTCGCGTCGAACGAATACCTGTTGGGCCGTTTGTAGGTCTTTAAAAATGAATGTGTTTGGTTTGGCGTGGTTTGTTCCAGCTGTGGGGCTTAATTCTGCGAAGTAGCGTTTGAGGTTCGTTATGTAATTTATCGGGTCCGTTGTGGGCGTTTGTTTTGGTACTAGGAATTCGCCAGGGAGTCTCAGGGGTTCGCCGTATACCAGTTCGGCTGCAGATGAGTTCAGGTCTTCCCTCCATGCTGCTCGTAGTCCTAGTAAAAATCGTGGGTAGTACGTCGGTCCACTGTTTCGTTTCGTGGCAACGGATGGCGGCTTTGAGGTGGCGGTGGAAACGCTCCACCATCCCATTCGATTGCGGGTGGTAGGCCGTTGTTCGCAAATGTGTGGTGCCGAGGAGTTTGTTGAACTGTTTGAACAGTTGTGATTCGAATTGTCGCCCTTGGTCTGTGGTTATTCGCAGCGGGACACCGAAGCGTGTGATCCATTCGTTGTAAAACGTGCGCGTGATTGTTTCGGCTTCGATATTTTCGATTGGGTATGCTTCGGGCCAGCGTGAAAATCTATCGACACAGGTGAGGCAGTAACGTTTGCCTTGCGATATGGGGAGCGGTCCCACTATGTCGATATGAATGTGCTCGAAACGTGTGGATGGGTTCGCTATCGTTCCGAAAGGTGTTTTACGTGTCGCGTGACTTTTGATCGTTGGCATTGTATGCATGCGCGTGTCCATTGTCGGCAATCGGCGTCAATGGATGGCCAAACGTAACGCTGTTTGACGAGCTTTGTTGTGGCTTTCGTTCCCGGGTGCGCCAGATTGTGCATTGTGTTGAAAATGTGCTGGCGGTGGGTTGTAGGGACGAAAGGTCTGGCGTTGGCGGTGGACAGATCGCAGTATACGGCTGTGTCCGTGTTGGGGAGAATCACTTTTTAGTTGGAGTGAATTCCCTAGACGCAGGTGCGTTTGCAGATCGTTGTCCGTGGCCTGTGCTTTGCGAGACTTTCGAAGTCGATCGGGGCTGTGGCGATTGTTTCGATGCGGGATAGCGCGTCCGCAACGACGTTCTCCGTGCCCGAGATGTGACGGATGTCTGTTGTAAATTGGGATATAAAATCTAGGTGACGAAATTGGCGGGGGAACATTTGTCCGGCTTTTGGCGGAATGCGTATACCAGGGGTTTGTGGTCCGTACGAACAGAAAATTCTCTACCTTCAACCATGTGTCTGAAGTGTTTTATGGCTTGGTAGATCGCTAGTAATTCTCTGTCGTAGGTCCCGTACTTTCTCTCTGCGCTTGAAAGTTTCCTGGAGAAGAATGCGAGTGGTTCCCAGTCGTCGTCGATGCGTTGTTGGAGAGCGGCTCCGATTGCGTTATTTGAGGCGTCAGTGACTATGGCAAGGGTTGCTCCGGGTTCGGGGTGTGCGAGCATCGTGGCCTGTGCCAGTCTTTCTTTGCAGGCATCGAAAGCTTCGTTTGGCTTTGGTCTGCCATTCGATTGGTTTTGCGCCTTTAATGTTGCGTTTGAGCAGGTCATTTAGCGGTGCCTGCAGTTCGGCAATTCCTGGTATAAATCTCCTGTAGAAATTTATCATGCCCAAAAATTGTCTCAATTGTTTGGCCGTTGTCGGCGTGGGGAAATTCCTGATTGCGTCCACTTTGTCCGCCAGTGGTGTCGTGCCCTTGCTCGAGACTTGGTATCCGAGGAAACGTGCGTTCGTGACGCCTAAGTGGCATTTCGTTGGGTTAATGAGTATCCCATACCTCTGTAAGCGCGTGAACAGTGTTCGTAAATGGATTTTGTGCTCGTCTTCGGATGTGGAGGCTACGAGTATGTCGTCGAGGTAGGTGTAACAGTAGTCCAAACCTCGGGTTACCTCGTCGATAAAACGCTGAAAAGTCTGGCCGGCGTTTCGTAGTCCGAAAGACATGAAGGGAATTCGTACAGTCCGAAAGGTGTCGTAATTGCGGTTTTCGGAATGTCTTCATTTGCAACTGGGATTTGGTGATATGCTCGTACCAAATCTATTGTCGAAAATATGGTTTTTCCTCGGAGTCCTTGCGCGAAGTCTTCTATGTGTGGCACGGGGTAGCGATCAGGGATTGTTCGGGCGTTGAGGGGCCTGTAGTCTCCGCAAGGCCTCCAGTCATGGCCGTTTTTCGGTGCCATGTGCAGCGGTGATGCCCAACTGCTGTCTGACGGGCGAGCGATGCCCATGTCGACCATGGACTGGAATTCATGTTTTGCAATCCTCAATTTGTCGGGTGCAAGGCGGCGTGGTTTGCAAGTTATTGGTGGCCCTGGAGTGGTTCGAATGTAATGCTTCGTTTCGTGTTTTGGCACGTGCGGTGCGCCCGAAGGTCTCGTGATCTCGGGAAATTCTTTGAGAATTTCGTGGAACGGTGTCGTCCCTGAGATTTCGCGTATCGTAGGCCGTTCGTGGTCTGAGGTCACCCAGTGGCTCGTGATATGTTTGTTAACGGGTCGGTGATCCTATTGTTGTGGATGTCCACCAGCAAGGCGTAGTGGTGCAGAAAGTCGGCTCCGATTATGGGGTTCGTTACGTCTGCTATTATAAAACGCCAGGTGAAAGATCGTCGTAAGCCTAAATTGAGGCTGAGGTTATGAAACCATATGTCGCGATGTTGGATCCGTTCGCTGCTGTCAGCTCGTATGATGTTTTGTGTCGTGGTCCGTTAACTAACTTGCGGGGGAAAAACTGAGACGTCCGCGCCGGTGTCCACTAGGAATCTTTGTCGTGTGGCCCGCTCGTGCAAGAAGAGGCGGCGCGGGGTTATGTTGAGGCTGTCGTTGGCCGCGTTTATCGACTGCCTTGTCCGTTTCCCGAAGGGAAATCACACGGTTCGCGGCATTTTCTCGCTCGGCCTTTGAAAACTTGGTGGTACCAACATGTGGCAGTGTTATTGGGGTCGTAATTTCGATGTCGATCTCTCGAATTGGAACGGCTTCGAGATGGTGGTCGTGATTGTCGGAACGCGGGTTGCCTGTTGCGTCGGGGTTCGGCGTCCATGCGGGGGGTTCGTGCGTCGCACGTATATACGTTTTTGAATGCGAGCGTCTCGTTTACGGCGTCGGCGAGCACGGCTATTTTATCGAGGTCGTCGTGGGTCTGCGTTGCCAGAATCGCCTGCATCGTTGCCGGTAAACGGTTGAGCCATAGGGTTCGTAGGAAGTCGTCAGGGATGGTGCTCCCACCGAGGTTTTTCAGGTGTCGTAGGAACTGCGATGGCTTGCGGTCGCCGAGTTCCTCGCCTTCAAGCAATCGCTGTATCTTTGCGATTTCGATGCGCTGAGGCGATTGACTAGTTCCTTTTTGAGGGTGTCGTATTTGCCCTCGGTCGGCGGTGATTGAAGGATGTCGCGTACCTCCGTGGTGCATGCTTGGTAATCTATATTGGCGATCACGAGTTGCGTGGGCGGTCGTTGAACAGGCGTCGTCGAGGTTCGCGGAAGCGGTTGCGATTGTGGGGGCCATTTTTCGTTTGTTCGCGGCAGCCAGTGTGATCTGATGTCGTCTCGAAGATTACACTGTCGCTTGTGCCTGGAGCTTGGTGGCCGCGCGGTTTACCTTCCTCTTGTGAAATGCGCAGAGGTCCTTTGCGGCGAACCGGATGATGATTAATACCAATAATACGACGGTGATTGTGTGGAGAGTTTCGGCGGTGTTTAGGGTGGCAGATGCGCTGCCGTTTGCGTTCTGCACGATGATCTCTTCCTTAGATTCAGAACCTCCCATTACTCGTATGTGCGTCGGAGTCTTACCAGTGTTTGGCGGCGAACAGGACGATCACGAAAAATATGATGATGGTCGTCACTGGATAAGACGTTGCACCGTTGTTTCTGAATTCTGCGGTGAAGTCTTCGAACGGTGACCTTTCTCTGATCAAATACATCACGTCGGGGGTCACCACTGTGGCGGCTAGGGGTTAGTTCTAGGCGCCGGTTTGCATCAGAGAAAAACTACGTTGAGTTTGCGAATACGAGTTTATTTTTAACTTACAATAACCGCGCTGTTAGTTGTTTAATGTTAATGCGTTTGCTGCGAGCGCGAATGCGAGTAAGCGCCATATAGGAACGCGGAACTGCTGGGATCGCACTAGTCACTACTACGCCGTATCGTACTCTGGGTCTGTCTTCTGTTGACTCGTTCGCCTCATTATATACCGTCTGGCGTGTTGGGATGCTTAGCTTGCAAGGTTACAATAATTCCTTGCGAACGTAGCATTCTTTGTTTGTTTATACTTCCGCAAAATACGGACGCGGAAATTGCTTGTGCATGCAGTTCCTATACATGCATAGAACTATTACGATACATATATAAATTTTTGTTTAGTCGCTTAAATAACATTACACTATACTACATATAAGTGTAAACACATTAGTGATTGTTTAGAAATCATAAAAAATACAAGAAAAAATGTCTGGTCAAAACCGATTTTTCAGAATTAGACATAACAACAAAATTGTTATATTGAAGCTGATTTTGAATTTAAATAATCGCGAAACACCTGACAGCTGTGAAAATGTATTGGGGAGAGCGCTATGCGGGTGTTTAGATTGACCACCAAAGTCTTTATAATATATTTTTGAAGCACGAATAAAATGTGGGTGGCGAAAAAAACATTTATGCTCCTGATATATCGTTCACTGCGGCGACGGTTCAATAGCTGATCACGTAAATTATCATTATACGGGTGACTTTGACTGTAGCGATAAAAAACCGAAGCTCATATTAACGCCCGATTCTTGATAAACCAAAATTTGTATGACACAGGATGCAGGTGGTGTTTGGAAAAAAAATACAGCAACAAATGGATATTCTTTGATTACATCCACCGTGCTGGTTGTAAATAGTAAATTATTATACGGATCGACTTTGGATGTATTAGATAAAAAGCGCGTATATTAAAACTGTCTTTAGCGATGGGACTAAAATTTCTATGTCACAGGATGCAGGTGTTTGAAAAATATAGCAACAAATGGATATTCTCTGATTTAGTGTTTTGTAGGATGCATCAAAAACATGTGGGTGGTCAAAAGACCGTGTGAAATATTCTAAAAGCAATAATTTCTCTAATTAATTTTTATTAATCATTAAAGAAAATGAGGGTGACTTTTAAATATGTAGATAACACTAGACTTTAATCCGATAAATTATAACTTATTCCAAACCAATACGGATATTTTAGATGTAAAACTTAAAATTATTACCTTCAAAGAACATTTACGTTATGCTAATAATTCAAAAAATGCTTTTTAATTATAATCCAATTAAATCAACTTTTTATGAACATGTTTTAGCTAATGGACGCTCTTTTCGAATAGTTTTAACTAACAAAATTTTTTGTTTATATTATCATTTGTTTAATAATATTTGTGTAATTGTTGTCTACATTCGCATGACTTTCTGATAACAACACGCAAATTTTCAGATTGTGGTTATATCCTAGTTTTTAAATAAAATATATATTTGAATGTGAGTTGTGCAATTTTTGGTGTATGAAGCATTATCAAGTCAATAAAACGACATGTAAAACAACACAAAGAATAATTTTAGCGAATCGTGTTTAAATAATGTCTGGCAGCGTTGGCTAGAAAAACAATCAACTTCTCGTTAATAAAATTCTGATTTGTCTATGATCAAACACATAGCTATTTATTAATTACAATTTACAATGAAAGAATTCGAATAGAAATGAAAAAATGCCGGTTGTCATAAATTTTGGTATTAAAGCTGTTTAATTCTGTAAAAGTCAAGAGTGTTTTTAGTGGAGGAATCAGGCTATATCAACACGAAAGGGTTGGCGTATGATCACAGTCTGCTTTAAATTATCTACAATGTCGTCACAATCATCAAGCTCGATTACATCGCCGACGTGTTCGCTGACGCTGGTTAATAATATTAATAAAGTAGCTAAATGTGAGCTTCCTACAAAGGGTTTAATTAAGAGCTAGAAGCTTCGATGGTAAATACGGGCGGGCCGTGATAATTTATATTGGGATTGTTTCTACTATTTACCTAAAAGACTTGTATCGTATTTTAACCACGATGCTAATGAGGGCTTTAAGCAAAAGCCGATAGTGGTCAAGAAGATTGGGCGAGAAAAAGTTACACACCGGCGTAACGCCGTTGATCAACTTCAGTTCGGCTTTAGACAGTGATGGTTCAAACATCCGCGGCAGCGAGCATAAAAATATTATGTAATTTAGTTGCATAATAAATGTGAATATATTAATATCGATAGTGAAAATTAACTTTAAAAATGTCGTTAAATAGTTTAACAGCAAGTGCCATAGAAAAAATAAAATATTCTTACAATTTATTAACTAAAAAAAGTGTGAGCGAAAAATCGAAGTATTTTTAAAACTGGTGCGCAAATACATCGCTTGGCATCAAAAGTGCAAAAGGATGAGTGTTCTGGAAAACACGGCATTAAGGCAGGTTATTCGAGACGTTTATTTCGAATTTACTGATATATAAAACTTTATTATGTGAGTTAAAAAAGAAGAAAAAGTCAACAAAGAAGAACCGGACTAGCAGAATCTGCTGGATTGATACCGAATCCGCCTTTTCGTGCAGAATTAGAACAAGCATCATCCTGAATTTAACTCATAAATACGTAACCATCGAAGCATTTGGAGGAGGGTGTTTCGAAAAAGAAACAAAATATAAAAATAAACTTCGTGTTATCTGGTGAGTTTCTAAAGAATTCAATAGACGGTAGTGGCAAACGCGCGACATCAAAAACTTTTCAACTACAAATTATTTGTTATTGATGAACAGAAGCCAACGAAACGCTGAATAAAAAGCGGTTTTGCTGCGTGGTTTGTCGAAAATGTCGTACAATCTCTGATGAAAAAAATGGAAAATTTTGACGGAAAAGACTCCGGGTGGGCACTTTGTCGTATCGTATCCTTGGGCATCAATATCAATAAATGTGGAGACATTCTAACGCTTCCTCTTATTTGCCCCTGCCTCGTGAAATCGCACTCAAACGTGCCGTAAATAACATTCAAAACAAGGACAATGCCTGCTTTTTGGTCCATTATCGCCGCTCTTTGGCCGCCGCACAACAGAATAAACTTCAATCGTGTTACATCGTATCCTCATTATAGTGAAAAATTAAACTTGGACGGCATCAAGCAGCCCATGACATTGGTTCAAATCCCGAAATTTGAACGCCAAAATAACAATATTTCAATCAATGTGTACATGCTCCAAAAAGAAGAAGAACGGAAAGTTTATCACGGTGCCCACGTATCTTACATCAAACGTGAAGTCTAACCATGTCAACCTGCTGATGGTACAGGATCGCTACGAGGTAGAAGTCGACGGCAGCGACGAGGATGACGGCTGTGGTGGAACAGTGGCGATCAAGATTCTGGAGCCAGCGACTTAGATGACGATGCATGCAGACGCAGCACCGATGCTGATTTCAGTACAACTCGAGATGAAATCGATTCCAATAATAGCAGTAAGTCCTGTATTAAATTCCATTTCTGTCTAATCAAACATTTATCGCGACTTGTTAGATCACAAGTCACAAAGCATCATCACGCGATTTATTTATGCGAGCGCTGCTTAAATTATTTCTCTAGCTCTGAGCGTTTGGAAAAACATAAATTAGAATGTATAAATTTAAACAAATGTAAAGTTATCATGCCAAAAAAGGATCAACTGTCGTATTTAAAAATTACGTGAATCAAATGTTATTACCTTTTATTATATATGCGGATTTTGAATGCCTTTTAATAAAACGAAATGATGACGATAGCGCTTCTTTAATTGATAAGTTTCAATATCACCAACCCTTTAGCGTAGGTTATTATTTGCACTGTGCTTTCGATAGCAGCGTGTCTTACTACAGACAGTACAAGGGTAGATTGCGATGAGTGGTTTATAGACGAATTAATTCAAATATCGAACACATTTTCTAAAAAATATTTCGACAAAGTTGTTCCCATGTCGCCGCTAACAGACGCGGAAAATTAGAATTTGAACGTGCAACAAACTGCGGAATATGCGGAAAAACGTTTCGCTTAAACGATATCAAAGTTCGCGATCACGAACATTTTAATGGATCCTACAGATCTGCCACGCATCAAAGTTGTAATCTAAATTACAAGTTAAAAAAGTGATATCTGTAGTTTTTCACTCTTTAACGAATTACGACGGTCATATATTTATCAGGAGACTAATTAAAAAATGCAAGGGTATTTACGTTGTGCCCTTAACTAAAGAGAAATATATTGGATTTGAAGCAACCTTCGCAAACAACATGAAATTTAGATTTATCGACTCATTTAGGTTTTTGAATAGTTCTTTAGAAAAATTGGCTTCATATTTAGATATAAACCAGCTTTGTATTTCAAAACCCAATTTTCAGATTTGCGTGAAAATGAATTTAATTTGCTCGCGAGAAAAGGCGTTATGTGTTACAGTTATTTAGATTGTTATGAAAAATTGACGGACATTGTTGCGTTGCCTAGTAAAGATGATTTTTGATAAGTTAACAAACACAAACATTTCCGATTCTGATTATAAACACGCGGAAACAGTATGGAAGACATTCAATTTAAAAATTTAGGCGAATATGTAGATTTATATTTAAAATGCAATGTTCTTTTGCTGGCGGATGTGTTTCAAAATTTTAGGCATCGATGCATTTCAACATACGCGATTGATCCTGCATATTATATTAGTCTTCCTGCATATGCTTGGGACGCCATGTTAAAGCACACTAAAATCGAATTAGAATTACTGTCAGATATAGATATTTTAATGTTTATAGAGAGGTATAAGAGGGGGCTTTCTCAATGTTCCGTGCGGTATAGTAAAGCCAATAATAAATATTTAAACAATTATAACTCAGCAATGCCTGATGCGTACTTGATGTATTACGATTTCAACAATCTTTATTCCACTGGAATGACTAGCTGCTTGCCTACAGGCAATTTTAATTGGTTAAATAACAACGAAATCATTAATTTTGACTTGTTTAATATCCATTCCGACTCACACGTAGGTTATATTTTGGAAGTTGACCTGGATTATCCTGAAAAATACACAACTCGCATAATTATTTGCCCTTTTGTCCTGAACATAAATCTCCACCAAATTGTAAACAAAAAAAAATTGTTAGCTACATTGCATAACAAAACTCACTATATAATTCATTACAGAAATTTACAGCAATGTTTAAATCACGGCATGGTCTTAAAACAAATTCACAGAATTCTCTCATTTAATCAGTCCGCTTGGCTCAAACCGTATATAGACTTAAATACGCGATTAAGAATGAATTCTCAAAACGACTTTGAAAAGAATCTGTACAAACTTTTAAATAATGCGGTTTTGGAAAAAGCATGGAAAACGTTAGAAACCACAAAAACGTAAAAATAGTCCAACGATGGGGCGGTCGCTTCGGAGCGCGTCACTCATAAATCAGCCAAATTTTCATAGTAGAACAATCTTTGACAATAACACTGTAGCAATTGAGATGAGCAAAACAGAAGTGTTTATTAATAAACCAATTTATGTCGGTATGGTTATATTAGATATTTCTAAAATCCCCTATATAGCTTCCACTATGAATATATGATGAGAAAATTTGGTTACGATAATTGCAAGTTGTTGTATACAGACACTGATAGCTTGATTTATAATCTTACTGATAATATATATGACGCTATGAAAGTAGATCCGCATCTTTTGATACGAGCGAATATGCAGAAAATAACGTTTTCGGTATCACGAGACGTAATAAAAAGGTTGTGGGCTTAATGAAAGATGAAAACGCGGGCAGGATAATGATAGAATTTATAGGTTTGAAATCCAAATTATATAGTTTCAAAATACAGCTTCAAATGTTGTCGAAGCCAGTGCAAACAATAATGTAAAAACAGTAAAAAAGCTAAAGGTGTTTTAGAGAGGGTTGTTCAAAATAACATTTCATTTGATGATTACTTAAAGTGTTTGACGGAAAATGCTACATTTGTACGAGAACAAAGCCTCATACGTTCTTTTAAACATGATATTTTTAGTATTCGCCAAAATAAAATCGCTCTGTAGGTTCTGATAATAAACGTTTTGTTCAATCAGATGGGATTAATACGCTAGCATGGGGGCATTGTTCGATACCAAAATAGCTGCATGATAATATCTGATCTGTAATTAAATTATTACTATTATCATATTCCCATTTATTATGTAACTAAAATTACGATCTATCTTAAGTTGCTCTTGCATGTTTAATTATAGACAAAATTTTTACGATTAGAAATAAGTTACATTGTAACCAATATTTTTAAGTTTTATATGTTTAAAAATAAGTAGAATGCGTTTTATGGACTTCGATTAGTTTGAATTCAATCAATTTTATCTCGATGTGAACTAGCGTGTTTTAAAAATTTGTAGATCTCCATAAAACGTCTTCAAATTTCCAATAGTATGTTTTTTTGCGTTTTATGAGCTTGCGTGTTTAAAATATGTGAGTAAGTAATAAGTTTATGCGTATCAATTAGTGTGGATTTGAACAATTTTACTTCTATGTGCACATGTGTTTCAAAATGTATTCGTATTTTAGTTATAATTGATGTATGTAATTGTGTTTACGCTCTCGCACGTGATTTTTTTAAATAAATAGATGCAAATATTTTTTTTTTTTTTTTATTTACAGATCTTTCTATTACATTCATATAAGTAAGTATTTTAGCACTTATAAAACGTCCTCGGTATTGATCCAGCTGTTTTCTTTGTGTCCAAGCCAGCTAACATAAAGACGGTTCCCCGCGTCGTTTTAATACTTTTTCGATTAGATAAACATCAGGGTGTCTAGTTTTCATAATTTCTTCTTGATAAAAACCTCCGCGAATCGGGTCACCGTACATATCCTCCAGTAAATACGTAACAGCGTTTGTAACTTAAACTTTGGTGATTTTAAATAACTCGGCAGTCCAATTATGATTGTACCCTTTTAAAAATGCACCTTTTATGTTTAGAGTTTTGAACAATATCGCCTATTTTATAACGTGGTTTATCCAAAAACGTTTTATGCGTTCAAATACGCGAGTTAAGTCTGTTTTGATGTTACGTTGCGTGGCTTCATACCAATTGTTCTATGTCTCGTATCGTTATAGTCTCTGGTGACTTCGTCAATTAAATTATACCATCGATAATTACCTTGCAGACTAAATAATTTTATAGAGTCGGTTTTTTTATAGTTCGAATCACGCGTTCGACTATAGACGCCTTTTTGTAGAATACGTTGAATAATGATTAATTTTTTCTTATCCATGAGTTTCGAAAACGCGCTATTGTAAAACTCTTTTCCTGCATCGGTTTTGTATATTTTTTTGGTGTGCGCTTCGAATTACGGAAAATATCAGACACCGCTTTAGTAATTTCTTCGCCACGTTTGGATTTTACCGCGCGCAGCCATAAGTATTTTGAAAAACGGTCGATAACAACCAAGATGTATCAACCCTTTATTAATTGCAAAACGGTTGGATCCCCAAATCTAATTCCCACGTATCATCGTAAGTTTTAATAATGACTTTTCGCCGTCTGAAATTTCTTCTAGCGGGCTTATGCAGTTCATTTACAACTTGTTGCTTTGACATGTTATTTTTTATCGGTGTGTTGCGCTTGACGCTTGCGTTCCCACTTAAATTTTGCAACAGACTATTCATTTTGTGTAAATCCGTTCTTAAATTACGTATAGAATCATCTCTAGATTTAACGTCGGAATCTAGACGGGCATTTAATGTTTTGATATCGGATTTTAATTCGTTCAGATATCGACCGTTTACATACGGATTGTCTTGAATTGATTGCTTAAACATATCTACCGTGGTGACACTCACCGTCGTTTTTACATTATCGGGGATCACTTTTTGGATAATTTCGTTGATATCTTTAGTGATCGTTTGCTGGATGTCATTAATTTTATTAATCGCTAATTTTAATTCGGCGTATATAGTATTCGCATAAGCGTCAATTGAGCTTGAAGTTCGCGACTTGTAGCATCCACGTATGCCTTATTTGCAGCATCAGTTCCAGTTTGCGGATATCCGACGTTTTTCAGTTGCATTTCGTTAAAAAAATATTTATCTTCCAAATAAGTTTTTAAATTGATAGCGTTATGTAAATCGAGAGGGTCTGCGATGTTAATTAGTCTTCTATTTTCCATGTCGTAGTTGTTGTCGGCCGTTATTTTAAAACCTACACCGGGAGGACCTCGTAGTGATGATGCAGTCGACGGCGACATCGACGCCGATAACGGGCGTCCAAATTTATCAACAGACATGTTAAAGCGATGCTTTATGTTTAGTTTGTATCTCCCCGGATGTCTTTATAAACGTCTCTAGGGTAGGTGTTGATTGCAACAACTTTTTTGTTTAAGGTGTTCCATTAAATACACCAGAATTTGTCCTATCACTGACGTTGATACATCAAGTTCTACAATACGATTGTTGAGCTTCTCCATTGCCCGCAAGATGGGCGAGGCGGTTGGCGATGTCGCGAGCTCCTCTATGCGATCATGTATGTGTAGCAAGCGATTTGATAGATTAGCTTTTCTCAGAAGTGGATTTTCATTAAACAACTCTTTGAATGCGGCATCCATTTTCGCTTTGACATACCCCGGTAGCGCACTTAAAAGAGTAGCGATTTCTCCATTCACTGTTTTTGTATAGCGTTAATTTTTGCAATTAGAGGTTCGATTAATGTGTTTGCACAATTGCTCGCGTTGCTATGCAAGCGGCCAAATTTGTCTATAGACGACATTATTGTTTCGGGTATCGTATCGAGCATTAACTATAAAATGCAACACGATTGCTGTTATATAGTATAAGGCATGTTTTCGATGTAGCCGTCTTCGTATAATTCTTCTAAAATTGATATTATTTCGTTTCTGACGCCGCTGTTTCCAGCAGTCTTCTCGCTCCACAAAACTTGTAATTCATCCATCAACTCGTGAACATTGTTCCAGTATCTGTACTCTACGGGTTTATTTCTGAATTTCTTAAACAAACCTCGCCCGCTGCGCCGCTTGACGATGAATGATACGACAAAGATCCATCACTATCATCATCGCTGCTATCATTATCATTTCGTTCACGACGCGCCTGTTTTTTCGCGTTCGCTGATTGCGTAATAATGGCCTGATCGTATCAGTATATTTTATGCTTCTGTTTGCTTTAATCGGAGCGTCGGGGTTATACGCTCTTCTATAAACATTTGTATCATAAAGAATGCTCACATACTTAAGTTCATCTGATTTGTGAATCAGCTTTCTATCTGGTTTTTTCATAAATATCGTTCGTACAAGCCGGGCGTGCCCTTATACAAACGTCCATTAATAATAAGATCCTTATCGCGGATATCAACAACAGAATCTCCAATAACCCATTTATTGTTATCAGCGTCGTAATGAACTCCATACATAAAGTCAATGATTAATTAAAAATTAAATTAATTAATATAAAATAATATTTTTAATTTTAAAAATGTACAAAAAGACTTTATCACCTCGCGTATCATTCATCAGCATTTCCATATATTTTTGTGGTAATGGATGATACTGTCGTTCTAGTAAATTTGAATACGATCTCTAATTCATAACGAGACGTGGGTAATTCAGCATTCGAAGAAGAATCCGACGCACCCGCAACTGTTTCGATTTCTTTGTTGGCTGATTCGTCTTCACCCTTCAAGTTTTTGTTCTTTCCACCAGCATTTTTTCGAATTAATTGACGACTCTATATTAGTTAGTGGTGTTATTATCGGTTTATACGTATTCTTAAATGCTTTTCCGGCATCCAAACGTTGACGTTTAAGAGCGTTGTATTTTTCCTAATCGATTCTCGAACTTGCTGTATCTTATTTTTAAATTTATTTCTTTGGAATCCATTGTTCTAACTCGCACCGTGTGACGGCGTGTTTGTTAATTTGAGGACTAAACAAATTCAACACATAATACCAATATATATTAAGACGCTTCTAAATTTTGGACAACTACGGCGGTTCTGATTCATATGTTTTTCGCGATGTTTTATATCGAGAATCGGTGCTAGCATGACATCACACTGATTTATTCTTTTTTCAAACCTCGCTCGGTCGATTGCATAAAAATGCCAGCGTCCTTACGAGCTTGTTTATGCTCCAATGACATGTGAGCATGTTCGATAGTTACAATTGTAGAAAATCGTACTTTTTTTTATCCATAGTGCCACATAATTGCTTACTATATATCTGACCCATTTTACTCACAAGCATATAATAACAAACTAAACAGATTCTTGTAGCTCTTAAGGTAATATAAACTCGTCGAAACCCTTTCGATAACGTCCGTCGTTTATATCAGCAGCGTCTTTGTTAATCATTAGAAAACCATGCGGCGTAGACCAGCACTCACCGCACATTTCTTTAAAAACCTGCATGCTAATTGTTGGGCTAACGTGATCATCGTACACGTGTTTCAGATTCATCTCATCCTGCTGGAAAAGGATAACAACATTTGCGTTATCTCGAATCAGTTGTTTGGGTATCCTGCTATACGTTTGCCCCAAATAAAAACAGTCTATCGAGTTATGGCGCCCCATGCTGAAGTATGTCCTAATATTATCCTGCTTGTCTAGCGCAATATCGTCAAAAATAAATACATAGTCAGGTTTTGCGTCGTTAGGGAGCCATAATATTTTTGTTATCACTGAACTATAATAGTCTATTTCAGGCATCGCAGTTAAAATCTCATACAACAGCTTGTATTTATCTTGGTTTAGTGATTTGGGGTAGACGTAAACGTTTTTTAAATATTAGACCGTTTGCTTCAGTTAAAAGACTGAACATTGCATTAGTTTTTCCCAAATTTGATGGCCCTGCGATGATGAGCTCTTACTGTATTCGGTAGTAAGACACCGTGTTTACTAGGTTTGTCGCGCTATTACATAACATCATTAATTCATATTATGCACTGGTAATCTATACTTTTGAGTCACAATTTTCATTTTTCTTAATTCACGACCTTATCGACTGGTTTATTTAAATCATACTAAAGATATTTTAGAAGTACATGCACTTTATTTATTTATCAAAAATTACATCGTGTGTATATGAATATTTTTGTCTTCTTTTCGTTTCTCTTACATATCGATCGTATTACATCCTTAATTTCGTTTAACGTCCACGGTAGAATTCTTCAAGTTCTCATTCTGGTTGGCACAGTCGATTATAAAGATAGGGCAATTTTTTAAATTGTTGATAGTCGAATGTGGGAATGGAGATTGTTGATGTGACATTCGAACCGGCGCACCCTCCGACAATATTGCATTCATTTCGATCATAATAGTCGTTGAAAGTTAATGTAATTCCTATACGCCAATGCATACTTGTTTGTGCCAAAATCCAAATTCATGGATTCATACGGATATCTCTCAGAATTAAGATGTAATCTAATATCTGTAATATTGCCACTGTCAAAAACGCTCGCGTTACCATTTTTGAACGCCTCCTTTGGTTTTCTGAAAAACCACAATAACCATCGAGGTTTCTCTAATTGTGAACGTCTTTATCGGCCATGTATCAGTTTTAACCTGCTTTAAAGCTGGATATTCGTATAATTAAATGTCATGGCGGGCGACGATGACATTGATTCGAGATAGCTCCGATTTAACTAAGAAAACGCAGATAATAAAAGTGTACGTGAATGTATTTGTGGTGCTATAAGCTAAAACAGGGATTACCTGTACGCTATGTAAATCAGATACCATAAAGTTTGTTAATCGGATTAAATCATGTTGTAATGTGCCGCTTACTGTTTCCAACCTAAACTGCCTATCTCTCCATTGGGAAATGCGTCAGATATTGTTAATAAACACGAATGTAGTACAGTAATGATTTAATTACAAGCCTCAAAGATCTAATTGCTGAGTTGCAACTAAATAAAAGTCTATTGATAGATAAAATTAATACTTTACAAATTGAAAACAATGAATTAAAGAGTCGTTTAAATCTAAATACAGCAAATGCTAATTTCTCTGGTTTAAATAATGCAGGCAACCAAAACAACATCAAATTTCCCATAAACAATGGTCAATCAGTGTCTACAACAAATGTTATCGATAGTTTGCAACCTCGAGAATATATCGATAAGCGAAAATAATTCATATGCAAGTAACGAGAAATAGAGCAAATTTAAGTAATGCAACACCGACGTATAACACCTAATAACAAGGAAACTATTTCTAACACTAACATGAAAATCAAATCACAACGTACGGCAGGAAAATCGCCCAATAATAGAAAACAAGATTTAAATGCTCCATCAATGCTGGACAGAATAAGACAGAAGAAAATGATTCGAGAAATGCTAAATTGGGATGACGACAGCTTCAGTGCAGGTACCCGTAAAGCGTGGTTTATGTTGGTCGTGCTAGACTCAATTGTACCAATACCGACATTTTCAATTATCTAACAAAAGATTTCCCTTACGCTCATTTATTGTTGAAAAATTGAAAACAAAAGCAAAACAACTAGTGCTTTTAAAGTAGGAGGTGATTTTGAATTGAGAGCAATTAGATGACCTTGAAAATGAAATTAAATATATTTCTTTTCAAGGATACAAGGTTTTCAGTTATTATTGTAGAAATGTACTCAAAGGTGGTGGTTGTGTATATGGGCAAAATAAATTAAAACTTCTCGTTTAGATTTATCTATGTATTGCGTAGAACAGGTCATTGAAATTTGCGGATTATCGTGGACAAAAGATAATAAATCTGTTTATGTTTTGCGTCTAGATCTCCTTCAGGGAAATTTTAAGGAATTTCTATCAAATATTACTAAGGTATTAGATAAATATTTTAATGTTAAATGTGACATACTACTTGTCGGCGATTTTAATGTTAATTTTCTAAAGAATTCTCAAGAATGCAGAGACCTTTTTATCCGTTCTTGCCTCATATAGACTGTACCCATGTTTAACAGATCAACTAACTGCAGACAATCAGGAGGAACGCAAATTGATAATATTTCTCTACGATTTTTAAACAATACTCAAGTAGATGTAAAATCTGCCATTGTCGATCACTCTATGCTAATATATTATTTAGAGATAGTAATCATACAAATCAAATCCAATAAAATATACCAAAAGACTTTCAACAATTTCAACAAAGTTATTTTCATAATAAGCTAACTCACGAAACTTGGGAAGGAGTATGTATAAAGCGGAAACACTAGATGAAAAAATTTAATGCTTTTCACACGAGGCTTTTTGGTTCATTGG